>OX243819.1:2514753-2913836 GCA_945859605.1 Lumbricus rubellus
GGTTAAATAGGCACGTCTACCTATAACTTTGTACACAGACCCAACGATTGATCGATCGATCGATCTGTTGAATGATTGACTGACGGTTTGCTTGAGTGATTCATTGATTGAACGGAGTTGTCTACCGTGCTTATGTCAAAGTTGACGTTACAAAGTTGCGCGACGAAACTTGCTTGGTTACAGTCGAAAATTTGTTACAACGAAAGTAAAGAGAGATGAATGAATAGATAGTAATATGACTTCCAATGAGAAATGCATGCCAACAAAATGAATTGAATGAAGGAATATGTTGACTGTCAAGAGTCATGTATTACCCTTGAATTCAGTAGATGCATTCTTGATGGCGATTGCATGCATGGATGAACCGACCACGACACTGTCATAGCGTTGGATCCTGACGTTATCACAGCGGCGGTCGTTGGATGGAAAAATGAACGGATGAGTGGAGCAGAAGTGGCTGATGGTTGTACGGAGCAGAAGTGTCTGGTTGTTGTACAGACATTGAAGAGCGGTTGGATGGTCCGGTATAGAAGACATGCGAAGATGGCGATGATGGTGATGACCAGCATCGGGCATCTGGCTGTCTAACGAAAGTTGAAGTGCAACGACAGCTGCGCAGAAGACTTGATGCGTTGATTGATCATCTTCTGTGCCGTAGCAGACCCATCGAGCTTTGATCTCGGTGCTGGCGTAGCAGCAGCGTCTTTAGAAGTGGAGAATGGAAGTTCGTTGATCGTAGCTTGGAGACTGATTTGTTTCTACTTCTAAGTTGATAGTGTTTTATTGCTTCGCTCCTTGACGATTGCACTATTTATTGACTAATTTTGCCGACGGTACTCTCATATGTGAAAGGTCCCGTTTTTATATTATTACTCACGTAGTTGCCTGTTGTTTCTGGAAAATGTTTCGTGCAAAGTTCGATTCTTTATTCTGTGACTACTGTTGCAGGTTCGATTCCTCCTCGTCGTCGAGTCACTCGCTCTATCTATTACCGCTGGCTGGAGAGGTACTTGAGTTTCGTTCCGGTTCTATCACCATCTATAACGCCCTCCCTGTCTCTCTTGGGCGCTACGGTTCTTCTGTTCCTATACCGTCTTCAAACCAATGGGAAACTAGCTATTTGAATTCAGATTGCCTTTATTTGGTTAAACAGTTCTTCACAGTAAAACGTATTCAGGGACCGATGATTAGTTCATTCTACATTCTGTCTAATCGAGTCGACTGTCTTTAATGCTTAAGAGTTCTCGAATTAACATTCAAACGTTCTGTAAGATTCTATACTGCTTCGATCTCGTTCAGAGATTTTCACAAAGTTTTATTGTACTGCGATGTATCTACAGTACTACGATCTACCTCCGCAAGATCACTTGAGAAACAGCAAATCCCTTATATAGAATTTTACAGAAGAGTTACAGAAACATAACTCTACAAATCCTATTGTAAAACAACATCAGTGCTATTCATCATATGCTTGCGTCTGTTTTAGTCTCATTCGTGTCCGTCTCTATTGCCTTCCAATCCTATGTACGCGACACAACGCCCTGACGTCACAGACATATCTTTAACGAATATATTTGGATGGGTGCGACCACTAAGTTCGATTAGCCACGCACGCATCCATGTATCTTGCTTACTATGTCTAACTGTTGTTACCGTTCTTCTTAGTCTCTGCGACCTACTGTCTTTCTCTCTTTGTCTTGTCTTGCTCTGTCCGTACGTTCAAGGTACTACCCTTCTAAATTTAGCTTGTTTTGCGGTCGCTCTGCCACAACAGGCCTGGTTTGCGTGCCCTCCTTATGTCTATGTCTTAATCCTCTTCATTGTTTGCCTTGTGTCCGTCTCACCTTGACTCTCACTTCAAGGTTTTCCCTGGGCCCTTATACATACATAGATACATACACACATACATACATACATACGTACATACATACATACATACACACATACATACATACATACATACATACATACATACATACATACATACATACATACATACATACATACATACATACATACATACATACATACATACATACATACATACATACATACATACATACATACATACATACATACATACATACATACATACATACATACATACATACATACATACATACATACATACATACATACATACATACATACATACATACATACAAATGTCATACATGCACTTCACAATTTAGCACTCTAGTCGACTCTAGCACGGCAAAAAGGACAGCTTTGAGCTTAATACCAGTAAGACCCCAGGAAGCAGACGTGCCTCCTGTGGGAGCTCATACCAGACAATTGTGCTCATCACAGAAATTCGTGTGAATGGAACCAGAGCGTTCCCTTCTGTGCGGAATGGAAAGGGCGATGACATTGGGTATGCATGTACAATTGTGCATAATTATCATAGGAGCAACAGATCGCTCGGAAGTAGTCTGGGGCAATAATATTCCAGGCTGACATTGCATAACCAGAGCAGCGATCCTATATTCAATGCGCTGCCGACCGGAGTTATTTCTTTGTCCCGCGATTAAGGACAACCTTGGTCCAAGCTATTCCATTTACTACCAGTGGGCCTCCTTCTGCAATGCCCTTCCTCCTTTCCATTCTTTCTATAATATCTGTTGTTTTACCTATTTCCTCAAAAACCTGTTTATTCTCTCGGGGTAAACTCAGCTCTGAAAGTTCTACCGAATGGTTACCACTGTGAGCTGCGCTATCTGAGTTGCAAGTCACATTTAGTACAATGATATTGTCGTAATAGGCCTACAAGTGATTTTGTTAGTTATAATAATTATTGTGTGTGACCGTAGGTCAGATCGTATCCGTCTACCCTCCGAGCATCGGTGTTCAAATTGGAGAAGAGAACGTCCTCCTCGACTGCAACGTCACCGGTCTGTCGGTCAACACCTACATCATGTGGATCTACTATCCACCGTGGGCGACAACTGGATTTTCCATCTACTCCACCGTCGACAGCATCAACAGAGACCCAACCAACTTCACCATTCACCATTCGACGGTGGGGGCTGACACACAATCTCTTGAGCTGGTCATCAACACGGTCAAGCGGGAACTGGCCACTCAGTATGTGTGCCATCTCACGCCCATTATTGGCTTTTCAAAGACCGCTCATGTCGTCGCATTAGGTGAGTCTCATATTTGGTTTTTAAGATAAAGTTACAGGCATGACAATACAGCCTGAAGATTGAAGAAGCGTTTGATAAAGGTAATGCTAAGCAGGACAATTTAAGATTAGGCAAAGCTATAGACTGCAGAGCAAATTCATATATAAGAATCGCTAACTTGTGACTGTTAGGTCGGTTCATAAACTGACAATTATGGAATTTATATAACATATGTTAAAGATAACTTTTTTGATAACTGGAACTCCTTATATGCACTGTCATGCAGGTCTTAGTAAAGTGCGTCTGTCAATCTTGCCATTGGTCTTGTATTCCGCTGCCAGACTGATCGCAAATCTTATAACTCGACCGTGATGACAATCGAATTGCATTGGTTTCCTTTTGAATTGGATCGTGTCCATATATTCAGGCTGACATTTTGGCGGGTGTCTTACCCACGTTGGTTTCCTGGATGTGCTCACTCTGGGAGTTGCTCTCAAAGTCAGTACTGCTGAAGGAGCTTCATAAAATTAATGTCCATTTATAAAACTATGCACTAGAGCAAATGACTTCTTTGGCATCAAATATAGCTGGGGGTGCAGACTTTGATTTATATAGACTTGGGGTCTGCAATGATGTCTTTACTTTGCCTTCCTAAGAAAGACTGAAAGGCTGGACTCCCAAAACCACCAGGTGGTTGAGCCGTGGTTATCACCTTTATAAGTGAACGTCGTTATTTATTTTCTCACAAGTAGGCCTATGTGTGGTATTGGGTCTGCGTCTGCCGTCCGATACATTTCAACAACTAGAAACCCTCTGGTCAATGCAGACCAGCGGTCATGCACTTTCACAAGATGCACTAGAAAGATCGCCAATGCATGTAGCCTACGTGTGATCACCTTCGTTTATGACTTCATCTGTTCGTTCATTTATTTATCCACAGATCCGATCGAATGTCCGGGTGACATTGTTGAATACGATGAGGGAAGCGAAGCAAACCTTTCTTGCAGTGTTAACTTCTATGATTCGACGCTGACGTACTTTCCGGGTATCATGTGGTACAGAGACGGGCAAACCATTTCCGGAGTCTATGTGATCGCGGAATCCAATAACAGAAGAACGTAGGTTCAGCAACCGATGGTTTGTGACTTTTTGTCACTGCATGTTCTTCGCCGATAGAATAATGCAACTCATGGCCTCATGTCGATTTGGATTCAAAATCAATAGGCCCTATAATATATAATATTTCAGTTTCTATTGATATAGTCTGGCGCAACCTCAAGAAATAACTAGAGGCTCTAGCTACAATTTAGCCTACAATACTGGATCAAGACTCTTCTATTTCATATCAGTTCCTTCTATTTAGGATATCGTGGGAAAGTTCCAAAGAAATTAAATCTAATTGGATCCAGTTCCGAAAAACTTATGAAATAGTCTCATGTTGATCACTAGGCTAAAAGCTTAGTCTGACTTGTTTAGTCGAACCAAAGTCTTTGACCTTGTTTGGCTAGCTTAGCTTAGTCTCCTCGTAACAGATCTTCACGATTAATATATTTTGTAATGTATCACACCGTATCATTGTTGCTCCTGTCACGCGTGATATCTGCAGCGCCTTGACAATTAATCGACTGTCATTTAGTGTCAGATTGACAAAGAACGTGACGTCAGTTGATGACGATCAAAAGTTCGATTGCATCGTTGACTTCTACAATTCGAATCCAGATTACACAGACAACTGCTCGACTCTATTCTACGTCAGACGTAAGAACCACGCCAAATAGTCAACTCTCATGTGGCTCTTTTGTCGTTACCCTATTGTGTTGCTGGTTGTATTGTGCTCCTGGTGTGTATGATGTGCTGTCGGTTTGTGTGGCACTGTTGCTAACTGTTGGTGATGTGCTTCTGATTGTCTGGTTTTCTATAAAATGCACGTGTGTTCATGCGCTGTTCTACAAATAGGCCTGTTGTTGAACTGGCTGAATATAATGCACTTAAAATGAATGTGCTACAAAATTTCTCATTTTCCGAAATTATAGTTATTTTATGGTTTCGTATTTTTCCAGACATGATGCTTGTTTTTAAATGCAACCTAATGTACCACTAAGGCAAACACCATTACTTCAATTGTTGAATACTAGGCTACTTAGAAAACCACAATAAAAGCACCAGTATGGATGCTACGACTTTGGTAAATGAGAGTTGTACAGTTTGAAATTTTGTCTCACATTGCTATACCATGCAAAGGACAGAAAAATTCGATTCTAATTGACACAACGTTCATTAGGACTAGGCTACTTATACTTTGGTAAAGAGATGCTGCAATCCAGAACTGCATTAATTAACGGATGCGCTGATGGTCTAATAAGTCAAAACGCAGAATTTCTCATTTTCTTCCGTGTATTCTTACATGTATATCATTAATGTATTGAAACTTTTTATGCCATAAAGTAGTAGGTAAGCAATAGGTGCGGTATCTGTTTTTCGATGGAGGGCCTCTCTTGCCCGCATATGCAGACGTTAATCAAATGATTAATGACTGAATTTGATTGACAGGTGATCGAATAGAGGAAACTGAATTCAATACAATTTTGATTGACAGATAATGTTAGCGAGATCAGTTTCTATCCACCATCCAGTGCTGAAGCTCCAACTAACATTGCAGTTGGAGAGGTCATCAATTGCAAGGCGAATGGAAGACCGGCTCCATCGATCATATGGTAAGAGACGTTGCTGTACACTACGTTTGTTTGTTTCTCCAGCTAGGTGGCAGTATAGAGCATTGGATAAGACGCTGGCGTAGATAGCAAGAGGTAACGAGTTCGAGCCACAGTTGGGCGGACATGCTTTGTGGGCTGTTATTAACGCCGTGTAGTGCAGGCTGTCTGTTCAGTTTAATATTATTAAGTTTGATGTTAATTAAAATTACTGCAAACTCACATAATTTTGTAAAGTGTAGTGCCTTTGCAGGCGCTCAACTAAAGAAAAAGTATTAGGCTAATTGTTATTATAACAACAGATATCCAAATTGTCCATTTGCGTGTGGGATTCAAAACTTGGCGTTTAAATAATGACTTCGTGGATTGAAATCTCGTGGTGTAAAAATTTTTCAAAGGCAAAACAGTTGAGGACCTTTTTTAGTCATCCAGGGCTGTGTTTGCCCGAAAACCAGACTTGCCCGAAAACCAGACTTGCCCGAAAACCAGACTTGCCCGAAATTTGGGGAGGCATTTGCTCCCCCTCCTAGACCCCGCCTCGTACGCCTATGCCCATCGGAAAGCTGAGCACTCTAGTACAGTGGTTCCCAACCTTTTTTAACTTTAGGGCCACATTTTATAAGTTGGAGGACACGAGGACACTTTTTCTAGTTGAAGGACGTCAGGGGCCTCAGGGCTAAAATTTAATTAACTAAAAGTATATAAAAACTTTTTATAATTGATTCAAAAGAGAATATTTATTGTTATTTACAAAGCCCTACCTGCACCTCACCGTGGTGAGAGGGTGAACAGCCAAGTAGGGGATAGCCCGGTGAGGCTATATGCCATCAGTGGTGAAGACTTCGGCGTCACGCGAGGTGGACAGGCTCACCGGGAACCCAGAAAGTGCTGGCCAACGCAGGAGGCAGGTGTTGGAAGGACACCTCAGACCGGATGAGGCCAAAATGGCCCAACGATCTCCTTACCCTACCAGGAGAGGACTGGTCACGGCATGGCAAGAGACCTAGAAACTCTAACAAAATGAACACGAAATAGGAGAAGTTTTGTTAGAGCCTCATCGTCGGCGAATACTTGACGGAGGAGAAAGAAAGATAGACGTCAATAGGAAATAATTTGTAAATGAAAATAATAATATTATGTATTCTATCTTGTCAAATTTGTCAACTTTTTCATATATTTTTGTTAATTCTTTTAGCAGTGAGGGCCATTGTTTTAGGCCTGGAGACCACTTTTGGCCCGAGAGCCAGGGGTTGGGAACCGCTGCACTAATATATATGTTATTACGCTTCCATTCATAGGTATGATATCAATGGAAATTCGCAGTCAGATGGGAGCGAACTCATTGTGACTGAAGACATGAGAACCTGGGTGCAGCCGATCACTCTCTACTGCACGGCAAGCAATACGATCGACAACGGGGTGACATTAGCGAAGGTTGAGAGCAACTACACATTCAATGGTTTGAACCACACGATATGATTACCTATCTAAAAGAGGCACCTAATCTTATACACAGTTTGTCTTGTATGTTTGCTTGTTCCTTTGTTAGATGAACACTGCCACAGTTTTGAAGCAATCGACCCCCAATCCTTCGCAGGGGGTAGGGGTTGGCCCTGGCCAGGTCATAGAGGGGGGTCGGCGATCTCGGCCAATTATCTTCGTGTTACATCGAAGTCAAAAACCAAAGCAGTAGATTTTTAGCCACCCCGGGCCAACCATTTTCATATCGCCCAACGGTGTTCTTACTACGTTGAACTGCCAGGCGACGCCACGCGCCACAGTCGTTTTAAGTCAATCAAAGCCCATTAGGATTTTTGCAGTCCACAAACCAGGAAGCAGATAAGTTGTGGAATTTTTTATGCTTTCAGCTTGTGCAGTACTAGGCCTACGAGAAATAATTTAGGGTGGGAGGAGGGTGGGAGAGAGGAGTGAGGGTGGGAGGTAGGGAGGATGGAAGGGAGGGGGAGGAAGGGAGGGACGGAGGGAGGGAGAAAGGGACGGAGGGAATGGGGTGAAATCAGGGTCGAGAAGTAGTGGATTGGTTGGGAGTGGGCTGAATCCTAAAATTCTCGGACAACGCCGGGCACCCCAACTAGTTTGTTAACATTTAAAAGAATGCTGCGATCTCATTTAGCCGTTGAAAAATAAAGTGTATGCTGATCAACATTAATTATTGTCAATAATTAAGTCTGGTAGTTAAGGTTTAGTTAGGAGTCAATCTGTATGCCTTTAATACATTTATCTACGTGAATTGCAGTCAATGAACCTGGTTTAGTTTCTGATCTGCCCGTATTTGTTTCATGGTAATTGGGGTCCCTCTCTCAGCAGAGTCGTTTTGAGGAGTTCTGTGACCCTAGGCACAAACCCTAATCATAAACGTAACTATGAGTCTAATCTAGTCCCCTTCCGGGGGCGGGGGTAGTCAAGGTTTATGGGAACGGAGAACGAGTATTTGCCGTTCGATCGCTGAGACGCGTATCGCCGAACAGGTACAAGAAATTTGCGAATTTTTACGAGAAAATTGATGTTTGGCCAAGGACTGTTCTGCTTTCTGGTAGGGCCCAGGCCTATAGGTTCGCACTTTATGACTTGAGCCTATGCTATAGCCTAGGTCTTACTAGTCTCCTTTCCATCAGTGTTCTGGAAACTGATCTCTTCCATCCTGCTTTTTCGTCGTTGAGCCGTTTGAACTTCTGATGATTCTTTTTGGAAAGGATTCATTTGAATTTCAAAACTAGACTCAAATCTCAACTCAAGGCAGCCTAATAATATTGAGATTGATAATTAATTGAAATTCAATTATTTGATCGGTGATTATTTCAGCGGTTGAAGCAACGTCGAACGGAACAGCAACTGGTAAGCAGCTGTAAACAACTTTCCATTATAGTAGTGGCAAAACCATCTTTACGGTTTAGGGTGTTTGAACCCCCAATGAAATAATATAAAAATGAAATTAGACCTATGTATTATAGGCCTATGTTACTAACACTTGATGAAAGAACTAAAGAGTGATGTGATGATAATGTGAGATTTAAAAGAACTTTGAATATGAAGAAAGGTTGAGAAGAGATGGACTAACAACATTGGAGAAATGCAGGAAACGTGGAAACCTGATTGAAGTCTACAGTCAAGGATCTGGAATGGCATAAATTGCATAACAATAACTGTACCAAAGTGTGTGATTGTCACGGTCACAGCATCTGGAAGCGAGTGGGTCGCGTAGTCCACCGCCGGCAGGCAAAGCACCTGGAGGCGAAGGGGTTGCTGGGATCGCGAACAACAGCCGAGAGCCCATCAACGCCTCCATGAAGAACCCGACGGACTCCCAAGAGGCGCCTTGTGAAGTTACGGCGAAGGGAGGACGACCAGATGACATTGTGGTCAAATTGGACACGGACGGCTTGAGGCGACCACCCGACTGGGCGGGGGACCGTGAACGCCCGCTGCCCAGGGTCATTAAGGTAACTGGCGTCATTATATATGACGATGTAGGCCATTAAACGGGAGGAGGCCCGGCAGAGACGCTGAACGACATCGACGAGCGGAGGCTGAGTTGACTTCAACGAGCAACTTAGCAGAAGCGTGAAGTGACTATCTAACATTTCCGTCGTAGCCTTTCAGAACACACATTACATAACCTTTGCAAGTATTCGTCATTTTGTTAATAAAACTGTTAAAAATACGTCCTCTGCACTGTGTAAACGTCACGGAAAGATTTGAACATACAGATCGGGTTAGGGTCGTGACATTCACTTGTGTCAGAAGTGGGATTTGAGTAAGTGTTGCCGGTACAGTCAGCGGCCAGCAGCCTTACGTGGACGGTGCGAGGACGAACGACTAGCGGACAGTCAACCGAGAATCGGGAGGACAAGTTGCAGTCAGCCAACGAGGACGAACCAATAGCGGACGAATAATGAACCGAGGATCGGGAGGACAAGCTGCAGACCGCCAACGAGGACGGACGAACAGCGGACGGTCAACCGAGGATCGGGAGGACAAGTTGCGGACAGCCAGCGAGGACGCCAAGTTGCAGTCAGCCAATGAGGACGGACGAACAGCGGACGGTCAACCGAGGATCGGGCGGCCAAGCTGCAGTCAGCCAACGAGGACGGACGAACAGCGGACGGTCAACCGAGGATCGGGAGGACAAGTTGCGAACAGCCAGCGAGGACGCCAAGTTGCAGTCACCCAATGAGGACGGACGAACAGCGGACGGTCAACCGAGGATCGGGCGGCCAAGCTGCAGTCAGCCAACGAGGACGGACGAACAGCGGACGGTCAACCGAGGATCGGGAGGACAAGTTGTGGACAGCCAGCGAGGACGCCAAGTTGCAGTCAGCCTATGAGGACGGACGAACAGCGGACGGTCAAGCGAGGATCGGGCGGCCAAGCTGCAGTCAGCTAACGAGGACGGACGAACAGCGGACGGTCAAGCGAGGATCGGGCGGCCAAGCTGCAGTCAGCTAACGAGGACGGACGAACAGCGGAGGGTCAACCGAGGATCGGGAGGATCAACCGGAATCCATCAGACGGAAGTCAAGCAAACGACAGACAAAAGGGTATACATATAAGACTCTTACTTTGTTGGCTGGTTTCCTCTGTGCAATAGAGGGAGTGGCAATCACGGGTCGAGAGTTGGCTGCGGCAAAAACCTACTTCTATAAAAAAATATAGGCCTATGATCTGTACATTGTTTGGCTTGCATTGATACGGTTCCACGACAACTGGTCTACCGACAACTCGTCTAACGACAACTCGTCTCCGGACAATTGGTCTAACGACAACTGGTCTACTGACGAATAGTATTGATGAAATAGAAGCTGGATTTACGAAAAACATTTTTTTGCTTAAATGGAAGCTGGATTGATGATTTTCATTCATGTATTCCAACATGCACCCATTGCTACTGCAAATCTAAAAATACCTTCATCCAGCTTCTATTTCTCGTCTGTTATTTTAGTCAATCCATCTTCTATTTCCTATATAAAAAATACCCTCATCCAGCTTCCATTACTTAAGCGGTTTTCTTATCAATCCAGCTTCCATTTCAGATCTAGAAATACCTTCATCCAGCTTTTATTTATCATACGTTATTTTCGTGAATCCAGCTTCCATTTCACCTGTAAAAGAACCATCATCCAGATTCCTTTTCTCTTGCGTTTTTTCATCAATCCAACCTCCATTTCACCTCTAAAAACTGTTATCCAGCTTCCATTTCTCAAGCCCTGGATAAGTTGTCAGTAGACCAGTTGTCGTTAGACTAATTGTCCGGAGACCACTTGTCGTTAGACGAGTTGTCGGTAGACGAGTTGTCGTGACACCATTGATACATGTACATTGCTTCCATATCGTATAGTGATTGATTGGCTCGCTTTTGTGCCCGCTGAGGATCGGACGGCCAAGTTCCAGTCAGCCAACGAGGACGGACGGGCAGCGGACGGTCATCCGAGGATCGGGAGGATCAACAGGAATCCATCAGACGGAATTTCAAGAAGACGACCAACAAAAGGGTAGGAAGGACTCTTGTACTTTGTTGGCTGGTTTCTGGTTTTTGTGTGTATTGATACATTGATTCAATATCATAAATTATATGCTTAGTGATTGTTTGGCTCCCTTTTGTGTATTGTTTCATTCAGTGATTGATTTGTTAGCCTTTGGTGCATTGCACCTTTGCATCTACTTACTGACGTACATAGGCCAACTTTTTCTCTTCCTTTATCCTCTTCTAACAAACATGGAAAGTTTTACATCCGACAAGCAAGCACAGATTAAGAAGATGTCCGATGAGAGGTTAGAAGCTTAACTACTCAAGGATGAAATGGAAGACAAGATCGTCTTTGCGATGGATCGCCATCAATTTATGGAAGAATGGGCGGCCAAGGTGGCCGAGAAGCAATGTAAGGATTACGAGAAAGGTGGAATAACTGCGCCAGAACCAGAGTTCCTGCCATGGGGAGGAGGACAGGATCTCGAACGACTCAAGTTTGAATTTGAAGTTCGGAAGTACGAGAAAGTGAGGAAACGCCAGAGAAGACGAGAGGATGAGGAGAAAAGGGTAAGAGAGGAAAGAGAGAAAAAACGAGAGAGGAAGAGAGGAAGAGAGGAAACGCCAGAGAAGACGAGAGGATGAGGAGAAAAAGGTAAGAGAGGAAGAGAGAAAGGCAAGAGTGGAAAAGAGAAAAGCAAGAGAGGAATAGAGAAACGCAAAAGAGAAAGAGAGGGAACGCCAGAGAAAACGAGAGGATGAGTACAGAAAGGCTAGAGAGGAGGAACGGCGCCTAAGAGAAAAAGAGGCAGCCATAAGAGAGACAGAACGGACAGAAGGGAATGTCAGAGAGGAAAGAAAACAGCGGCTCAAAGAAGAAGCGCATTGGTTGCAATCTTCATCCAGAATCTTAGAGTTCTGTGGACTGTCGCCGTCAGAGTCTCAAAGTATTGGTTGGTACGGTCGCACAATCTGAACTTTTAGGCGGACATCTCTTTCTTCGTTTTTGGCCCTCGGAGCCTGCGGGACGAACCATCTACAACCACCCATGTGAGTCCATGCACCAAAGTGTATGGATCGCCTCTTGGAACTTCGCGTCCCGATGGAAGGCGGGGCAAGGGAGCAGGAGTTAAACTTCGGTGAAAGGAAAGAATACATCCGGACTCACAGCGAAAACTTAAGAGTTTGCGACGACGTATACTGATAACCATACCGAGATCGAACAGAAAAGTATGTAGAAAAAATACAATTTGCAAAACACAGATCGCAAGTATGAAGTGGGCGAGGGAATAATCGTTGTAGCTCCTTACACGCACATGATCATTGATCAAACTGAATAGCAACATGGCCAGTCCTGTTCTAAAGGGGCCCATGGTATAAACGGGGTCAGACTCACGATAGACCACCGACATGTAACTCGCCACTCCCTATTTGGCTGTCGTCCGATTCCGAATATTGGAGACGTCTGTGAGAAGATGGGTCGGGCAAATTGCATCAGCGGTTTGGATCCCAGGAGCGACTGTTGGCAGCTCCCGGTCAAGGACGAAGCTCCATGGGTTGTTGCTTTGGTCGCTGATTCAAGTCTTTACGAATACCAACACATGACTTTGGGATTGATGTCCATTGGCAATTCTAGCTTACTGCAATGCTTTCTTCCGACCTTGCAGCCGACATATTGGCCCGGATTTTACAGAGAGGTTAGGAGACCAGCCGCGGCGGGGAGCCTACCCTGTCTAAATGTACATAATTTATTGTCTACACATTGTTTGTATTGTTTTTCATGTTCTGCGATGCTGTCGACCGGACGAGTGTTGCTGAAGATGACGTCGTCAATGGATCGACAACCCATGACTCCGTCTTTGAGGAGGGAGTAATGTCACGGTTTCAGCATCTGGAGGCGAAGGGGTCGCTGGGCCCACGGGCAACGGGCGTAAACCCATCAACACCGTGAAGGACCCAAACGACCCCCACGGGACGAATTTTTAAGTTACGGCGAAGGGCGGACGATCAGACGTGGCCAAATTGGACACGGCCAGTTCAAAACGACCACCCGAATGGATGCAGAACAATTAGCGCCGGCTGCCAGGTCTATTAAGGCAGCCGGTGTCATTATATAAGAGGGTGTTAAGCGATTAGTGAGGAGAGGCCCGGCGTAAAGGTTTCAAATTACCCCCTCCTAAACATTACCCCCCGGTAACTTGAAACCGGTTTCAGATTACCCCCCGGAAACTAGATTTGCATCAATCATCGTATTTATTGCACTAAAAAATCAGAAAAATCATCCCGCTTCTTGTTTTGGTCTCAAGATTTTCATTCGTCATCCCACTTCGTGGTTTCTAATCAATATTTTAATCGGGAAAAAATAATAGCCTCGAAGCCATTTATCCATGTAATTTCAGCGGCGATTTAGTATTTTGGTTGCAGATGAAAATATTGATAACAAACCACGAAGTGGGATGACGGATGAAAATATACAGACCCAAACAAGAAGCGGTATGATTTTTCTGATACTTTTAGTGCAATAAATGCGATGATTGATGCAAATTACAGTTTTCAGGGGGGTAATGTTTAGGAGGGGGTAATTTGAAACCTTTACACCGGCAGACGT
Organism: Lumbricus rubellus; assembly: GCA_945859605.1. Classification (NCBI taxonomy): domain Eukaryota; kingdom Metazoa; phylum Annelida; class Clitellata; order Crassiclitellata; family Lumbricidae; genus Lumbricus; species Lumbricus rubellus. The sequence goes on from OX243819.1 coordinate 2,528,683, forward strand.
GCTTGACACAAGATCGATCAGCGAAGAGTAAATGGATTTCAACGAAGTAATTTTACAGGCGTCTGAAACTATATTTTAACATTGATGGGGGAACCAACAATTGTACATTTCTACATAATCTCTGCTATTGTTTTGTTTTAATAATAAAACTGTTAAAAATGCGTCCTCTGCACTGTGTAACGTCGCGGCCCAAGTCTTCAGTGTCCAGATCGGGCTAGGGTCGTGACAGCAGTCGATGTTGATTTTGGGATCTTGGCCACTGTACAATGCATAGATGACGGATGTCTTCCATTGATCAAGTGCATTCGATACTGCGAGTGACGTACTTAGGAGGTATGGCATACCTGGTAGGCTTGTGATGTATCAGCCGAAATATAGCTGGAACCGCCAATCGCAAGAACCAGGCTGGTAGTTGATCAGCTCCAGGCTAGCACTGATTTATCGGGTGCACCAAATCTAACTTTGACCAACTGGGATCTGGAGTGACCAAGCACAGCCGTACAGAGAGCGTTCTGAAAGGAATGATTTAAAAAGATGAGAGATATCTGATATGCCACAGGGGAGCCGCATACGATTGAGAAGGCGCCGCAACAATAGCGCGCATGACAAAAGCGCGCAGACAAATGCGCGCAGACATATCTTCGACCATGTCAAAGGCTGAGGAAACGTCAGTAAGGGCCAGAAGTGAAAGATGTCTTCCATCAATGGCGATATGTGGCGTACCAGGGTTTGAGTCAACATGCGCCACGGGCGCCTTACCTCGGCTATCACCCCGCTGCGACCCATCGCCCTCAGGTTCGATGGCATCACTTAGCGGTGCCGTTTCAGCACCCGGGAAATACTCGGTCTTACCAGGACGCCGTGAGTCTCCCGGGTCGCTGTGCGCTGCGTGAGCCTCGCCAGCGACTTCGCTCCCGGGGGAAGACGACCCCGAAACTGACGCCTGCGATCGGCTGGCCCGCCCGGCCACGTCAGACCCGCTCTCTGCCTCGTCCGCGGTCGCCGAGTAGACGACGTCCTGAGCAAGAGGATGGCCGACTCTCAACACAGGGTTCTTTTTCCCGCAGGCAGAGCGGCTTCGCCGAGCGCCGCCTCTCGCGACGGCAGTCTCCGTCTTCTTACCCGACTTGTCGCTACCTTTCGTTATCACGCTGCACCGGGCAGCCACCGAACCAACACCACCACTGGGGAATACTGCAGATTCTCTTATCCCCGCGGCCCATATCGCTTGAAGCCAAGGCCAGTCTATCGGGCTTAACCCGAGGACTCGAACAGACGTTCTTCCCATCGTGCCGATCACACTTTCCCAAATGACGGTCAACAAACAGACACTCTGACAGTCGGAGGCGGTCCGTAGGCCCGATAGAAACTGAGACCAACAACGGCCACTACTCCGTCACGGCGCGCGGAAAATATCCCAACAGAAACCAGCGAAAGCGCCCGTGCAGATGCCACGGCGTTCGCTCTGGGTGCTCGCCTCACCCGCTCTCCCGACCCGAACACTCACAACCGACACCGAGACCAACAGACACGCGCGGTCTGCCGACCTGGCAGAAGACCGCAGGAACCAGCACTTGCGCCACCGGCGAACCACTTGGGACGACCGGGGCGAACACGCGGCTTCAGCAGCCCCTGTTACACGCGCACCAAGACCCCGACGCGCGCTGCCAAACGCCGCCTTTGCCGGTAACTTTTCCCCTGGAAAAATTACCCGATCACACACAAGAGCGTCTTGGTGCGATGCTGTTCTGTTTTCGGTATTTCAAGGAAAATTTTTAAAGGCCGGGAGGCCTGGGGGAACAGGTAACGGAAAACCCGCGTCTACGAAGAGACTGATATTTTATAGGTTTTCTAATGGCGCTTATCGCCCTTACTCTCAACAGTTACTGACCTCAGTGGTAAGTCCCTTGCAAAACACTTGGTCTTATCTAGCACTGTTAACGTAAACTACCTTGCAAAGCCCTCAGCTTGCCTGGACTCATGGTCCACCACTTACTCCCTACACAACTGTGAGCAACAGATTCAAGAAAGTGACGAGTCACACGGAGAATCTAAACACCCGATAACCAAAAGTAACACAATCACAGAAGTCCAATGTCGGCTGACAAACAGTCGATTATCCGCACCGCGAACCTGCAATACCAAAGTTACACACAAACTCACACCGATCGGCCACACGGCAGGATCGAGAATACTTCTGTCGAGTTCTTCACAGAGAGGATCCCAACCCGACTCCGCAGAAACAACGACGCCGGTAACACGTAACTCAGACTGTAACCAACAGTCAACGTAACCTTCACAGAATACTGTGATCACCCGCCAGGCAAATCACGAATACGGTATTCTTCCCTGAGCCTTTACACGGCCTCAGCAGCTTGAACCCCGAGCGATCGATGACAAGAAACCTCCTTGACAGATCAGCCGCAAGCCCTCACTACCAAAAGCTTTGCTCTAGCTATGAACCAAGATCGCCGTAGTTGTCTTCGAAAATTGGCCAAGCCAACACTGTAGGAGACAGACGAACACAACCGAAATCACTGTAGAAAGTCGCAGCAGAAAACGCTTTAACAATTCTAAGCACGTATGGAGTAGACGCCTACTCCACGATATAAGCGACGCACCGTGTGGCACGTCTTAGTCCATCGGTAAATACCTTATGATGCGCTATACTTTGGCTTACAAAGTATACTTGGTCTTCCATAGGAAGAATCCGAAACCTAAAACTCTAAACCGATCTTTAAACGAAACCGGTTTCAGGTACAAGACTCGCCGCCAAAAGGCTACCCAACGAGAGTCATGCTTACTCCAGCCAAGTCTCGGTAAGCAGTTATTTTGTCTTATACCTTTTGTGGCATGTCCGCCACAGATAAACAGGGTGCGCAAAAAAAGACCCCCTAGGTTTTTTGTCAATATCCTGGTCTAAAGTAAGAATATCGAAATGAAATTTTACAGTCCTATAGACAATTCATATTTACACTTTATGGCCAGATTTCATCAAAATTTGTTAAACAGAACAAAAGTTATTCCACTTTTAGGGAGGTCACCCATCGTTTTTTGACGATTCAAAAACGAAACGCAACAAAAAGTAACAAAAACATGTTTTTATTAAGTCTCATCTCAAATAACTGTTTTTAATGAGCTTGGTAATGTTTCACAACTTGTGTTTAGTGTGCCCACCACCAGTGCCAAAGACTTCTTTTGAGTCTCTTTGCAAAGTTCTTGATGGACCTATTGATTAATCCTGTCAGATTAATCAACAGGTCCATCAAGAACTTTGCAAAGAGACTCAATTCCTTATTTACCAATTTGATTGTCATCTTGCTAAGTGGCTTCTCAGTGACGCGCAGCTACGCTGGTACTCTCTTTTAAAAATAGTAATAATGATAATGATCATCTGGCAATATCAAGGCTATTTGAAAAAAATTATTTGAGGCGAGAAAAAATGATGATTTTGTTCCTTTTTTGTTGCGTTTCGTTTTTGAATCGTCAAAAAACGGTGGGTGGCCTCCCTAAAAGTGGTATAACTTTTGTTTTGTGTGAAATATTTTGATGAATTCTGACCATCATGTGCAGATAAGAATTTTATTTAAGACTGTAAAATTTCATTTCGAAATTCGTACTTCTGGCCAAGCTATTGGCAAAAAACCTAGGTTTTTTTGGCGCACTCTGTATATGTACACTGTGTCCCAATAAATGATGACAAAAGTTTTGAATTTTTGAAAATCGATTAAAATTTACCTGTTTTTATCACATTATAAAAAGCGTGCCCGATTTATTGGGACACAGTGTATATGTGTGTATATAATCAATATATATATACATATATCTTAAATCAGAAATCTGATAAGAGATATACGAGAAGAGTCTCAGCGGGATGGCTGCCTATGGAGCCAGACTGTATTGGAAGCAGTAGACCCTGAAGCACTAAAACTGATTTTCAAATAAACTTTTAATTAACCATGTTAATACTTTAATTCAAGAGTTAAGCTAGAATAATTTAGCTCTAGCGAATTTATTTAATTTGAAAATGTGACTTTAGATTAAATTAAATGATAGTGGAGACTATTTTGTAAGTGATGTAAGAACAATAATATTTATTGAAATCCTGAGGGCATTTTAATCAACCAATCCTCACTGGCCCGGTGAGATACTCTTACTTATCGACTTAGCGCATAGGCACTGCATGTCTGTGATTTCTGTAAAATGAATGATCAAAATGTAGAAAATGAAAGCCTAACTGTTCCATATATGGCACTTTCACTGTCTGTCGAAAATTGTAAAATTTAATTCATATTATATAAACGTAATTTGTCTAATTATCTCATAATCCAGATGAGTCTTGCCAGATATTAGTTTTGTTGGTCAGAGTCTGTTAAAAAAATTAATTTAATTTCAACTGAAAATTGTAAATAACGTAATATTATTGTTATTGTGACCGTCAACGACGATTAGATGTTTTTCTTCTGCGTCGTAACACAATCTGTTTGGAAAACGTATATTCGTTTCTTCTGTTTCTGCTTTTCGTGAAAGAAGAATTCGATTCCACTGAAGATCGGAATCCAAGAGAATCACTCTAGAATTCCCATAGTCAGCCACAAACACTCGATCGTCTGAATCGATTGAGATATATCTAGTATTTTGCAGTTGCTGTGTTTCATCTGAGGGAATAAAACTACGGATGACCGTCTGTCCATCTCTAGAAACTTCACATATGCCCCACCTCTTCTTTACCTTCTTTGTCCCACTCCATACATCCTTTGTGTACTCTGTCCAATGGTGAAGGATTACAAAATTCCCGACGGATGTTTTCACGACTTGAAGGGCATTCTTAATATCTCCTGGTAGCAGAATAGACCGAATAAGTTTTCTGTTTGACCCGTAGATGCTCAGGATGGAAGATGTATCACTGACCATCAACAACTGACCATCACTGGTCACTGTAAAAGTACGATCCGTGATATATTCAGTGGCTCTTAGTCTATAATTAGCTCTGATCCACTCGATGATTTTGTATTTGTAATCAGTTTCAATTGTTATCTTCCAGATGCATTTCTCATAATAGTCATGAACGTAGAGGCATTGTTCTTCTCACTAGATCCAATATCAACGGGATCTCTTATCTCATCTATTTCTATTTTCTTTTGAAGATCAAATGGATCTCGATTCTCAAAGACACAAATTACACTTGGAGAATTATAATGTGATGGACAGAGGACGTAGATTTTATCTCGCAGTTTAGTGACTCCGCACACTCTTTTAATTTCTGTCATCTCGATTCTCTTGGTGAAGTTGATGTAAATTGAGCAAACCACTAAAATAAAATCAAAACAAACTGGGACTAACAATTTCTATACATGCAGTGGTGTAGTCCTAAAAAATGAAGTGAGGAACGCTCTTTATAATAATATTATTATTAGTAGTATTATTATTAATATTCCATTATCCCTGGAAAAAAGTGCGGGAACGGCGTTCCCCCGCGTTCCCGCCCCACTACACCACTGTATACATGAATACTTCACTCCTTGTATTCTTTTATTAATTTATAATTATTTGTATATTATTTGTATTATAACTGACTGAGAAATGTATATTGAGTCAGTCTTCATTTATTTATTAATTTATTATGTATTTACTTTAATTATGATACTCTTAGAACCAGGGTTATACACAAGGGTATCCTAAGCTTATACGCGGATGTACACTATACAGCGTGTATGTATCCAAAAAATATTTGTGCATAGTGTAGGCTTAGTTCCGTAAACTAGGGCACATACGGGCATACAGAATGTACTGATTTCACAAAGAGTAAAAATTAGAGAATTAAAAAAATTAGTTCTCACAACAAGACAGCAGTAGATCTAATGTAGGCCTAACAAATAAAACGATGAAATTTGCTCGTATGCTGCAGCGAGAATATCTGATGACCAAAGAAAGGTCATCCAAAATTTCCATGACTGCAAAAAAATCGTTGGAAACAATTCCGCAACGCCTTAATTACATGATTTCCATTTGTCTACCTATCATTATTTCTCTTTCCATCTCACTGCATGCCCTGTGCTGGATCTGCTTTTTCACCTGTGGCACTTTTCTTCCAATTCCACCGTAAGCGACACAAAACAATTTAAGTTGCTTTACGGTTATATAGCTGCTGCTACAAATCTCTCTTGGTCGATAACCTTTAACTCTCTCTCTAACAAAATGTTTTCAGCCACTTCTTGGTCACTGGTTTGTACTTCTGTCCACTCTGTAATCACATACACAAACAGTTTTTCCCCATTGGTTTCACCCTTCTGATTAGGCCTAGCTGTCTTCGAAATTTGATTTTATCAACCAAACTGTATAATTAGGCCTATGTGGGTAATTCTGTATTATTATACATGATGGGTGAGTGCGCGAGAACATACCAACGGTTTTCTTGAATTTATTCCTATCGATGTTGATCATCTTTGAAGTGGATCGTTGAGCATTTTCAAAGAAAACGTTTCTCAGTTGAGTCGATTTATACATCTTCTCAATATCTTCAAGAGCTGTTTGTGAGCGACACCAGATCCAAACGACCACAGTCCGTCTGTTCAACTGAGAGTAACTGACGATTTTCATGTCTTCATTTTTTAGTTGACTGATGAGTTTGTCAATTTGATTTGATCTTGGTTTTGTTTTGTCTCGTAGGTCGTTCATTCTTTGGTTTAGCAGTTGTGTGTCCATGGATTCCGCAGTCACTTTTCCAGAATTTTTCACTTTTACTTTTATGACAACTGAAAAATGAGGAAAAGACAATATTCAGCACGTGTTTCTTGTGTATTATTTCAGTTAGTTGATGTATTCTACTCTAACTTTACAGAGATGAATTGACAAGACTAGTGTCGTCTACAGCGTAAATGCGTAGATTGTGAATAAAATGCATATTTTACAATTACAGCCTACAAAACAATAGAACTGCAAAAATTATTACGTACTTCTTACAAAGCTCAGATTGCACTTGCGTCTCAACGGCTCAACTGCAGTTATAAGCTTAGGCCTATTATTGGTCAATTGAAGTCTTTTGTGCAAGAACCAGGTTTGTGCATTTTCATAGTTAGTAGAAAATAGTTACATAGTTTTCTTTTAAAAAGATTTGTTTTGCGCTTCTCAGAAGCTGTTTCGTCCAGAAAATAGATACCCTAATGAAAAATTTAACATAATAGGGCCTATAAGGTGCATCTAATCGCAATTGATCATCAACCAAATCGCCGAAGTCCGGCTGTTGCTAACAGAGTATTATAATATTTAATATTATGTGCAAATGAACAACAAATCTGATTATTGCACAGTGACTTCTGTGTAGTGTTGAGAACTTGTTTACATGCAAAAAATCTAATAACAGATGGATGGGGGGGGGGGGCAATGGCGGGGTGTAATGTCACAATGGGGGTAATGGTCAGGAGCAGTGGTGGGGTAAAGGTAGGGTAATGGGCCGAGGGGTTTGTCCTGTTCCCATTGTGCTTTAGTCGATGCGCCATGGACATATCAATGCTGACGCCTGAGGTCCATTGGACCCCAGGTATGCTAAATATGCCCTAGGTGGCTTTCTCAATTTTTTCCCATTCAACCAGGGGTGCTACAGTCTCCCAACTCTTTGTACATGTAGGGGGATGAATTTTTGAGGAATATGAATTATTTCAGATTTTTAGGATTTATATCAATAGAGATTTTCAAGTTTTTGCACCTCTGGGGTCCAATGGACCCCAGGTGTGCGTTACAGGGTTAATGGAAACTACAATATGGGCCCCCTCATGTGCAAAAGTTGTATATGCTAAAATGAGTAGGCCTAGTTTTCGAATAATTTTCCAATTTGTTCAGAGATTCAAACTTATTTTTGCCATTATAATAGGAAAAATATCCCTGCTGCATTTGTGGGGGCTTACCAAAGTGCGAGGCCTCTGTTCGGCCGGACATGTTGAACATGCCTTAATCCGGCCCTGAGAACAACTGCATTTCTATGCGCATTTTAATGTCAGTTTTGTGATCTAATGGTTCCTCGGGCTCTGTCAACAGTGCACATGTAATCATACTGTTCCTATACAATCTACTTCTGCTTCAGGTTCCCATGGTTCACGCAGCGAGTTCATCTTGAGACCGCACCCTGCTCCTGTGACTTTTATATAATGTTAGTGTTACAGGTCTAATGAAATATATGTAATTATATGTTCATTGGATATTAAAAAAAGGCCACGCTAATTTTATAGGGCCTACGACGCCCTACGTACATAGTGTTGTAAGCAGATTAGAATGCTATCGGCACAAAAAAGAGATGTGACTTTATCAATCGATCATCCATTCATCCGTCCATTCATCCATTCATTCAATCATTCATTCATTCATTCATTCATTCATTCATTCATTCATGAAACGTTTACTCAGACTGCCATTATGATAACAATACGTGAAACTTAAAGGCAATATTGACTATACTGAGTTACTTTGAGATTTGAGCAGAAGTGCTGCAATTCCTGTGTATACTACATGTATTATATCTAGTCTGATAAGCATTAAATTATATAGGCTTATGCTAAATGGTCAGCTTTTAAATTAAATTTGCCATACGAACATCCTCCGTTTTTGACGATCCCTGCCACTTGCGTTTGGTTGGTTTGTCGAAGACACATGATGAAACTTGTAAACTGTTCGTCGTCGACGGATCTCAAAACCTGCATAAGTTCTACGTTCTTTTCTCGGGTTGAATGTTGTAATTTAATTAATTGACTTTGTTCTTCCGTTATGCAGTTGTGAGATAACAAGAAATCCATGAATTCGTCATTCGGTTGAATGTTTTTCAAAAGGAAATCTCTGTTGTTTCTACAAATTGCTGAATGTCTCTTGTCTCTCTCATAAAAATCTGAAAATACAAATACTGCCATAACATTTTAATGATGACGAAAGGTTTGTAACTGTGTATCATGTCCTTTGCTCGAAACAATTTCACAGAAGAATGTACATGTAAATAAACCAATGCCTGCTGACGTTTTATTTGACGGAGGAGTTAAAATTTAGTCATGGAGCAAATGAAGCTTCATGGAGACATAGACTCCACGGGATCAGGACATTACATACATGCATGCATGCATGTATGTGTGTATTTATGTATGTATGTATGTATGTATGTATGTATGTATGTATTTATGTATGTATGTATGTATGTATGTATGCATGTATGTATGTATGTATGTATGTATGTATGTATGGATGTATGTATGTATGTATGAATGTATGTATGTATGTATGTATGTATGTATGTATGTATGTATGTATGTATGTATGTATGTATGTATGTATGTGTGTGTGTATGTACGTAGGTATGTCTGTATGTATGTATGTATGTATTAGGGTGTTTTTAAGGTACATGTGAAATTTTCAAATAAAGATTAAATAACGACCAAGTGAAATTATCGTGCCAAATCATGTGTAAACTGAATATCTGAAATTATATCTCTATAGCTGAACTTTTAGGACTTGCTCAAGAGGACTGAAGTTAGGGACTCGGCTGCATTGCAAGCATTACAATCTACGATTTCAATACATGCGAGCTGCATGCCATAAAACCTTTCTCAGTGACTAGTTTTAACAAACAAACATTCATGATTACATGTATGCCGTTACTGATATGATATTGTTTTTGTCACTGGTCATGTGTTGCAAATGGTGGGGAGTGGTGCCTTTCATTCTTGTATCATATGGCAGGCGCAATGTAAAATTGATTACAAAAAAGTTGAGATTTAGTTGATAGGCAGTACTGATATCACTTCAGCTATGCGAAGCTGTCTTCACAAAGGAGAGGTTCCCATGCAAGGTACTGCTCAATTTACGCATACACCAAGGAATCAGAGTCTGTATGACAACTCATAAGAGACAGTAGCAAATGTACGTTTCAATTTGGGAGAGATGATCTTGAAGCCCCGACAACAGAGATTCTTCTGAGCCACAGGTTCCCCTTACTCTTTACTTGAATGACAAGATCATGTCAGATGTTACAGGGACATGACGATAATTTCATAATTCATAAGGATCTTATCAAGCTATTGGCGATCCCCTAACTCCAATCAGTGATAGCTACTGTCATGTCTGATTCTTGTTGGCTGCAGTGGTGTAGTCCTAAAAAAAGAAGTGGGGGAACGCCTGGAAATTGAAGTATCAACTGTAAAAAAGTGCGATCTTGCAGGAATTTTGCATAGTGTGATCGCTGCTATTTTTGAAACTACATGTTGAATGTAAAAACACAACCAAAAAATTAATAAATGTAATTATGTAAATTTATACATATGAACTTAGGAATTTGTTATTTGTAACATATTGTATTCAAGTATTCAAACAGTTTCCATACCTGTACAGATAGTACAGGCTTAGTGCTAAAGTACCGTACAGTGGCTGTCAGTGAGTCAGTAGCTATGCAGTCAGAGGAATTGCCAGAGTGGATCTTCAGTCTTGTCTTCTGATGGATTCAGTGAAGCCACTCTTGTTTTTGTATCCATCGCAGACTGATGTTTCCGCAGCCACGTTTTTGCGTACCTCAATTATTAATTTATTGTTATTACAGTACTACTGTACTATTTTTATTTATCATTAGCTTTTATTTACAAAATTACAACAGACAGACGCTGAGACGCCATTTGCATAGAGTATTTATTATAAGGCCAACACCATTGATATGTACTATATAGCTAAACCTAATACATATCAATGGCCAACACATATATAAATATATCTGCGAAACTGCGAAAGGCTCCAGTAAGTAGGGCCTAAGCAGTTGAAACTGTGAGTCTTGAAGTCTTCTTTGTTCATTTATTTCAGCAGAAATGCAAAATAGTGAGGGAACGCGTTCCCTCCCTGGAAAAAAGTGGGGGAACGGCGTTCGCGTTCCCCCCCACTACACCACTGGTTGGCTGAGATCTGAAGCTGGGGATTGGAAGACAAAATCCTGGCCATGTGTTTTGACACAGTGGCGAGTAAAACGAGTTGCAAGGACAGCGTATACGTATGCATGAAGCTGGAAGCGAAATTGAGGAAGGACCTCTTGAACCTTGCCATAGGTAGCCTACCATGCTTCTGAAATTGTTCTGGAAAAGTGGTTTACCGCTTGATTCTTCAAGGACTCCAGTATTGAAAGTCTTTAGTCAAGAGCTACTAGAGCTAATAGTCATTTTCCAAAGATGAATTCCACCAAAGGGAATAAAGTTCAGGTAACCAGGTGCATTTCACCGAGGGCGTTGGATGTCATATGCGATTTACATGATTGAGTTGTGGCTTTTCAGTTATCAATTTTCCATTCAGCAACGTCAGAGCACAGATGGGGTAATCTCGACCATCCTACTCTGAAAAGGTATGGAATCATTTACTTGAAGTGTCACTCTCTGTTACAGCAACTTAGTCTCACGTGAAGTACAATTTTCACCATTTACCTGAAACAATGAATCCCAAAGGGGAATCCATACTTACCACGCCAGAGAAGTCTTACATGTTGCCTTAATGTATTTTCCCGACACTTTTGATATTTGCCAGAGACCCAGGCTGGCCACAGCTTTTTGACGAGTCATAGACTACAGCATGCGCAACGAATTTCCTGATCTGGGATCTGATCTCATGAGAGGCTTCCTACTGCACCTAAGCCACCACCAAAAAATTCAAGATCCTTGGATTTGGCTACTATCTTTGTGGTTGAGACTCGCAGCAATGGCAGTCAGAACAATCACACAGTGAGGCAAAATTAAGTCGTCATATCTGATCCGACCCATGAGTGACGAATGATCTGTCAGAGTGACTCTTATGCAGTCCTTCAATGAAGTTCTGGTCAGAAAAAAGGGAGAGAAACAATTTGTTCTGCAAGGGTCAAGTAAAACCAGATTTTTTCAAACGTACTAAGAGAAATAAACTATGACAAAAACCCAGTTGATTTGGTTTGGCACTTCCAAGCAGTTCCAAAAACTTGACTACTTGGTACTCTCTCACACTTTTCCTCACTTCAACATTTCGTCTAGTGTTCGAGACCTACATGTAGGCGTCACCTTAGATAGTTAGACTCTAACCTTTGCCGAACGCATAGCCAAGCTTACTCGCTCTACCTAATTCCAGTTAAGGAGTCTGAGGGCTATTCACAAATTTGTTTCATCTTCGACCTTTACATCTATTGTTCACGCCTTTGTCTGTTCTCGGATTGACTATTGTAATTCTGTCCTTGTTGGCCTCCCTATGGTTCGGCTAGCTCCCCTACAATCCGTAACGTACTCAATACTGCTGCTATAGGCTCATTGCCCGTCTTCCTCGATTCTCACATATTCCTACATTCATGGCTGCACAACTTCACTGGCTTCCACTCTCAGCTCGTATACAATTTAAAGAATGGAATGGTCTTTCCCCATCTGTTCGCTTGCCATCCTCTCTTGTAGTCTTTCGTCATCTTTCTCTTGTCTAAAAACCTGCCTTTTCTTTCGGAGTTGCATGCTCAGGGAGCGCTTCTGAAAGGCTCTTGGTGTAAGAAGCGGTTTACGAAATGGTCAGATACAATACAACACAATACAAACTTATAGTACTTCTTTGTATTTTGCCTTATATCAGATGTTTATGTGTTCAAATTTGCATGGATCTGTGAAAATTACAATGTATCACAATGTCGCCTAAGTGGCTATTCTTCCGGTGCTTTGAGCAAGTCCTAAATCTATTTGGATTTTCATCCAATTTGGCAGATAACTACACGGTGTCCCAAGTGAAGTGAGCCCCTTTTTGTTTTGGCGATATATCTGTTAATTCTAAATGAAACTCTGTAACATTTGACAGCGTGAAAGAGGGATAAATTATAAATGTTTCCTGAAATTTTATCCAATTCTATAAACATAGTCCGAAGTTATGCACATTCAAATTTTGACAAGCAAAATTTGAAGTTGCCAACATGTAAAAGATAGGAAATTAGTGTTAGCGCTGTTCTTCAAAGCTGATGTTCAAAATGTCCTCCATTAGCTCGAATGCATGCTCTAAGGCGCATACGCGATTCATTGATTGCATTGTCAACAACACCTTGGTCAAAACGATTCCATTCTTCCGCATTTCGCTGTTTGAAGTGGTCACTGGTCAACGTCACGTATGCGAGTTTCATAAGGCTGCGATGGGCCAGTTTCTGTTAGGAAATTTCTTTAAAAACCTTTTGCACCGTAATGTTGTTCTTCTATGATTTTTTTTATTAAACTCAAATCATCTTTGCTGAAAACCATTTTTATTATTGTCCATTAACTTGGAACTGACGGAAATATGACGTCATATTTATTAATTTAGAAAGTAAGGCGTGCAGTTGCAAACACTAATTTCCTATCTTTTACATGTTGGAAACTTAAAATTTTGTTTGTCCAAATTTGAATGTGCATAACTTCGGACTATGTTGATAGAATTGGATGAAATTTTCAGGAAACATTTATAATGTATCCCGCTTTCACGCTGTAAAATGTTATAGAGTTTCATTTAGAATTAACAGATATATCGCCAAAATAAAAAGGGGCTCACTTCACTTGGGACACCGTGTATATTTCTGAAGGTGGAACACAAAAGCATATTGGTCGATATTGGCATCGAGATTTTAATTTTAAGACACACCCTAGTATGTATGTATGTAATATTATGTACGTATGTACGTATTTAAGCCTATGTATGTATGTATGTATGTATGCATATATAATTATACATTCATACATACATAGCCTACATAGATAAATACATACTTCTTCATATTTTCATTTAAGGCGTCTGAGGACTATTCGGCGTTCTGTTTCGTCTTCTGATTTTACCACTCTGGTTCATGCTTTTGTTTGCTCCCGAATTGACTACTGTAGTTCTCTTTTAATTGGTCTGCCTAAGGTTCGTCTTTCACCTTTACAGTCGGTCCTAAGCGCTGCAGCCAGATTAATCGCACGCCTTCCACGCTACTCGCATATTTCTACTTTCATGTTTGAACAGCTCCATTGGCTTCCTCTAACTGCGCGCATTAAGTTTAAAATCCTCATCTTGGTCTCCAAAGCACAACGTGGTCTCGCCCCGAAATATCTAGCCAATGAAATTCACCGCCCTCTTTCAGCCTTTTCACATCGCCCACTCCGCTCTTCAAATAGATTTGATCTTTTTAGTTCCTCCTACTAGAACGGCTATGGCTCAGTCCCGATCCTTTACATCAATTGACCCCTCTCTTTGGAATTCTCTGTCTCCATGCATCTACTCGGTCTCAACTTCTAACTGGTCATTTTCTTTCCTCAAAACTTATTTCTTCTCTCGTGGCCTTGCGCACTGGGAGCGCCTCTGAACGATTCACCCTAGTAGAGGCGCTTTATAAATGTTTTATACAATACAATACAAAACATACGTTCATACATGTGTCCTACGACGTAAATAGGCCGCGACTCGCGAGTCAAAAGTCGTAGGCCTACCACTTCTGAATCCGTTTTCTTGGCACAGTTGCAAGAATCGAACCTCCGCGCTAAAGTCCCAAAGTTATCCACGTCTGAAGTTCGATATCATATGTTCGATCGCCGTCTTAGATTAACCATGGTTTCTGAACATGCTGTACATTGTGTGCGGATGTGGCATAATTTAGCGGTGGATAATAATATTCTTCCTGTTACATCAGCATTGTTCATTTAAGAGTGAATATTTTTAGATCATTGACCACTTAGGAGTCATAGGCTATTGAAGGCGATGCTCTGGTGAAGCATTTAAATGGCGATGTTTCATGTGCCTTGGTAACTGTAATCCGATGATGCCGTAATGGTTTTAGAATTATAATAGACTATTCTATCTGTGAAATTTCTTAAGGTTGAAGTTGGAAAGTAATGCTTAGAATAAAACTTACCTCTCAAGTATCGCCAGATTTCCCTCTTGAACCGTTTTCTGGTGATTCTTCGATAAAAACAAACGTCAACTGATATGAGAGACCTGATGACTTCTTCGTCTCTACGACTTGCTGGTGAATTCAATAGCCTATATACCCAATGCAGGTAGGACTTTTGTAGAATAATGTCCAACAACTCGAATGGAAGATCGTACAGCTGAAATGCAACACTTAGTCCCTACTGTTTATTTATTTTTCGCGTTTGCTATGGCACCTCATCAAGCACCCTACTCAGAAGCGCTCCCGACCACAGCGCGGACACTGAATCCGAGTCTCACGCCGGAAACATTAGAAAGAGCCAGCAGAGTCATGTGAGAGAGACAGTCAGACAGACAGACAGAGCGGAGAGCAACAGGGCGGCCATTCCAGACAGCCGGGCCCATCATTTGCGAATGGTCGCAGTAGGCCTACGTGAGAATGGAACAAGAAAGTCGTAACGGGCACCTTAGATGAGCGTAGCGAACGGCGACAAAGTAGGCCCTGAGTAAATTTGTAATTGATGTAACTGAAATGGCGTAATTTGTAATTTTGTAATTTCAAGCAAATGCACTTAGTAATTGGAAATTTGTAATTCAATATCATAGGGCCTACATGTATTTTCTCTAGTAAGCTGCCTAATTGGTAATTTGTAATTCAATGTCATTTTCTTTAGTAATTGGCAATTTATAATTCGATATTATATTTTCTCTTGTAAGCCGGATAATAGGTAATTCAATTAAATTCTCTATTAGTAATTGGCAATTTGTAGCCTAATTCAATTACATTTTTATAGTAATTGGTAATTTGCAATTCAATTACATTTTCTCTAGTAATTAATTGGTAATTTTTAATTCAATTAGGCCTACATGTCAGGCCTACTGTGTAATTTGCCCTACCCTGAACGAATGACATCTTTATCACTGAGGAGGGTAGCCATTGGAGGGTAACAGAAGCACGATATCCTTCTGGAGGAGTCGAGATTGCATCGGGAAATAGTTCTGAAATTCGAAGGCATTTGTTGCTTAACTTATTCTTCGAATACTTGTACAAAATAATAAACAATCTTACCGTTGTACTACATGTAGCTTTGTTCTGCTTATCTTCGGGATTCAGGTAAATTCCTTTAAATAAAAATGTTGAACAAATATTAAATTGCTTTAATACTAAAATGTGCATTATACCTACGTCTCTCGTTCTCCCAAAGTTTACTTCATTGAGCAATAGACACAGACTATTAGGGATAATGCTAGGCCTACATGCTCGGCCGGAAATGGTCCGACACACATGAAAAAAAATATTTTTCGTAAATTTTAGGCCTACTGTCATTGTAAAAATAAGTGAAAGTCTCAGAACAAATATATTATTCGAAAATGCTGATTTTAACCCAATAGGCTTCTACACGTGTCAATCGTGTCAAGCACCGAAGGACTGCAAGTATTAATGGACAACCTGAACGAAGTAACGAAGAAATACGGCATGAAAATCAACGTAAAAAGACCAAAGTAATGTGCATATCAAGGAAAAAAGTGGATGGGATGAAGATAATGATCGATGGTCAAATGGTGGAGCAGGTCAGACAGTTCAAATACCTGGGCAGTGTAATATCAGAGGACGGCTATTGCAAAGCAGATATTAAGAGCAGAATAGCTCAGGGTAAATGTGCCTTCATGGAAAAGAAAGGGATACTAACTGGAAATATGAATATGGAACTAAAGATAAGAATGACAAAATGTCTGATATGGACAGTTGCAACATGTGCTGCTGAGTGCTGGACAATTATGGGTACGGATAGGAAAAGAATAGAGGCCTTTGAAATGTGAACGTGGAGGCGAATGTTGAAAATAAGTTGGAGAGACAAAATCACAAATCAGGCAGTCTTGGAAAGAGCAGGGGTGAAGAGAGAACTACTACAATTAATAACCAGGAGAAAGCATCGGTGGCTGGGCCACATACTTAGAGGAGAGGGTATGTTGGTGACGTTGCTGGAGGGACGTATGGAGGGAAAGACAACTAGATGCAGAAGAAGATTAAATATTCTGAGTGATCTGGATAATGGAGACGTATATGGTAACACCAAGAGGAAGGCGCAGGACAGAGCGGGATGGCGGCGGTCGGAGAGGATCACCAGATTGTCCATGTCACAAACCTGCTCAACACCAGAAGACTGAAGAAGAAGGCTTCGTAACTGTCTACAACGTTTGTAGCACACATGCGTGAAGGCTCATTTTGGACTTTCCATTACCAGGCACATTATTCCTTAAACCAGCCAGAAAGGCTGCGATCTCTAGACATTATTTCTAATAGCTTATAGGCCTACAAACACTTTATTCCTCACATGATCGGAACCCAAGTGCTGTGCCACGCATTAGTAAATGACGCCGTTGTTATAGTATGCACACTATGCACTCTGTGCAGTGTTACAGTAGGGCCTAGGCCTAAATCGTTTTGCAAATTAATAGGCATCACAGCGAAACAAGGCCCACCAATGGTTACCATAACAGGACAAGCCAGGCCTGATGCTGTGGTGAAAAGCCTTTCGTCTGGTGGTTGCCCTGCCAGAAGGCGGCCAGAATTATTGCCATGCCAGAAGGCGGCCAGAATTATTGCCGTGCCAGAAGGCGGCCAGAATTATTGCCCGCCGAGAACTTACTTGGGGCATAAATCGCTTCAGCACGGTACCATAATAATGTACGAGTGCCTCTGGCCAAAACATTTAATGTCAGACTCTGTCGCCGCCTAAAGCCGCACACAGTTCTAATAGCTTTTTTTTATCCAGTAAGAGATGTGCACTTCAACCCTTTTCTATGACATGGACTGCGAAGAAGGGGGTGGTTAACATCCCATAGTTGTGTGTGTGTTTGATTGCACATATTATATAGCCTACGCTTGAAAGAGGAATACATTTTGCATTCATTTCTGAACATAATGCTATGGAAGAGCGGGGCATAATGGGATACTTAAGGCATTTTGAAGTTTTCATCATATAATTAATAAGAAATCAGGACTTTTCTGTACTCACATTGTGCAGGCATACATAACGTACAGCATGGAATAGAAAAATCTACTTAAGCATCAAGCACATCTCTCTCTCTCTCTCTCTCTCTCTCTCTCTCTCTCTCTCTATGTCTCTCTCTCTCTCTCTCTCTCTCTCTCTCTCTCTCTCTCTCTCTCTCTCTCTCTCTCTCTCTCTCTCTCTCTCTCTCTCTCTCTCTCTTAGTTCCTTTGGTTCTTTTCAGAACATTGGTCGACAAGATTTCGCCATCCCTTGCGGTTGTCTGCAGTCTCCTCTGTTTTGTTCCAGCTGATTCCCATTTCAGTCAGGTCTTCACTAAATGTACTCCTCCATGTCTTTTTCGGTCGTCCTCTGCTTCTCCTTCCACCCTCCGGTCTCCACGTCAGCACCCTCAAGCACATAGAAGATACAATTTTTTACCAACAGGTCCCAAAATCCTGTTATGCCCCACCACCCAGGGTAAAATGGGATTCCTATCCCATTATGCCCAATAACATGCAATTTTATATAATTTCCAAAAAGTGCCACATATTTTTTTTATTATTGTTTGTTTTCTAATCTAAACAATGATTGAGACGTGAGGGGGTAATTAGAACCCATGAAATATTACAATATAAGAGATATGGAGAAAAATTGCGTTCGCATCACAGCAAGGGGCAAAATGGGATATCTGTATCCCATTATGCCCCAATTTGCCACAAAATTGTAAACCCGCCATTTTGAAACAAAATACTGAACTTGTAAAACATTTCATATGGGAATATGTGTCTTTATATATAACCCTACACATAGATGGTATAACTTAAATTTAATATAGCTCCAACGGTTCTAAACAATTTTTTGGATAACGGACGTAACTTACTTGGGAGTGCGTGAAAATCAATTTTTCATCATAAAATCGTAAATGCTTTGGTCCTTCACCTTCAAATAATTATGTTTTACTTCAGATTGAATTTGTTTCGTATTTTAAAAGTAAGTAAGATGGACAATAATGAAGTTTCCCGTTATACCCCGATATCCCATTATGCCCCGCTCTTCCCTATTATTGAGCTTTAAAATAGTAATTCGAATCGACCTCGAAATTATTAACATGGGAATCGGTGGTTCGCGGACGATTCGTCCACGGACGATTCGTCCGCGGACGATTCGTCCAGCGGTGGCTGAGTAAAAATAGATTGATGAAAAGAATTCTTGTAACGTGAAAGCGGGATTAATGAAAATATGTTTTCCTGAAATGGAAGTGGGATTGATGGAAAAATTTCATAGCTTAAAGTTAAGTTTTTGGTTAAAAAATTTAGTTTTTAGCGGAAATTGCATGAAAAAACCGAGTTTTTGCTGAAATAGAAGCTGGAATGATGAAACAAATTCTTTCCAAAATGGAAGATGGATCTGCGAAGCATATTTCTTGCTCAAATAGAAGTTGGAACTATTATTTGAACGCGTGTTTAAACGGAAGCTGGATTTATTCAATTTATTCCTTGTGACGAATCGTCCGTGGACGAATCGTCCTTTGACGAAACGTCCGCATACGGATGGTCTATCACACACAAGTTGCACATAGCGGTATCAACAAAAAATTGGTCTACAAGATGCTGTGTTTTAAAAACGTTCCATGTGTATGCTTATGCTTATACAATAATACTTTCTATGGAATGCAGCATAATTGTGCAGCAATAGGCCTACAGCCCTACACGCTATTACAACGTCTGTTTTAGCTGTTATTGAAGCCGAAAGGCATGTAAACAAATAGGCAACAACATAATCTACAATCTACATTCATGAATTTTCAGAACATTTAGTTGTTTGGATTGCTCAATATTTTGCCAGTTTAGCTACCACATTGAAAAAAGTGGCAAGCAAAGAACTGTTTACATGGCGTCTCTTATGAAAGAGGAAATGCTACCGAGGTCGATTTCATGGAAACTTTACAGGGTGGGCCATAAAAAAGACATCCTCTACTGTATTGTGCCAATATCGTGGCCAGAAGTTAGAATTTCCAATTAAAATTTTACTGTCTGAAAGACAATTCATATTTACACATGATGGACAGATTTCATCAAAATCTTTCAAACAAAACAGCAGTGATATTACTTATAGTGAGACCACCAACTGTTTTTTGACGAATCTGTCTCTATCTTCTGACATCCTATAAAAAGTTATTAAATTTTGTTTCAGTATCAACTGTCACACGATGTCATGTCTTCTAGAGGTATTGTGCATTCCAGCATCGTTTCAACAGTGTTAAACAGTTAAACTGTGTGACTCAATGTACTCACAGAAAGATCTAAACAGTGTTGTTGTCAAGACCTCAAACCTCAAGACCAAGACCAAGACTTTTACTCTTCAGACTAATACCAAGACCAAGCCTTTTGGGCTCACGACCAAGACAAGACCAAGACTTTTGGTCTCAAGACCAAGACAAGACCTAGACCTTGCGAAAATGCAGGTTCTGCTATCTTAATGAAAACGTATTTATTCAAACAAAGCAACTCTATAACCAAACTGCAGAGAATTCAGAGTTCGTGCCTACAAAACTTCTTAATGTGATTATGTGCAATGTTATTGCAAATGGCTGTTGCATTTTAACATAACCATTTCACTCAGAATTTTCTGACCAAGGCGTGCCCGGTGTGGCCTCGTGAAAATTCCACCATGCGAAAAAATACGCTCTACAGGTGCTGAAGTTGCTGGCACGCACATCATCTTTGCAAGCACTGGATATAAATTTAGAAATCGTGAGTCTTTTTTAAAATCCTGCCATGGCGCATCTGATCGCCTGGCTTCTGATACGAGTCTTGGCAGGGCTTCCAGATACAGCATAACTGTTGCTGCTGCCGATGGTATTTCCTGACCAGCTGGAATTGTATCCGTCCTCAGATATTTGTCGTAGGACGCAAAGAGGCTTGGCCGTTTTCGTGGCGGTGAATTACAATTTTGTGATTGCTCCATCGTTGAAGCAACGCCAGAATTCTTATGTGCATTGTCAGGTCAGGTCTTGGTCTTGGTCTTGAAAAGCCAAGACCAAGACTTTCAACCTTAAGACCAAGATCAAGACCAAGACTTTGGCCCTCGAGACCAAGACCAAGACCAAGACTTTTAAAACCGAACTCGAGCGCAATCGAGACCAAGACTTTGGTCTCGAGGACAAGACGTCTGGATCTAAATAATTCGACTCTGGTATAATTTGATCACTTCGCAAGTTACGATGGCAGACATCACAACGCAAGGGTAAGTTGAGTTTTACATCCGGTTAAAAGATCCAGGACACACTGCAGAGGACCGTGGAAGCAACTAGTAGCCGTTGATCATTGGATCACAATAATAATAATTATTATAATAAGCTTAGTCTTCAATATAATGTTTGTTTGTGAGTAATAAAACCTACCTCTCTTGCGAAATGATGGAACTCGTTGCCAGCGTTTGTGACTTTCATGCTTATTTTCATCATCGGCTCCTTTGATTTTTTCTGCTGAAGCACCCATTATTTTTCGATTACAACAACTTGTTGATTATTTTAAAATTAGACACCGGTTCTTATTTCTTTGGTAAACGTTAACCAAAGAAGTTTCTGTATGTGCGATGTAGCAGCACCTGTAGCAAAAAGTAACTCGCGATAAGGCTAGGCTGCATAGAATGCAGTAATTGTGATTTTCTAATATTATTCTCGTGTGCGCTCTAAACCAGGATATATAGCGTATACATTGGAGTCTATTTATATCAACAAATTTAGGTCAGCGCCTCATCCAACCGTAGGCCTAATGACACGTCAATACGCCTGTGCACTTGATAAATTAAGTTCTATTTGTCGTATGTGGCCAAACAGAACATGCATGTAGTTGTTCTGGTAACAATCTACTCCGACAGCAGACCCAAACAAATATTTCTCGCTCCGTATTGGTTTAGGCCTACTTTTCGAGCGTAGGTCTATGTGAATCCTGACCCAAACACCAGGATATCAAGTGATTGGAGTCTGTTTATTTCAGCAAACCTAGGTCTATCCACAGCAAACTATCATAAAATCTCACTAGGCCTACCTTAGTGCATTATATTTGTCAAATGAAGTTATCTTTTAAAATTCCTAAACAGTCAAGGAGATGCTAGAGTGGATAAATGTCCAACTGTGACTCTGAAAAACCCACAATGCCAGTACTAGGCTAATTGTTGGTCTGGCACATGCAAGCAATCGATCCTCGTCAGATGCATCATTTACTTTTCGGTTGCATGTCGGCTTGCTCAAGGTCTGGTTAAACGTCACCCGGAAACAAAATCCAGTCTACGGTCTTGTAGCTCTCGAGAAGGGGAAGGAAAGGGGGCAAATGTCCAGGGCCGGCGACTTTCAGGGGCCCGGAGGGGGCCCGGGTACACTGAATTTAAAATTTTCATATGTTGATTACGGACTACGGGCCCAGCCTACAATCACTTATAATGTGACTTAGTCTATGACTTAGTCTATGCAATATTTATGATTTATTGAGTTTTACATATAAAACCTAATATTACTGTCACATTACAACAACTCGAAAGCGTTTGAAATGTGGACGTGGAGAAGAATGGAGAAGATCAGCGGGACGGAACACAGAACAAACGAGGAAGTGCTGGAAAGGGTAGGAGAGGAAAGAACAATGATAAACACAATCAGAGAAAGGCATAAGAATTGGATAGGGCATATTCTAAGAGGAGACAGTCTGGTGAAAACGGTGTTAGAAGGACAAATGGAGGGGAAACGAACAAGAGGAAGACCCCGACAGATGTTGATGGACACTCTGATGAAGAAGATCGGATATCAGAAACTAAAGGAGAAGGCCCAGCGGAGGGAAGAGTGGCGACATTGGACAGCCGAACCTGCCTAGGGGCAGAGAACCAGAAGAAGAAGATTACAACAACTGCCTAAGTTTCAAACAACTGTCTATCATACCTTAGCGGATAGGCTAATTATCAGTTTTCCCAACTAGCACGTCCACTTCCGTCTCAGAACGCTCTTCTACTAAATTAGACCTATACCTTGTCCGATTTCAATCATTAGCATTTAAACAAATCAATAAATGATAAATATATTTCGTAACGATGGAATATAGGGTAACTACCCCAAATGTGAGCACCTTAACGAAATTTTGAAATTGTAGGAAACTGATAGAATATAGCAGACTTCTGATAGTTGCAATAGGTAGGTACAATATAGCCTATGTCTATAGAACATAACCATTATAAAATAAAATAATTGACTTTATATTTTTATAATAAAAATAAAATTTTGAAAAAGTGCTCACACTGTGTTGCCGTAACTTAATGTGAGCACACACAAATATTGCACTATTTCGCATTATAATTACAGTAGTGGCCATGTTATTATGTACAAGGCTAAAAGAACACAGTTATTTTCACATTTCGCAAGGCATGGTATGCATGGCATGGCCCTGCCATACCATGCTTGCCATGCCACGGTACTTGCCATGCCATCGTCAGCTCATGTTGGCAGGGAAAAACGGTATATTCTAAAGACATTTCGACCAAACGACTGAAAAAGATCATCAGATTTTTCTGCCGAAGACCTCCCCGAAAATCCTAACAGGGCCCCCACATTTCTTAATCCGACCCTTTCAAGAACTGATTAAAATCATCATGTATGGATTATCGTTCAATCGTACCCAACCTTTTGTTATATCTATTTGCTATATTGAAAAATATTTGGTCAAATGCATAAAGATAGTTTAGAGGCCCGTGACAAATGCTCAGCCCAATGGCCCGGAATTTCATTTGCCCCTTGGACCCTCCTTTCCTACGCCTATGATAATTACAGACATTCCTCATAGCTTAACTAATCACAACTTGTCTGTAGCAGATTATTCTATACATCGGCCACATCAATAAAACAATGACGATTCTGCTGTTGTGAACTGCAGATACTTTGACGATCGCGGTGGCTGTTATTGCTTCAATTGTGGTATTGCCGCCGTAGCAATCTCGGTCTTCTTCATAATTCCACATCGTAAGTAAAGTAGGCCTAATTGTTCATCTGCAGTCTAGAATCCTTCATCTTCCGCAAAATATAAAATTACCTAACTCCATTTCTACTGGGATCGCTATGCTTTGATCATTATTACGTAGCTCATTTCATAATTATCATTAGGCCTGTTAGGCGGTTACAATTTCACTTTCAGTGATGACCTCATGTACATTTAGGCTAAATGTTTTTCACCTACAGGCAAAAAATACAGATGTCCACTTTTGGTTAAGTGCCGTGATGTCATAAATAGCGGACGTGTTCAAAGATAAAATTATAAAGTAGGCCTAATAGTAATTGTAATTGTAATTGTACATTTATATAGCGCCCCTTCAAGAGAACTTCTCAGAGGCGCTCCCGACCTGACACCCTATAATGCTGCGTCCAAGAGAGTCACTTCACCATAACTTCCCATGCCTTGTAGCAGACGCCATGGAAACGGTTCGCTTTATTTACATGTAGGCCTACATGTATTTTGTGGTTTAAGCCATAGAGATGTACGCTATATATATAAAATATATAGGCTAGAGAGAGTATGGCCTATCTCCTCTGCATGGAAATGTGGAGTCAACAACGACCTTATATATTAACGGAAATCACGCCAGTGACGTCACAAACCAAGGTTGGTATGAGAAATCGCCTATGATTGGTCGGTATGAACAGGCGATTTCTCATGGTATGTGATAGGTCGGTATGAAAAGAGACAGCGACGCCTATGATTGGTCTGTATGAATAGGCGATTTCTCATGGTATGTGATAGGTCGGTATGAAAAGAGACAGCGACGCCTATATGATTGGTCGGTATGAATAGGCGATTTCTCATGGTATGTGATTGGTCGGTATGAAAAGAGACAGCGACGCCTATGATAATCATTGGTCTGTATGAATAGGCGATTTCTCATGGTATGTGATAGGTCGGTATGAAAAGAGACAGCGACGCCTATGATTGGTCTGTATGAATAGGCGATTTCTCATGGTATGTGATAGGTCGGTATGAAAAGAGACAGCGACGCCTATGATTGGTCGGTTTGAATAGGTGATTTCTCATGGCATGTGATTGGTCGGTATGAAAAGAGACAGCGACGCCTATATGATTGGTCGGTATGAATAGGCGATTTCTCATGGTATGTGATTGGTCGGTATGAAAAGAGACAGCGACGCCTATGATTGGTCTGTATGAATAGGCGATTTCTCATGGTATGTGATTGGTCGGTATGAAAAGAGACAGCGACGCCTATGATTGGTCGGTATGAATAGGCGATTTCTCATGGTATGTGATTGGTCGATATGAAAAGAGACAGCGACGCCTATGATTGGTTGGTATGAATAGGCGATTTCTCATGGTATGTGATTGGTCGGTATGACGTGATACTCTCTCTAGTCATGTAGTTATAATACATCTCTATCGTTTAAGCCAAATTTAATACTCTATTGTGTGACGTCACAATGTAATGATTTCGAGATGCTTCGTTTTGGATGTAATTTCGAAATGTAATGAATATGAATGGAGTTACTTGCCTCTTGTGTTTGTTAATCTGATCGAATATACTGAGCATATACCGACAATCGACTTCTGTTTCTTTCCATATTGGTATAGATTGTAGTAAGAGGCGACATTCGTCCATCCATCCACCCATCCATCCATCCATCCATCCATCCATCTATCCATATGTAAGCTAATTTAATCAGTGCACGACGATTGTCGTACAGCGACGCAGGTAGGCCAACTGCAAATTGGCGCGCGGCGTCTGGACAGGTGATTGTCTGGACAGCGCGTGATGTCTAGACGAGCGTACGTTGAGTGTACAAGGAGGGAGTGGAAGTGAAGAAGGAGTGTTGTGTGTTGAGAGCCGTTGAGATAGGCTGTAATAGTTGTTGTTGAGTTGCGATAGAGTAGACTGATGAAGGTAGTAGTCGTGTAGTTGTTATGATAACGCAAGTGTAGTCTTTGTTGTGTTGTTGCTGATCGTTTTACTTTACATCGGATTTTGGAGTATAATAAGAAGACTTAAACACGTCGTCGTTGTTGGTTATAAAACAGTGAAAGTCTGTAGATTCTTTACCTAGCCATTTAGCTAATGAAACAGTTATCTAGGGATAGGCCTATGCTACCACGAACTTATACGAAGAAGCTTCCGAAGAGACTGATAGGAGGAGGTGATCACAAGGAGGTTATCACACCATACATCCTGCAGATACCTGCAGAGCTTCCTCGAAAACATGTCGAAGAAACGAGTTTCGTCTGCATCCAGCTCTGACGAGTCAGCGAATCAATGCCCAGACTGTAAGTTAATGCTACATAATGTTTAATAATATGCTTTAATATCTCAATCAGATAGCATACGTTTGGAATACTTCGTAATGCGTCTTAATTCGGGAACCGTGAGAGTATACAGCAGCCTATAAAATATCTTCGGCCAGTATCTAATGACGACGCTAACCCTAACCCTCACGACGCCTAACCTGACCCTAACCGACCCTCACAACGCCGAACCTGTTCCTAGCCGGCACTCACGGTTCCCGATACTTCAACTATGCCAGTAATGCTAGTCAGAACTACATAGCCAACCTATAATGTGGACCTGTTCAGTCTTGCATTCAGGAGTAGGTAGGTAACTCTGGGAGACATAGGCCTACATGATTATACTATTGGCAAAACCCTAAAATCATGGTTATTTTCTATTAGCCCACATAAGAAGAGGAGGCAATTGACTCCATGACTCCATGATAAACAAACCCGACCACATTTTTCTTTTATTCCACATTATTCGGTAATGTATACTATTATCAATACACTAGAGCAAACGATCGGGACGACAATTTTTTTACAGCAATGATATTATGATACACCCCTAACTTCATTATATTTGCTAGTTTACAACAAACGAGACAAGTATAGGCCCTATTTGTATTTGATGATAATTTCTCTTGTAGCAGTATTCCACGAAGATGAAAATGATGCTAAGCGTATCAACCTCATATCAACGAGTAACACAACGGTAAGTTGCACAATGCATGTGCTTTAGATAAAAAGCCATCTCCGTGATTCTAACTTGTGTGAATTGCTGGAAAAACTCCGTGTATAATACGCGACGATATTTTCTATGCTATCTCCATAGCCAAACAGTAATGTTCATACCCGTTCAATAGTGGTCAAACTGTACACAAAGGTAGCATTAGCTTACGTAAGCTTATAGCCTACCAATGAGTCATGCCCCAAGACGAAGTCTAATAATTATTTTAGACAGTCTCCACAAATTTCTTAGCCATCCTGTTATTTTACATCTCCCTCGTTGTTTTGCGCAGTTTATATTTCAATCGAGACTTCATGCTTGTTAAACGAAATCTGAGTAAACCTACTAGGACATAGACCTTTTTCATTCATTCATTCAGAGCATCTATATAGCGCCCCTTCAAGAAACTACTCATAGGCGCTCCCAGTCCAACCGCGAACAAAGAAAAAAGACTTGAGAGACTTGTAGAACCCAATCTGATGGACCACAAGTAGGCTAGAGATCGAAGCGTAGCCGGGAGCTCGTTCCAGACAGTAGGGCACTATTCAATGCGAACTTTTTAAAGAATTCGATTTTTCAAAAGGTTTAGAAAGTTAAATCTAGCTCACTATAAGCTTATAGGGTGGTGCCCAGATTTAAATTCATGCAGCATCAATTGCAGCTGAGAAAGGAATTCAATTAAAATTGCGTCCATTTCGTTCCTCCACTTCGTTGTTTGCAAAAATAGTGGATCTAAATATAATGCTTAGAAACATGTTTGATATCTTTGTAACTTTTATTTGCAGTTGCAAGATCTACCGGTCGAGATAATCGAGTCCATCCTCCTTAAGGTCGTAGCTATGGAAGTGACGGACATGAAGCTGGCGAGAAGCGTCTGGGAGGAAAAGGCTGATCTTGTGATGATCAGACTCGGATCAGTATCTGCGCAATGGAGTCGAATACTCACGACAGACTACTTTCGTAGACAAATCAACAGAATTCTCGACCAACTTGGTTAGTTCATGAAATACACAAAGTCTCCTGCCTCACTGCAAGAGTTCATTAACCATTCTGAACTGAGATTATTATTATTTTCAGTGCATATATTCTGAAGGCAGCACTCAGTACTGTAGGTTAATAGAAATTTTGAATTTCTCAATTTCTGCGTATCATGGCGTATGGCCTGATTGCTGGCTGACCTCTCGACTGAGAAGCCTGTTGTGTTTAGCACACGATGTTATTTTGACAAATTTGTATAACAGAGTAGTGTCGGCCGTCGGGCTATGTTTGAAATTGTGCCATAGGCTAATTATAAGCTGTGTCGTTTTCTCGGGATAGGGAACATTATATTGCTTCATGTAACTAGATATCAGCAACACTATACATGTAGATAGAAATGAATTATAAATGAAATGAAAAGTCAAATCGATTTAATTATACAATTGACGAAATAAGCTTACCTGACTACCTTGAGTGGTGTTTTTCTCAGATCTACTTTGTTAAGATTACCACACGCTTATTTGTGCTTTCGCATGGCTTTCACATAGATTGTCTCCATTCCTTAGCCATGGCTGCAGTCAAAGGTTCGAATAAATGAGTTACAGTATTGAACGCTAAATTTAAATTGACCGTAGGCCTATAATAGCTTATAGGCCCTAATGTTCACTTCAAATTAAATCATTTATTTGGTGACAAGTCAAGAATAATAGAATAAAAAGAAATTAAGAGTAGAGTCACTCAGGAGACCCTGAAGAGGTCTTACGGCCTCAAGCTAGGTCTGCAGGCTCACCAAAGTAGCAGTAGGTCCACATCTCGTGAGCCAATAATATTATACTGAAATAGTCCAAACTATACACGCATAAACAAAAAGAAAGAACAATTAATCTATAATTGTAGCAAAATGAATTAATCTGAGATGCTTTTTATTTGCTACACGTGGTATATTATTAGGCCTAATTATTATCCTTCATTTTAGCTCACGAGACGATTCGTTTGGAAATTTTGCATCAGTATCCCATCGGATATTATGTCTCAAGCATGGCTACATTGAAAGATGAAGTATTTCTGCTCCTCGAACCGGAAACCCGAGACCATGCTTCCATCAATGTTTACGACTGTAGCAATATGGCAAAGGCGAAAGATGTCATCCCGCTACCTGGACTTCATCCATGGAGCATATTCGCTTGCAGCGTGTCAAACTGCGTGTATATACTAAATAGAACAAAGAATGAGCGTTTCGCAACCATGCGCATAACTAAAGATAATGATCGCTGGTCGTCGGCCTCAGTGAGCCTTGTCATCAGAGACTTGTGTCTGCCTAAGCGTTGTTTTGGCGTTACTGCCAGTGGTAGTCTGATCCTTGCGAGGCAGCAGAGCGTACAACATGCTACGATAAGTGTGTTTGATGCAAATGGTTCTTTACAGAAAGAAATAAGACTGTATGAAGATATCGCTCATCTCAGTCAGATAATCTGTAAGTCGAACGGAAACCTTGTCCTGCCTTCTCACGACGACGACCAGGCAAAATTGACGGAGATCGATATGAATGGAACGACGATTCGCCAATATCAGTGGGCGCTAGACAAATCCGACTCATTTTATGCATGTCATGCAGACAATTATGGACGCATAATGATTGTAGACGACTGCAATAGAATGAAACTTTTGGATTCAGAATTCAATCCGTTGGATTTCACATGTCCCCAGCTTAGCGGAGATCAGTTCCAGTTTCATTTTAAGTTGCACTTCGATAGCGAAAGGAATGCGGCTTTAGCCATTCTACAAGATCAGATTAATGCTGATGGTGTTTTTCATCTCACCATCTTCCAGTTGAAGGAAGAGATTTGAGGAAACCAATTGAATGGATGATGTTGAAAGGGACAATTTTTTGGTTTTTGAATATATCTTTCGTTAGGTCTGTAATTTAATTGCCGTTTCCGTTTAGGCCTACTGTTATAAAGAACCACGTTGAAATGCCTGTTTTTCGCATGTTCATGTACATTGATAATTTGTAGGCTACACATTTGAATCATTCTAAATTAAACAAATCTTATGGCTTTTGTGCATTATATTCTAAAATTACACCCTCTCCTTTTCTTGGTTGTCTGACATTTTTGTAATTTGAGATGGTGTCTTAGCTACTTGAATACAGCATTATGTAGGCCTATGAGACCAATATTCATACACTGCGCCTACATAAGAATTTGGCCTTTTGCACAAAATTAGACATTTAAAATGTTGCAAAATCAAATACGATGTTAACATAAAATTCACGCAGTAGTTCTTATTATTCATTCCTTCATTCATTCATTCATTCATTCATTCATTCATTCATTCATTCATTCATTCATTCATTCATTCATTCATTCATTCATTCATTCATTCATTCATTCATTCATTCATTCATTCATTCATTCATTCATTCATTCATTCATTCATTCATTCATTCATTCATTCATTCATTCATTCATTCATTCATTCATTCATTCATTCATTCATTCATTCATTCATTCGTTCATTCATTCATTCATTCATTCATTCATTCATTCATTCATTCATTCATTCATTCATTCATTCATTCATTCATTCATTCATTCATTCATTCATTCATTCATTCATTCATTCATTCATTCATTCATTCCTTCATTCATTCATTCATTCATTCATTCATTCATTCATTCATTCATTCATTCATTCCTTCATTCATTCATTCATTCATTCATTCATTCATTCATTCCTTCATTCATTCATTCATTCATTCATTCATTCATTCATTCATTCATTCATTCATTCATTCATTCATTCATTCATTCATTCATTCATTCATTCATTCATTCATTCATTCATTCATTCATTCATTCATTCATTCATTCATTCATTCATTCATTCATTCATTCATTCATTCATTCATTCATTCATTCATTCATTCATTCATTCATTCATTCATTCATTCATTCATTCATTCATTCATTCATTCATTCATTCATTCATTCATTCATTCATTCATTCATTCATTCATTCATTCATTCATTCATTCATTCATTCATTCATTCATTCATTCATTCATTCATTCATTCATTCATTCATTCATTCATTCATTCATTCATTCATTCATTCATTCATTCATTCATTCATTCATTCATTCATTCATTCATTCATTCATTCATTCATTCATTCATTCATTCATTCATTCATTCATTCATTCATTCATTCATTCATTCATTCATTCATTCATTCATTCATTCATTCATTCATTCATTCATTCATTCATTCATTCATTCATTCATTCATTCATTCATTCATGCATTAGTTAATGCATTCATTCATTCATTCTTAGTTCTAAACGTGTCGATTGCCGATGCTACAGAGCACGAACCCAATATTTACATGTATTACCATTCACGTGTTTCAATTTGTTTTCCAATGAAGCAATTGAGATCTGTATTCTTTTTGATTGTAATGATTTAGACCTGGTTTCCCAATAGACTGTAGGAACTAACGAAACACCAGTGACACGATAAAAGAAAAATGAACATTTCTTGGTACTTTCACTTGAGGACTTCAATACTTTAAATTCAATATTTTCGTGTGCAATTTACAAGTTGAACAATGAACATTTATTTAGCTAATTGACTTCTACGCATAATGTCATGTCGAGTTCTGTGGCTAAAGACAACGGTTTGTGACAATTTCGAATACTTTGATAATTCTGGTCATCCTTAGACACTTCCTTCAAAGCCTTGCACAATCATGGTACGCAGTTTCCATGTTTTTTGTATTAGTCTATGTTTACAGAGTGGGAGAAAAAAGAGCAGACCACTTCAAGACTGACGAAATACAGAGCGTTTCGAAAACTAGTTAATCCTTCCGCATGCCATACAATGCAATGTGTAGCTGAATGGCCGCTTGTAGGTGTGGATGTGTGCACATGCGCCACTGATTGATCTCTGCCAGTGCCAGTCCCAGGCTTGAATAAAGGAGGAGGGCGACACTAATCATCTCTGATATGGCAGTGTCGTTAAACATGTAACAAGCGAGTTCATGCGTTTGTCTTCTAACGCGAGGGTGCATGTTCAAGCTAAAGCCCTAATCTCAGACAGTTAGGCTACTGTGAAGTTATCTTGCAATAATTTGCTCAATTACATCGATTATACACACTTGGTCACGGGGGAAATGGCGCTAAATAAATGGACGATTCATAGCAATGATTATAGCAGCATGTGTATCATGTGTCTTCGGTCATTCGTGCATTCATTCAGTCATTTATACGGCACATCTTCAAGGAAACTACTCAGAGGCGCTCCCGACTCCACCTCTGCCAAACAGGACTGTTTTTCAAGTGATTATACACCGTGGTTTAAAAAAACTAAGCCAAATTGTTTTGCATATATCTCTAATACCTGATGGCATATCAAGCTAATATTTTCCAAATATTTAGAGAAGTGGACCAAGAATATGATTCCAAAATTTCATGAGACAAGTTGAACGGATAAAAAGATATGAATTTTTAAACTTCATAATAATGCCGAAATTTCAGTTTACAAGCAATTTTCTGTCAGATTGAAAAAATGTTTTCTTATATCTCTAATGCCTGATGATTAATCATTCTAAAATTTTCCAGATATGTAGAGAATTGAATTAACAATATGATTCCAACAGTATGGTTTGATTATTTAATTAATTAAGATGCTCAAAATGTCCTCCTCCTGCTTGCACGCAAGCCTGGAAGCGCTGGCGCCATGCATTACGCAACAGCATCGTCGATCATCCTCTGGTCCAGGCCATCCTACACTTCCAACAAGCGTTGGTTGCTTCAGATCGTTTATATCATGGATTGTTGTCTGGTAGACTCGGTCTTGCATCACGCTCCACACTTTAAAGTCGACAGGATTCAAATCTGGGCTGTTCGGAGGCCATAATGTGGGAGAAATGAAGTCTGGCGTCTCTCTTGTCAGCATTTCTATGGTTTCATTGGCTTTGTGGGCTGGCGCTGTTCTGTTGAAAAAGAAAACAGCCTCTGGGGCTATAGATTTCTGATAACAGGTGGAAGATGTTGTGACAGCAGAATATTGCGATAATAAACTCCATTAATTTTACTCCAGGATCAATCAAGACCAAAATTTCGAACTATCAAGCATCGAACACCATAACAGACTTGCTGAAAACAGAAATTTCTTGAGATGAAGTTTAAATATTCATATCTTTCTATCCGATCAAATTTATGACATGATATTTTGGAATCCTATTTTTGGTTCAATCCTCTAACTATCTGGAGAATGTTGGTATGATTAATTATCAGGCATTGGAGATATAAGAAAAACAGTTTAGCTTACTTTTACTGAATCTGGCTGAAAATTGCTTGTAAACTGCAATTTCGGCATATGAAGTTGAAAGATTCATATCTTTTTATCCGTTCAATTTTATATGTTGAAATTTTGGAATCATATTCTTGGTCCACTTCTCTAAATATTTGGAAAATTTTAGCGTGATATGTTATCAGGCATCAGAGATATATGAAAAAAATTGGCTTATAGTTGTTTTTAACCACGGTGTAGAATGTGTTAGAGAGTGACCTAGGGAACAGGCGTGGCTCAAGAGAGAGGTCATTCCATGCCATCGGGTCGACAATTACATGTATTATAGAAAACCGCTTTTCTCATTACTATTATACTATTTATGACGAATGTACACTACGCAGGCTATAATAATACAGTTGTACATATACATACTTAAGGTGATATATTGTATGCACATCATGCAGCATACTAATTATAGATAAGGATCATAAGGTTATTAAATATTAACCCGTTGTGGTGAATAGAGCGCTATAATAGTTTGACTTTGATTAAAGACTGCTTCATTGGTTCGATGCTTGTATGTTTGATTAAGTATCAATTATGGTTGTTGGCTGAGGTCATGAAGAGCTTTTAGGCGCCGCATAAGTTAAATTGACAGACCATAGTATTATTGTCGTTACAAACTTACAATTCGAAGCTATCGGCACATACTACAGACACACTATGCCAGGAAACATTACATCATGCATAATTAAAAGACATGATATTAAGCCGACCAGTTTGTCCGCTATAAACTGTATACAGCGTGCGACTGCAATCCGAGCATTACTTCTGTATGTGCGTGCGCGCGTGTCCATGGGTGTCTTTGTCTGTCTGCGCATCTGTCTATGTGGTTTCGATTGTTGCCTCCAAGTTGGTCCCGTTAGGACAATTTTACAAACCGTCGGAGATTCATTGTCGCGTACATGGGCGCCCGCACATAATGGCAAGAGGGGGCACTTCCCCCTTGGAAAATTGACATTTATTTTTTAACTACTACTTTTGTGTTTGAACACATTATCCTCGCATTAAATGAACCTACTTTTTAGCATCAATTTTTTAAAAATTTTGAACGTACTTGTATTTCTTCTCAGTAAGTACTAAGTAAGCTAAGCTATTCATATTAAAATTCATGCACAAAATGAAACTCTGAAATTTGAATGGAGAAACCTCTTTGAAAACACCCGTGTTCTAAATTTCCAACTTTGGATTTTTCAAGATCTTGGTACTAAAAAGGTTATCTATGACCATCGTAAATTTTTTGCCCCTCCTGCAAAAATGTCTGCGGGCGCCCATGGTCGCGTATAATATTACGGAGGTATCGACGTATTGCCATGGTAACCACGGCAGAGTTGTGTCTCATCCAGAGTACAGTGAGTATGTCAGAGAAGAGAGATACTAGAATAGTCTCAGTGGGATGGTTAGGCTACCTCTGGAGGAGCCAGACTGTATTGGAGGCAGAAGAACCTGAAGCGTTAAATAGGCCTACTGCTTATCAAATAAACTAGTAATTAAACAAGTTAATACCTTAATTTAAGAGACAAGCTAGATAACTCAGCTCTAGCGCATTTATTTAATTAGAAAATGTGGCTTTGGAATAAATTACAAGAAAGTGGAGACTCTTATTTTTGTAAGTGATTCAAAAACAAAATATTAATTCCTTAACCTCCGACTCGGCGCTCTAGAAAATTCTCAGGCCATTTGAGTCAACCAATCCACATTGACCCGGTGAGATATTCTTACTTACCAACATAGCGCTCTATATGTTTTACATGTCTGTGATTTCTGTAAAATGAATGCTTAAAATGTGGAAAGTGAAAGTCTAACTGTTCCATGTGACACTTTGACTTGTTAAAATTTAATTCATAAGCCACAGACCTAATTCTACTACTTAAAAGTAATTTGTTTAATAGCCTTTTAATATACAGGGTGCGCCAAACAAAATACCCCTAGGTGTTTTTGCCAATATCTTGACCAAAAGTAGGAATTTCAAAATGAAATTTTACAGTCGTATAGACAATTCATATTTACACGTGATGGCCTGATTTCATAAAAATATTTCTAACAGAACAAAAGTTATGCCACTTTTAGTGAGGTCACCCACCGTTTTTTGACGATTCAAAAACGAAACGCAGCAAAAACTAGGTTTTTTGCCAATATCTTGGCCAGACGTAAGAATTTCGAAATGAAATTTTACGGACTTAAGGACAATTCATATTTACATATGATGGCCAAATGTCAGCAACATATGTCAAACGAAACAAAAGTTATACCACTTTTAGTAAGACCACCCACCGCTTTTTGACGATTCAGAAAGGAAACGCAACAAAAAGTAACAAAAACACGATTTTATTAAGTCTCATGATCTCATCTCAAATAACATTGTCAAATGAACTTGGTAGTGCTTCACAACTTGTGTTCAATGTGCCAACCTCCAGTGCCAACACTTCTTTTGAGTCTCTTTGCAAAGTTCTTGATGGACCTGTTGATTAATCTGACAGATTTCTTATTTACCAATTTCATTGTCATCTTGCTAAGTGACTTCTCAGTGACGTTCAGCTACGCTGGTACCCTGTTTCTTTTTTTAAATAGTAATAATAATGATCATCGGTCAATATCAAGGCTATTTGATAATAATTATTTGAGATGAGACTTAATAAAATCGTGTTTTTGCTGCGTTACATCTTTAAATTGTCAAAAATTGGGGGGTGGCCTCACTAAACGTGGTATAACTTTTGTTGTTTTGGAAATATTTTGATGAAATTTGACCATCATATGCAGATATGAATTGTCTTTAAGCCTGTAAAAGTTCAATTCGATATTCTTACTTTTGGCCAAGAAATTGGCCAGAATAATTGAGTTGATTTTTTTGTTACATTTTGTTGCGTCGGGTTTTTGAATCGTCAAAAAACGGTGGGTGGCTTCACTAAAAGTGGTATAACTTTTGTTCCGTTTGAAATATGTTAATGAAATCTGGCCATCTGGTGTGAATATGAATTGTCTTTAAGACTGTAAAATTTCATTTCAAAATTCTTACTTTTGGTCAAGATATTGGCAAAAATCTTAGGGGGGGGGTATTTTTTTGGCGCACCCTGTAGATGAATCTAGACAGATAATATGGTGGTCAGAGTCTGTTGAAAAAACACGAATTTATTTTCAAATGAAAAGTGTAAATAACTTAATATTCTTGTGACCATCAACGACGATCAATTGTTTATTTTCTGCGTCGTAACACAATCTGCTTGGCGAAAGGATCTTCATTTCTTCTGTTTCTGCATATCGTGAAAGCAGGATTCGATACCACTGAAGATCGGAATCCAAGAAAAGCACTCTGTGATTCCCATAGTCAGCCACAAACACTCGATCGTCTGAATCGATTGACAGATATTTAGGATCACGCAGTTGCTGTGTTATATTTGAGGGAATAAAACGACGGATGACCGTCTGTCCATCTCTGGTAACTTCGCAGATTCCCCATCTTTTTACCGTCTTTGCCCCACTCCTTCCATCATCTGCGTACTCTGTCCATTGGTGAAGGATGAGAAATGTCCCGATGGATGTTTCTACGACTTGAATGGGTGTCCTAATATCTGATGGTAACCGAATGGACCGAATAAGTTGTCTGTTTGATCCGTAGATCCATAGAATGGACGCAGTATCACTGACCACCAACAACTTACCATCACTGGTCACTGACAATTTAGTTTGTTGCGAAAGATATTCAGTGGCCCTTAAATCATAATCAATTGTGATCCATTTGATGATTTTGTGCTTGTAATCTGTTTCTATTGTTATCTTCCAGATGCATTTCCCATAATAGTCATTGACGTAGAGGCAATTGTCCTTCTGACTGGATCCAATATCAACGGGATCACTCATCTCATCTATTACGATTTTCTTTTGAAGGTCAACTCGATTCTCAAAGACGAAAATTGCAGCAGGAAAATTATAATCGTGTGGTTGACAGAGAACGTAGATTTCATTTCGCAGTTTAGTGACTCCGCACACTCTGTTATCTTCTGGCGTCTTTATTCTCTGTGTGAAGTTGACGTAAATTGAACACACCACTATAATAAAAGCAAATTGGGCAGAATAATTTATATGCAAGAATATTTTACTACTGATGTGGCATATTTTAAATAATTTAAAACTGTTTTCATTATAACTGACTGAGAATATTGAATCAGTTTTCAATTATTTACTTATTTATTATATTTATTGTTATATACACTTAGAACTACGTTGGACACTTAGACACGAGGATTTGCCGCATTGCAGCATTTTTTCATTTGTGCATAGTGTAAACGATGGTACACCAGGGTACACCAGAAAGAGTTTTTTTTTAAAATTGCAAATTGAAGTTCTCACATTAAGCCAGCAATTATATAACAAATAACACCATGAAATTTGTTCGTGTTATGCCGCGAGAAAACCTGACGACTAAAAACGGTCATCCGAAATTCGCATGACTACATGTAAAAAAAAGTCGTCGGAAAAATTTTCGGCAACGCCTTAATTACATGATTATAATTTTTCTACCCAAGGGTCCCTTTCCATTTGACCGTCTATTCGTCTCACTGCATACCTTATGCTGTCTCTTTCTTTTCATCTGTATTAGGTCTATTGTCTTCCAATTCCAGGTGACACAAATCAATTTAAGTTGCCTTACAGTTACATGTATATAGCAACTGCTACAAATCTCTCTCGGTCGATAAACTTTTACTCTCTCTATAACAGTCTTTTCACAGCCACTTCTTGGTCACTGTTTTTCATTTCTGTTCACTCTATAATTAATCACAGACATAAACAGTCTTTCCCCTACAGTTTCACCCTCCTGATTAGCTGTCTTCGAATTTTGATTTTATCAACCAAGATTAGCCTATGTCGATTATGCTTCAATTTTATATAACGTTATGATGAGTACTGTTAGTCTTGCCAACGGTTTTCTTGAATTGATTCCTATCGATGTTGATAATCTTTGACGTAGACGGTTGAATATTTCCAAAGAAGACATCTCTCAGTTGATTCGAATCGTACATCTTCTCAATATATTGAAGAGCTGTTTGTGAACGACACCAGATCCAAACGACAAGAGTCCGTCTGTTCAGTTGAGAGTTGACGATTTTTATGTCTTCATGTTTAAGTTGACTGATGAGTTGATCAGTTGGATGTGATCCTGGGTTTGTTCTGTTTCTAAGTTCGTTCATTCGTTGGTTAAACAGTTCCAGGGATTCCGAAGTAGCTGTTTCACAACTTTTCAATCTCACTTCTATGACAACTAAAATAATAAAAAAGATAATATTATTTTATTGAGCACTTGTTTCTCATTTCAGTTAGCTGCTGATTTGACTGTTGACAGATATAATTTGACATGTCTCGTCTATATTGCAAAATTTTCTTACGTCTATCAACTTATTTTCTGACTGAAGAAACAAAAAGCATGTTTTACAAAACACTCCAAAAACAATTGAAGTGCAAAAATTGTAAGGCCTTTTTTTTACAAAGCTTAGCAAAGAACACGCGCCTCGACGGCTTGGCTGCAATTATGTAACAGAGCAGTATTTACAGGCGACTTCCTGCCTCAATCTTTGCACTGGTGAGACAATAGTGCAAAGAATGAGTCAGGATGTCGCTTGCAAACTGAAGCCTTTGGTGCAAGAACTAGGTTTGCGCATTTTCACAGTTTTCGACAAATCGAGTTTAATGCTTAAAATCGCTCATCAGGAGCTGTTTCATTCAGGTAGCCTAATAATCTAATAGATAATGAGAAAAATTTTTAAGTAGCCTATATAAGGTGTATCTAATAATAATATTAACAACGAAGAGTAGGGTCATTCTGGACTGGTTTTTATACTGTAGTTAGCAAATAGCAATAAGTCCCTGGGTAAGGATCCTAAATACCTCGGGGCAAAAAAAAAAAAAAAAAAAAAAAAAAAAAAAAAAAAAAAAATAATAATAATAATAATAATAATAATATGAATAGGGCCTTTCCAGACTCTGATTTTATGCTAGGCGGTAGCTAGGTTCCTGAGGGATCCTGTATACCTCGGGGCCAAAAATATATGTAAAAATAATAACAATAATAATAATAACAATAATAACATCGTGCCTGTGTTTGTCAGGCGTTTGTACATTTGCACATTTGTTTGCACAGTTTAAAACGGAAATAAATGAATGTTTATATAATAAACGCATCAAATAATAATAATAAAATCAATAATAATAATATAATAATAATAATAATAATAATAATTTAAAAATAAAAAAATAATAATAATAAGAATAAGAATAATAATAAATAATAATAATAATAACGGAGACCCACGGAAGTCAACATGTATGTTCCAACTAATGATGCAGCGCTATAATGCTGTGGCCTTTAAGGGCACTTTCCTCTGAAAAGTTGCAGCTAGATATGGTGCCGCCGGGACCACATCGCCCCCAACCAACACACACCTCGCCCCTTAGGGGCCGGGTGGGGCAGGGCGTTGTTTATGGGGGCAAAATTTGTTTGGAGGGCCAATTTTTTGCAGTTTTCCAGCTATTGATCTGAAACTTTGCATCTAGACAGAGGACCGTCAGGACCGTCCAGCCAGTGGAGGGGTTGGTGAATCTTTCCCACCAGGGGTTCACGGTGGGGTGCGAAAACCCAAACTTCTGCTATTTCCATTCCATCGTCATAGTTTCACAGCTATTCACCAGAAAAGTTTCAGCTAGATAGGGTGCCACGGTGCCATCGGGACCACTTCGCTCCAAGCCAACACAGACCTCGCCCCGCATGTGCCTGGTGGGGCAGGGTGCTGTATGGGGTGGGAAAATTTTGGAGGCAAATATTTTCTACAGATATGAAACTTTGCATGTAGACAGAGGACCGTCAGGTCGAGCCAGTGGAGGGGGCCATGGTGGAGGCGAAAACCCAAACTTTTGCTATTTATATTCCGTCACCATAGCTTCACGGCTATTTGCATAAAATTCCCGGGCATCGCCGGGTACCCCAGCCAGTGTATGATAAACGGTCGGCCTTTAGATTAAATTTCTCATACGAACCTCCTCCGTTTTCGACGACGACAGCCACTTTCGTTTGGTTGGTTTGTTGAAGACACATGATGAAATTTGTGAACTGTTGGTCGTCGAAGGATCTCACAATCTGCAGAAGTTCCCAGTTCTTATCTCGATTTGAATGTTGACGTCTTATGAATTGACTCTGTTGCTCCGTTATGCAGTTGTGAGATACCAGCGAATCCATGAATTCATCATTCGGTTGAATATTTTTCAAAAGAAAATCTCTGTTTGTTCTGCAAATTGCTGAATGGTTCTTCTTGCTTCGCTCATAGTAATCTTCAAATTAAAATACTAATAGTTGCATTTCAATATTATATTTCAGATGTGTAGGACTAACTTTACATCACGTCCTTAGACCGAAACAATTCCCCCGAAGAATGTACATAAATCAAGGCGTGCGAACTTTGATTTGACAAAGGATCAAAACATTTAATGATGGAACAAATGAGGCATCATGGAGACACAAGCATTTGAGAGAAACTGCAATCAAATCTACATGCAGGCCTACATCCACAAATGCAACACACCGCTTTAATTGACGTGCTAGCAAAGGCCAATCCAAACCCCATGTTTTAGGCCTACACTCCAAGATTACATGGACCGACACGCCAGCGGCACGAACAGTCCACCACCAACACCCACTATTTAACCTTTATCTTCCCAGACACAGAAATAGTCATTCTATCACTTCTGAACTTTGTTATTTTACAGTTTACCACCTAGATAGAGGCAATTAGTTAAAAAAAATTAAAAAATTCTGTTCATATAAAAATTATATATATGTTCCCAAAGTGGAACGTTGGGTCACTTTGACTAGTATAGGTATCAAGCATTAGTAAAAGTATAACTTTTTCCAAATGATGCATATATACAATTTTTTAAAAGGTGTGAATCACAAAGGTTAATACCCCACCTCTACCCCAAATTTTACACACCTCATTCTCAAAATTCCACTCCGCCCCACCCTTCCACCCCACCAAACCCCATGAAATGCTCACATATGAAATTTATGAAAAATAATGTTTCAATTTGTTTTCATACCGGTCCCAACGAACCACTACGCTGACCGTATCCCCCAAAGTCCCACAGCAATCCCCACCCACCCCACCCACCCAACCCAACCCTAATCCACCTCCCCCAAATTTGCTTCCACACAGTCCCACATGTCTGGAGTAAGGTTTCTCGGTCAAACCTCCTCTTCACTTCGAACGCACACGGCCCACTTCAACCACATACTCTAACCGTCCATCTATAACCCACCTCCACCCTACTCCGGCCCACTCCACTCCATTCCCACCCTCCACTCCGACCCACCTCTTAAAATGCGCAACATAGGAAATTCATGAAAAACAATTTTTTACTTTGTTTTTCACCTTGTCTCTTCCTTCCCACTTTGACCCCACCCAGCACACTACAACCCCATACAACAACCGTCCGACCACACCCACCTCCACTCTAATTCAGGCCTACCCACCCCATCTCCCACCCCTCCATGACTCCACTCCGCGAAAGGCTCAACACTTGAAATTCATAGCAAAAAATAATGTTTCACTTGGTTTTCACCTTTGGTCTCACCGCACCGCACCCTACCATCCCAAAATCCTCACCCCACCCCGCCATACCCTGTCCCCACACAACCCACCCTGCGGGAAAACGGAGTAATTATATAGGCTAATCAGAATTTAAATATAGCCGACGTTGAAAACATCACGCTGCAGAAGGCCTAACGCAACTTTTCAAGCTCCTCAAATCCCGAAAAAAAACAGTAGGCTACTATATAATAAAATAATAAAAATAGGCCTAAAATAATAATAATGGATCAAATAATAATAATACTATAATTAATAATAATAATATTCATGTTCATATTAGAATGAAAACTACAATCAACGTAAATTTTGTAGCGAGCAGGGCAAATTTCAATAGAACGTAAAAGTATTGTTTCAACTAGTGAGAGTGACCCAACGTTCCCAAAGTGGAACATACCTAAAATCAGCTGCGTTGCTCACTCGTAGAGCACTACTATTAAAAAAATTTACCATAACTAGACAGAATAGACACAGTTCAATCCAGATGTACAATAAAAGCAATTAATTATCATGCATTTGCTCCAAAAAATAATTTTCAATATCTTTTAGTAAAAACGTCATTTTTTGCCAAATTTGCATCAAAATAACTATTTTATTAGCAGCAACATACTTGAAACAAAAGTAAATAAACATGCACCCATCATTGGCCAAGTAAATGAATATCAAAAAGATGACTTATAGTAGGTTTTACCGTCTCTGCAAATTTTTTTAAAATATGT
Source organism: Lumbricus rubellus (assembly GCA_945859605.1). NCBI lineage: Eukaryota > Metazoa > Annelida > Clitellata > Crassiclitellata > Lumbricidae > Lumbricus > Lumbricus rubellus. The sequence continues at coordinate 2,571,270 of OX243819.1, forward strand.
TCCACTTTGGGAACGTTGGGTCAATAAAGGTTAAGCACTTTTATTAGCCAATTAGGCCTACTTCTATTAGGAGGTCAGGTCGATGGTTCAAGGACACGCCTCGCAGTGATTTATAAATTTGTTGAACAAAGAAGTCAACACTTTAGAGTTGAAGTCTAACTGTTCATAGAAGTTCTGTCATTATTTTGGAGTGTTACGCTAAGTTCACTGTCATCGATTGACTTACATGTAATTGCGACTATTATAGCTCTGTCCTCAACTATTGCTGTGCGTTACGCCGCTTAGGCCTAAGCGTTTAAAAAACAATTCGTTAAAGTGATTTTTTTATAAATCTGATAAATTGTTCCATAATCGACATTTCTGATTTACCTGCGAGATAGGCCCCCTATAGGCCTATAATAGTGTTCTAATTTGTTATTAGGTCGTGACTCGCGATTGGATTCTGAACATGCTGTAAATTATGTGCGAAGGCATAATAGCAGCAGTGGATTACAATTCTTCCTGTTATAAATTAATTATCAGCATTGTTCATTTATTAATTTTAATAGGTTAATAGTGAACATTTTTTGAATATTTATTTACTAGGTGGGGTACTTGGCGTTTACCCGAGAATTTTAGGATTCACCCCGTTCCCGGCCAATCTCCTACTTGTCCACCCTCACTTCGCCCCATTCCTCCAGTCCGTCCGTCCCTCCCTCCCTCGTTCCTTCCTTCCGTCCGTCCGTCCCTCCCCCTCCGTCCGTCCGTCCGTCCCTCCTTCCCACCCACCCTCCCTCCCTTCTTCCCTCCCACTCTCCGTCCCTCCAACCCTCCCTCCCTCATACAATTGTACCCCGACTGTGAGAGGCTCTTGGCCGTAAACATGGACTGGAGGTCGGCCAACTTATTTTAACAGTGGATTTGCCATCACACGGTGGTCCGGGGGGGTTGGCCCTCATGATCATGAAGATGGTGTTGGCCGAGATCGCCCAGGATCCACCCCGACCCCCTGCGAAGGATTGGGGTCGATTGCTTCAAAACTGTGGCCGTACATCTAACAAACAAACAAACACACAGACTTACGAAAATATATATTATATGATTAAGAGTCATTGGCTATTGAAAGCGATGCTCCGGTGAAGCATTTAAATGGCGCTGTTTCAGGTGCCTGGGTAACTGATTAATCCGGTAAAGCTGTAATAGTAATGGTCCTAGAATTATAACAGACTATTCTTTCAGCGAAATATTCCTTATGGAAGTTATGGTTGAAGTTGAAAAGTAGCCTAATGCTTGGAATGAAACTTGCCTTTCAAGTATCGCCAGATTTGCCTCTTGAACCGTTTTCTATTAACTATTTTATTAAAACAGACGTCAACTGATATGAGAGGCTTGATAATATCGTCGTCTGTGTGATTTCTTGGCGAATTCAATATCCAATGCATGTAGGACTTTTGTAGAATAATGTCCAACAACTCGAATGGAATATAGTATAGCTGAAATGCAACAATTATTATTTATTTTGTCCATTGCTTGCTTCAAAGCTGTATATTTGAAAGAGTTAGGACAACTGCAGCAAATGATCAGTCCCGGTTCTTGACGATGGATCACGTAGTTAATCGCCGCCATTTTGACTCCTCTGCAAGTGGATGAGCTGTGCGTGATTTTTGTTTCTGCAATATTGGGTATAATACCTTGTGGCGCTCCCGTTAACTGTTCGAATCGAGGAACTATAGGGAACACATAATAAGAGAACATGGAACATGAGGAACAAAAAACATAGAACCAATAGGAATAAGAAAATATGATAGGGAATAGCAGGGAACTTGGAACACACTTTTTTTTATTGAAAACAGAACAGAAAACATGGAACATAAGGAACAGAAACAAAGAACATCATTGGGAATATCATGAAACAAAGAACATAATATTCTTTCATTGAACACAGAACAGAGAACATGGAACGTAAGGAACATGGAACAAATAGGGAATATGGAACACAGAACAGATAACGTGGAACACAAGGCGCTGGAACATTAGAGTGGTCCACAAAAATCATTTTGCAGATTTCAGTTCTCCACAAGGCTTGTAGGCTACGACCTGAGCGACATTGAGCGCTGTCTGGGGGAGACTCCATTTCTCAATTAGGCCTACTTCAACACTGGCCTGAGAGTCACCTTCTTGTATTTCTCTAACCATTTTTGGGATTGCTAAGAGTTTTTCATGGCAATTTTCAGTGACAATTATAATAGCTATGCGGTCAATATTTTTTTTTTATCCGTCGATGCTGCATGGGCAACATTTTGATTTCTCAGTGAGGTAATAGCAGGCCTGCCAGTGTGTACTCCTGTTCTTCTATTGCAGCAGCTTCTTGTCTTTCTTTTATGAACTTCGAGAAAATGTGATTTCTGAAATTAATGTCACAACCAATCGCCAGTGTGGCAGCTCCATCTACAAGCACAGCAGAACGGTCTGGAAGGCCAACACGATACAAAGCACCAACAACTAAACTAACGAAGATGTTCTTGGATATTTTTTTACAATGAAGCCGTTAGTAGCAGCTGTTTATGCAGCCATTGTAGAGTGTAGACGAATGTGTACTCGTACGATAACTAGGTTGTCCGATACTCATCATTGTATTAAATCAAAATCTTTTTCTGAATCCTGACTACATGCCCACGCAGAAAGCTCACCCACTGCTTCATAACTGCTTTTTGTCTTGCTTCTTCATTTCAATTTTTACAGTTCTCTCTTTTCCCTGTCGTTGCCTCTTTCTGCTCTCTTTTGCCGCTGTCTTTAGGTCTACTCCACTCATGCTGCTGGAAAATACGTCTTCTTTTTGCATTCGAAGGAATTCTCCTTCTTGCTGGATTTCTGTAATCACATTCTTTGAGGCAATATCGAAAATAATTTGAAGATCACTCTTGAGCATGTATTCTTCATCCTGTCGCTTGCTCTTTATAATGGTGTGTGAGTCTTCAGAGTGAGATAGTTCTGATAAAGCTTTGACAGCTTCCTGGCACACCGGACAACCAGCTGTGTTGGTATTCTGACAAGCACCCAAATACACACAACTGTATCACAGGGCACAGGCCATTTTTTAACTTTCCGGATGGAGCCTCCGTTTAGTAATATGATGAATCTGAAGCAGTTGCTGTGCATTCAGGCTGTGTGGTAATCTTGCAGTAGATAACCGAGAGACTGGTTTTTCCAACAGCCAGTGCTCTGGGTCGGTTCACAAATTAGACGAAGCCATATTAGTCTAATAACGACGGTTAACATGACGTGAAGACTTTATTAGCACTCAAGTAAAATGTTCAGAATGGGTTGACCTCTAAATGTTGCACAATCAGGCTGAAAGTTTACAGGGAGACTATCTAACTCAAGAGGACAAAAAAAAGCCTTGTGGAGAAAGAATTCTAAAAACTTAATTTTTTAGAAATGGTTTGTGGACCACACTACTGAAACATGGAACACAGGGGACAGAGGAACATCATATGAAATATCATGGAATACAGAACAGATGACATAAGAAACATGGATCAGGGAACATTGAAAATAGGGACATTGGTTGCCAATAGCCCAACGCATCCATTACCGAATTGCTGCTCTTGTTTCTGGCTGTATTCTTGGTCGTGCTCCATCTTACCTGCGCGTCCTCTGTCGTTCATTCTCTGGCATTGAAGCGCGTCTGGCCCTTCGCTCCGCTGCGAAGGGACAACTGCTTGTTCCACGGACTCGCTTAGCTACCAGACAGCGCCGAGCCTTCTCGGTTGTGGGGCCGTCAATCTGGAATGACCTCCCCCCCAACCTCCATCTCCTCCACCTGACCAGTCAATCTTTATTTCTCAAGTCCCTTAAATCTTTTTTCTTTAGTCGTGGCTGGGCTGGGAGCGCCTCTGAGTAGTTTCTTGAAGAGGCGCTATATAAATTCTAATAACGAATGAATGAATGAATGAATGAATGAATGGAACAAGGAAGTATCAGGGGAAATAGAGCCTCACAGGGAATATTAAGGAACAAGGGACACGATCACAAGGGTACACAGGAAAACAGAGAACATAGGAAACAAAAACAAGGAACGCAAGTGACCAGAAGAAATAGGCAACAAGGGACACCGAACACCGAACAGCTTAGAGAACATAAGTAACATAGGGAACAAGAAACACGGAGTATCACATAGAATATAATGGAACAGAAACATAGGGAACAGGGAGGGAACAAGTAACACAGCGAACAAGGGAACATCACAGAGAATAGAGGTTAGGAGAAGTTCTATTGAGTGCACCGTAGACACTGAACAGATTGTTTGTCAACGTATTTGCTGATCGCCGCCTGTACTCATAATGGCGTCCAACAACCACGTGACTTGGGCCAATATCCGGCAAAACAGTTGTCCAGACTCTTCTAAATAATAGCCTACGACTCTGGCTTGCTTAAGGTCCTGCGCGGCGGCTGGAGGTGGATTCGAACCATGAACCCACAAGCTCAAATGCACCGAGCACACCACTACACCACCGGGCCTCACAACACATTCAAACAGAACGTTGGAAGGATATAATGTATCGCAACCGTATAATAACTGCCATAAAATAGTAATGATATTATTACACAACGAAAGGAAAATTATCTCCACGAACTCTTCACCATCCAGTTATCCCGCTATAACTCTATGTCACGTAAGAAATGCGAAAATTGTTTAAAGCGCAACCATACAACAGTAGCTTTGTCGACGATTATCTAAAGTCAGCAATTTTGAATGGGACGTTGTTTGAATTGAAAGGGTTTAGAGTGGAGCGTCCTGTGACCTCAAGGCCGAAACAAAAACCAATTAGAATTTTTGCAGTGTATTATATAAGATGACAGAAAGGAACTAGCGATGCTAGGCCCTACATACTACATAGTCATCCAATTGTTACGAAATTATGCAGGCCTATACAATCAAGTGCTGCCCTGCTTTTGTCTGCACCAGTCGAAAAGCTCTCTGCATGCATGATTGTAAGACCAAAATTAATGACGACGGCTATAGATAACGTGTTTGAACAGCTGCTGCTTCTTATGGAAAGTAAACATTTTCTGGCACAATAATACACAGAAAGACTAAAAAAAGTATGCGAGGCCTCCGTGAGTTTTTGTTATTATGATCAATCAATCAGTCATATAAATATATTTATAGAGCCTTTCAAGATTTCTATTCAGAGGCGTTCCCATCCCAGGTCTGGTCAAAGAGAAATATCTTGAGAAAACGAGTTAAAGAGCCAGCAGAGTCCTGAGAGAGAGAGAGAGAGAGAGAGAGAGAGAGAGAGAGAGACATAGAGAGAGAGAGACATAGAGAGAGAGAGAGAGAGAGAGAGAGAGAGAGAGAGAGAGAGAGAGAGAGAGAGAGAGAGAGAGAGAGAGAGAGAGAGAGAGAGAGAGAGAGAGAGAGCGGAGAGCAACACGGAGGCCATTCCAGACAGAATTCTTGGCGCTGCATAGTCGCGGTAAGTGAGATGGGAACAAGGAAGTCGCCACGGTTAGCTCAGCGCAGCGAACGGCGGCGATGTAAGCCCATAAGTAATTTATAATTGATGTAACTGAAATAAAGTAACTTTTAATTTGTTCATTTCAGACAAATTGCAGGCGTAGATTAATAATATTGTCATTATTTTGTAGTTCAATTACCTTTTCTGTAGTAGGCTAGGTCCAATAGGTCATTATTTTGTAATTCAATTGCATTTTCTTTGGTAATTGGTTATTTGTAATTCAATTACATATTAATGTGTAATTTTCCCTGCCCTGAACAGAAGAAAAATTGCTCACCGAGGAGGTGAGACATTGGAGGGTAACAGAAGGCAGTATACATAAGTTATTTGCACGACACCATTCCGGAGGAAGCGAGAGAGAACCAGAAGATATAGGGTTTTTTTAAGGGCTGTTGTACGCGAAATGTGGAGTTCTAAATGGATTTGTGCAGTTGTAGAAGCACTTCTGTACAGTTAAAACTATCAAAAAGGTCATTGTCGTCCGATTGGAAGTAATTTACCATGGAAGATGGGAAGGAAAAGGGTGTCCGGACGATTCGGACCTGGACAATTCGGACCCGGACAATTCGGAGCGGACGATTCGGGGACGAACAATTCGGACCCGGACAATTCGGACGCGGACAAAACTCTGAGTGTACATAAAACAAACTTGTCTGGGCACGAATTGTCTTCGCCTGAATTTTTTCCGAATTGTCCGTCTCCGAATTGTCCTCTCCGAATTGTCCGGTCCGAATTGTCCGGGAACCAGGAAAAGAAGGGGCTGTGCACTTCTAGAAATTGCTTAAAACAGCCCTGTATCTGTAAATAGCATGGATTTGCTGTTAAACCTGTTGTTTAAGTATTTGGACAAAGCAATACATAATCTTACCGTTGTAGCTTTGTTCCGTTTATCTTTTGGAATCGAGAAAATACCTTCAAATAGAAATGTTTCAGAAAAATTAAATTGTTTCCATGATAAATGTGCTATAAGCTTGGTCTCCCGTTCACCAAAAAACTATAATAGGCTAAGCTTATTGAATATACATGTAAGCCTAAAACAGTGACCGAATAAGGCAGGCTCAACATGCTCGGACGAAAATAGCCCCACACTTTAGGAGAAGCCCCGCACATGCAACAAAATATCTTTCGTAATTTTTTACGGTAGGCTGATTGTAAAAATGAGTAAACGTCTTTGAACAAATATTATTCGAAACAGCCGATTTTAACATAATAAGCCCAAGCTTATGCAATATACATTCTAATGATTTTTCTTAGACAGCAAGAGATGTGCATTTAAACCCCCAGGTTAAAGATGTTTTTATGAGATGGACTGCCAAGAGTGGGTGATTACCTTCCCCTAGGTTTTATGTGTTTGATTTCACAAATTTTAAGCTTGATACAGCAATTGATTCGGCATTCATTTCTGAACATGATGCTATAGGCCTACTGAGCTTGAAAATAACAATAAAAATGCACCTTGAAATTATGTAGCCTAACTTGTAGCATGGGAATCGCTCCATCACACACACAGACACACAGACACACACACACACACACACAAGTTGTACATTGCGGCGTCAATAAATAGGCCTAAGATGTTGTGTGTTTTAAAGATGCTCCATGTATACAATTGTACAGCCTAAGCTTATACAAAAATATAGGGTGTCTCGATAGGTCGTGAACGATTTTGAATGGAGAAAAATATATGTTATACACAATAATTATAATGTGGAAAGCTTTATACTGGCGGATAGGTTATTCAAATGAAAATGTTAATATAAAACAATAAGACCACTAGCTCCCTTAATAAAATTGTAGCGCCAATATCCGTGACGTCATCAAATTCGTGCCAAATAAACGTCAAGTTAAGCCGCAAACAATATTGTACGACCATCATTGTTAATCCACACATAATTAATTAATACAAATTTTCATTTAGTGTTTAATAATGTTTCCTTTACTCTTTATTACAGCCTCAAGTCGATTAGTCATCGAGCAAATAGATTTTTCAGAGTTGTCAGAGGTAGGCCTATTGATGTCCATGCCTTACAAAGCCGACGTTTTAAGGTGTTCAGTGTCTGGGGCTCGGGTTCGGCGCAAACAGTTGGATTAACAAAACCTCGTATAATTCCAAATAAAACTTCAGTCACTTCGACTTATTACATCAATGAGATACAGGAGAAAGAGGTCAAACCCGCATTCCAGCGAAGTTCAGTAGCCTATGCGCTCAGTTCACAGCCACAAAGATGTTTCGTAATAACGGCGAAGGATTATTTCAACAGGACGGTGCACGACTGCACGTGCACACACCATCAAAGGCCTCAGTCGAATGGTTGAACAAGAATATCAATGGATAGCCTACATCTTACCGAGGGACTGGCCGCCTAATTCGCCGGATTTGTCATCAATGGAAAATGCTTGGAGTATTATGGCGGCAACTGTTTATGCCGATACCGAACCCCAAACGACCTTAAAACGTCGGCTTTGTAAGGCATGGACACCAATAGGCCTACCTCTGACAACTCTGAAAAATCTATTTGCTCGATGACTAATCGACTTGAGGCTGTAATAAAGAGTAAAGGAAACATTATTAAACACTAAATGATAATTTGTATTAATTAATTATGTGTGGATTAACAATGATGGTCGTACAATATTGTTTGCGGCTTAATTTGACGTTTATTTGGCACGAATTTGATGACGTCACGGAAATTGGCGCTACAATTTTATTAAGTGAGCTAGTGATCTAATTGTTTTATATTAACATTTTCATTTGAATAACCTACCCGCCAGTATAAACCTTTCCACATTATACTGTGTATAACATATATTTTCTGCATTCAAAATCGTTCACGACCTATCGAGACACCCTATATATAATTGTATGTTGGCTTAGTGCAACATAATGTGCAGCAATACACGCTATTGAAAAGTCTGCTTTAACTATTATTTGAAGCCGAAAGGCAAGTAATTTTTTTTTAAATCAACACGAAAAAGGAAGTTACATGTAGCCTGTAGACGTAGGCCCATGTCGTTGTCCCCGGACGTCAAATATTATGTCAGTGATCCTTGAAGTTGTTGCTAGTTGCTCTCGTTGTTTTGAGGCAAATTATATCATGCAAACCATATTTTCTAGCACACTTCAAAGCGCTGCTCTTTGTTGGCATTCCTATTCGTCTGTAAATAGCCCGTACCCAACCTATGCAGGTGGCACTTTCGAACTTTCAAACGACTCTAGCCTTTTGATCTACTTCTGACCCTCCATGTGTCTCAGCTATCATGGTCTTATATTATTTGTCCTGGGCATGACGTTAAACTGCATCCATCCGCCGCCACAGGGAACCTATGCAGGTGGCACTTTCGAACTTTCAAACGACTCTAGCCTTTTGATCTACTTCTGACCCTCCATGTGTCTCAGCTATCATGGTCTTATATTATTTGTCCTGGGCATGACGTTAAACTGCATCCATCCGCCGCCACAGGGAACCTATGCAGGTGGCACTTTCGAACTTTCAAACGACTCTAGCCTTTTGATCTACTTCTGACCCTCCATGTGTCTCAGCTATCATGGTCTTATATTATTTGTCCTGGGCATGACGTTAAACTGCATCCATCCGCCGCCACAGGGAACCTATGCAGGTGGCACTTTCGAACTTTCAAACGACTCTAGCCTTTTGATCTACTTCTGACCCTCCATGTGTCTCAGCTATCATGGTCTTATATTATTTGTCCTGGGCATGACGTTAAACTGCATCCATCCGCCGCCACAGGGAACCTATGCAGGTGGCACTTTCGAACTTTCAAACGACTCTAGCCTTTTGATCTACTTCTGACCCTCCATGTGTCTCAGCTATCATGGTCTTATATTATTTGTCCTGGGCATGACGTTAAACTGCATCCATCCGCCGCCACAGGGAACCTATGCAGGTGGCACTTTCGAACTTTCAAACGACTCTAGCCTTTTGATCTACTTCTGACCCTCCATGTGTCTCAGCTATCATGGTCTTATATTATTTGTCCTGGGCATGACGTTAAACTGCATCCATCCGCCGCCACAGGGAACCTATGCAGGTGGCACTTTCGAACTTTCAAACGACTCTAGCCTTTTGATCTACTTCTGACCCTCCATGTGTCTCAGCTATCATGGTCTTATATTATTTGTCCTGGGCATGACGTTAAACTGCATCCATCCGCCGCCACAGGGAACCAACAACGTCCCTGTGCCGGTCCTAAGTCCGGACAAAGGAGGAAGGTTTGCCAGATGGGTGGCGATACGCTGGCATTAAAAGACCAAGACGATTGAAATCCGCAAAAACCACGACACAAGTGACAGAGCGACCAAGATGCTTCAAGGTGTCATGATGTGGAGCAGACATGCACGGGCCGATCAGGACAGACCAGTGGAGAGAGTCGGAGGAAAGAGTGTGGGACACATACGGGCATTGACCCAGGTTGTCCTCCATGCCTCTCTCACAATATTCTCTTCAATCAGACAAGGTGGTCTAGGTGCTCCAAGATGTTAATGGTATGGAGCGGACCTGCTGATTGAACCCGTTGAGGCTGGGCAACATGACGCGAGACAGACTCAGACAGAGAGTGGCGTCGGCACCTACGGGCTGTCAGCCCAAGGATTATGATGATGATGATGATGATGATGATGATGATGATGATGATGATGATGATGATGATGATGATATATTATAGCCTGCACTGCCCTACAGTATCGAAATCATCATCGTTGTTTTTCACATTCTTTTGAGACTCCTATTCAATCCAGTCTCGTTAACGTTAACTCTTCTCTCTTCATAGAAACCTGTTTACCAAAAGCGTAACAATCTAATGTATACGCTACATTCGTGAACTTTAAAAACATTAAATTTTAGTTGGCTGCATTAATTAGTATTTTCCATTTTAGCTGCCACATTTTAAGAAGTGGCAATCAAGGAGTTGTCCTACTGTTTACATACAGCAGCATGTCTTATGACAGAGGAAAATGCTACCTAGGTCGATTCCTTGGAAACTTCATATCTCTAGTCTAGTCTAATGGACGTAGGTCTATGCTTCAGTAGAGTGAGATTTAGAATCCGCGGCAAACGGTTAGAAGTTGTCGCCAAATTTTAAACGGCTGGTAGTAAAATAAGACCGGTAGCATTCTATTATTACGATGTCCTCTTACTCCTCTATTCTCCTTTCTGTAGCCCCTGATATCCTATGAAAAGACATTAAATTTTGTTTGTCAACTGTCACACAATGTCATGTGGTCTAGAGGCATTGCACATTTCTGCATCGTTTCCACAGTGTTAAACTGTGACACAACAGAAAGATCGATATAATTCGACTCTGGTAATTTGATTACTTTGTATGTTACGATCGCATAATATAGCATCACGCCTCGCGTTACGATGACATAATTTTATTCCACTTCGCATTGTACGCAAGGGCAAATTGAGTTTTATGCCCGTTTAAAAAATCCAGGACACACTGAAACGGACCATGGAGGAAACTAGCAGACGTTGTTCATTGGATCACAATAATAATTATTATAGCCTAGCCATCGATATATTTGTGTGTGAGTAATAAAACCTACTTCGCTTGAGAAATGATGGAAGTCGTCTCCAGCATAGGCCTATGTGGCTTTCGTGGTAATTTTCGTCATCGGCTCGCTTGATTTTTCCTGCTGAAGCTCCCATACTTTTCGATTACAGATATTTTTTGATCCTTTTTCAAATCTGATATTTCTTTGATAGACGTTTACCAGAGCAGTTTCTGTACGTGCGATGTGGCAACATCTGTAGCAAAAAAGTAACTGGCGTTATGGCTAGGCCGTATAGAAAGAAGGAATAGTGATTCTCAATTCGCGTGTGCGCTCCAAACCAGGATATCAATACATTGGAGTATAAGGTTTTGTGCAGTTACTTTTTTACACACAATCGCATAAACAATGTAAGTAGCTAATATATTGTAACAAAATGTGTCAACATTTCTCAAGACACCTATTTTAGTTTTCAAAATTTCTGCAGACATCTTTTTTGTTGTCAAAATGTTTGAATACACCTTTTTTAGTTGTTAAAATGTTTAGAAGACACCTTATTTCAGTCGTTACAATTTCTGAAAACATCTTTTATTAGGCGTCAAAATTTCTGAAGACACCTTTTTTGTGTCAAAATTTCTAAAGACATCTGTTTTATGTGTCAAAATTTCTGAAGACATCTTTTTTAGTTGTCAAAATTTATGAATACACCTTTTTTTAGTTTCCTAAATTTCTGAATACATCTTTTTTTAGTTGTCCAAATTTCTGACCACACCTTTTTAGTTTTCAAATTTGCTAAAGACATCTTTTTTAGTTGTCAAAATTTCTAAAGACACCTTTTTTAGTTGTCAAAATTTCTGAAGACAACATTTTTTAGTTGTCAAAATTTCTGAAGACACCTTTTTTAGTTGTCAAAATTTCTGAAGACACCAATTTAGTTTTCAAATTTGCTGAAGACATCCTTTTTAGTTGTCAAAATTTCTGAAAACATTCTTTTGTTAGTCGTCAAAATTTCTGAAGACAACTTTTTTTGTTGTCAAAATTTCTGAAGACACATTTTTTAGTTTTCAAAATTTCTGAAGACACCTTTTACTCTTTGGGGAAGTAGAAGAAGAAGAAGAAGAAGAAGAAGAAGAAGAAGAAGAAGAAGAAGAAGAAGAAGAAGAAGAAGAAGAAGCATTGGGCCTTAGTCTCAATAATGACCAATCTACCCGATGTAGGATGCTAGGCCTATTATGATAATTAGCCTATGTGCAGTTGAGAAATTTCCTTAAAATAACCCCTGGTGATGACGGTGGTCATAATGATGTTGATGACTACGACAAACCCAGTGTGGGGCGCTAAGAATTTTCAGTATTCTCATAACAATAAAATAATTTGCGTTACAGCGTATCACCATGTGCACACTGCACAGCCAGTTAGTCTGTCATTGGCTGGAAACGTGTATCCGTAATGTAATGCAAATCAAAAGCCGGTCTCTTGCGAGACATTGACATTATTATTATCATGCAAAACGTCAGCAGACGATACTTAAAATAATCGACATAATTATTAAATCGATCCGATCGGTCATCAATCCGTCCATCAATCTCTTTATTACCGTGACATCTGGAAGAAACGTTCCATCTACGACAGTCGACGGTTTAAATTGTTTCCGCCGATAAATTAAAAAAACGTTAAAGAACGTTTGCATTTGGACGTTTACTTGCCTCAGTCCTCGTCTGTCCGATCTTTCGCGGTTTCAGCGGCGCCCCCGATGGACGGAGCACGGCAGAGTGGGCAGCAGCACACCGGCAGATTGCGTATTGCCAGAGAGGGAGCAACCCTGTGGCCTTCGCTGCCCATAGGCGGAAACGTGGGCGGAGATTTGGGGGGGGGGGGGACGAACAAGCGACCGAAGGAAAGACGTGAGATTTTTCGACGGACGAAAAATTTCTTACGACATAATTTTTCCAAGGAAAATTTGAATTTTTTTTATTTTCACCGCTCAAAAAGTTGATGACCTTTTTTTAGTCGTCCGGTCAAAAAACCCTAAAAAATTTCTATTTTTCACCGCTTTGTCTTGACGCCCAATTATTGGGGGGGGGGACCAATGCATGGGCCGTCCCCCAACACTTTAATTGGGGGGGACCGTCCCTCTGTCCCCCTTAAGTTTCCGCCTATGTCGCTGCCCGAATGGTCTGGACCGGCGAGCAGGCTACTGCAACCACCGACAGCAGGGCAGCAATGGCGGTGGCGCAATGGCGGTGGCGAAGCCGTATCGTCAAGGACAAGGCGAGCGTTATTGCAAGGGCAGAAGAGCCAACGAAGCCGGGCCTCGCCGACGCCGCCACTGCTGTGCGTGCCAAACACATCCACGGCAGCAGACACTACAAGCCATGAGAAATCGATTGGATTGGCCAGAACGAAGACAGACAGCCGAGCGGGCGGGCAAACAGATAGAAAGGGCTGAATGGACGGACGGACGGGCAGACAGACAGGCGGAGTGTAACGCTGACTTGCAACTGACGGCGCCGTAACAAAATCGCTCAGGACACAAACGCGCAGACCAAAGCGCGCACATAAATACGCGCAGACAAAAGCGCGCAACAGAAACCACCCCGACAAAATGGCGCAGACAAAAGCACGCAGGCAAAATCGCGCAACTAATCGTTAGTAGGCCTATTGTGAGTAAAAATGTAGGCAGGCCGATGAAGACAAATGACTTATAAAACTATAGAAATAATCTAGAATGTAATAAAACTAGACTATAAATTGTCGTTCAATTTCATAAAGTTGACAAACAAAGCGAGTCCAAGTAGCCTAAGAAGTCGGGCCGAATATATATTACGCGAAAAGATAGGTTTAGTGCAGAGCGCATGAAAAATTCTAGGGCTATAACATGCCGAAGGTTAGAATTAATTTGCAAGAATTTCGACAGTTCTGTAGTTAGATGTCAATTGGACAATATTTCCGTTTAATTCACATGGTCCTGGTATAGGCCTATGTCGTATTAACTTATCGATTCATTTAGGTTTAGTACGTTATTGATCAATATAGGCTAGGTCTGCGTTTCAGGGAAGATCCCAATGGGAATATTCTGTCGGGAGCTGGTTGTGACGGTAGATATGTTCACTTGGAATCAGCCGGGTCCGTCTTCACTGTAAAGCAAGAAACACGATCGAGAGCTGGGAGACATAAGCTTATGCGTACAGAGGCAACTATACAATCATGCTCTACGGTTAGACCTTTTGACAATAATATTATAGCCTGACGAATCCGTCTGCACCTGTGAATAACTTTGCTGTGGAAATCTCGAGCTTACGACAGCAATAATTATTTACGATTCGGTGCAACACCACTTGTTGGCCCCCTAATAGCCTACTTCCAGATTCATGAAACTCACGTTGCCTTTTTGTGTCAGAGGACAATGCAATGATACAGAAAGAGATGCATTCAGGAAAACTACTTTAGTGTAGCCTAGATGCAGAATAAACAGCAGAATCTCTGCATGGGTCATTTCTCGTAAACATGTGTTTTGCAAATTTGGGATTATTTCTACGGGTAGTGTCACTGATTTATCGAAACTCTGTCTGTATAATTATGCTTAGACTATCTGTACGTGTACACACAACATACAGTCCACCCCCACCACCACCATCACCACCACCACCACCACCACCACCACCACCACTACCAATCAAACCCAGAAAACTACCAACACCAGCACCACCAGCAGAACAAACAATCCAACCCCCAAAACACCAGCACCACCAACCAAAAAACCACCAGTAGCACCAGCACCTCCGCCATGATGAGACTGAAAAGTTAGCTTAATCCGTGAATTACTTGTTATAATTATAAAAAAAATCATAATTTCGAGGTGCTTTCAAATATTTTAAACCGAAATATAACATTTTGTGCAGAAATGAATTCTGAATCCATTGGTGTATTACAAGTTATGATAACTCAAACCAAACCCAAAATCCAGGGGAGTTACTGTAGTAACCACCACCCCTTGGTAGTCCATGTTACAAAAAAGCTTGGTAGCCTGAGGGTTAACCCCCGAAACCTCCCTTGTCTACGCCACTGGATACATCACATCAGACCAGTTGTCATTGGTTAAATTAGAGCCGTGTTCTACCTGTGATAGTGACAGGTAAATATTACACTCGAAAACGGAAAGAAACAAATCAAACGTCACAACGTATGGGCCTGCAACTATGCACAATGCAGCCTAGGCATCAAGTCAAAAGCACGCGGTGTGAAAATGTTCGAAAAAGTTATTTATGCAATTAATCATGCATTTTCAAACAGGCCTGCAATAAGACTAACTAAGACAGAAACAATTAAACCTCATATTTAGATTTAAGTAATAAAAATAACCACAATGCAATGCAACAGCGTCCTGTGTGCTCGTGATGATTAGGCTGCCGCTTGATGATGAGTTCTCTCCCCGAAAGTAGGTTCATTTTCTGTTATGTCTCTGGTGATGAGATGAGTGAGGTGGTTTCCCGTTGCCTTACTCACAGACAATTGTTGGTAAGCAACTTGTCTAAGTTGTCTAAGTGGCTTGAATTTTATTTGAACTTGCAACTCTTCGGTTGCAAGGCAGTGCAGGCACCGAAATTAGGGCCTACCTCAACACAACCAGGTCCCATTCACTGTCCGCTCGCAGGACTTTTAACGTGCAGTTGTACACAGAATGTGCAGTTGTAAATGGATTTGTGCAGTTGTAGAAGCACTTTTGTACGGTAGGCTACAGTTAAAACTAGCAAAAAATGGTCATTGTCCTCCGACTGGAAGTAATAATTTATCATGGAGGATGGGAAGGAAAAGAAGGAGTTGTGCAGTTCTACAAATTCCTTAATATTCCGTATAGCCTACGGATCTAAAAAATATGATACAGTACAAGAGTAGGTCTATTAGTCATTTCAATCGGTGTATCAGTCTTTGTTTCAAATCAGTGGACATATATTTTCAGTGTTTACATTACGCAATGTGTTCTCCTATCATGCAGGTGAAAATGAAAAACGAGCCAACGAAGAAGACCACCACGGCCTCAACTGCGGCTCTTTTACTCCATTACTAATCTCGTTCATGTTCGTTAGCGTTAAAACTTCTTTTGGCTATATCATGATAAAACAAGCTTAGTCATTTAATCGATTTTGATGCAAACATTCATCAGCCTAACTATCGTGATTATTAGCTTACAGTAGGCCTAGACCTAGTTGATCTGAATTTTTGCCATCAACGCGTTCTTGTAGCCTATAGGGATAGTATAGGCTAATTAGGCTCTATTCTTAAAAAATTAGATAAAGTGGTTATTTCCGACCTCCTAATTGGCTTTGTTTTGCGTTATAATTAATTTTGTAGCTGAATTGCGTGACGCGAATTGCCCTATTATCTAATTGTCAAAAAGTGTTCGGTTTTATTACTTTGCCCATCTGATCCACTGACTAGCCAAACTAATGGTGTATAGGGTTGATCTAAGTGTTGCCACTGATGTTTCAGAAATAAACCATGAGATCGTTATGAAAAACCCCAGAAAAGCCCACACTATTTATATAAGCGATTTTAGAGCCACTTATAATTATTTTTATTAAATTAATTAAATTGGTTATTTCCGACCTCTTAATCAGTTTTATTATTATCAGAGTCCAGTTACGTAGGCTATTGCAGTTTAAATTTCTTCGCATTAAATTAAGCTCTTTTAGCATCAATTTTTTTCCAAAGTACATGTGTTTCTTCTCAGTAAGTAAGCTATTCATATTAAAATTGATGCACAAAATGAAATTCTGAAATTTGCACGGAGACACCTCTTTGAAAATACCCGTGTTCTAAATTTCCAACTTAGGATTTTTCAAGATCTTGCTACTAAAAATGTTATCTATGACCATCGTAAAAATTTTACCCCTCCTGCAAAAATTTCTGTGGGCGCCCATGGTCGCGTATAATATTACGGCGGTATCGACGTATTGCCATGGTAACCACGGCAGAGTTGTGTCTCATCCTGAGTATGTCAGATAACAGAGATACGAGAATAGTCTCAGTGGGATGGTTACCTCTGGAGGATCCAGACTGTATTGGAGGCAGAAGAATCTGAAGCGTTAAACAGGCCTACTGCTTATCAAATGCACTAGTAATTAAACAAGTTAATAGGCCTACTTTAATTTAAGAGTCATACTAGATAATTCAGCTCTAGCGAATTTATTTAATTAGAAAATGTGGCTTTGGAATAAATTACAAGAAAGTGGAGACTATTATTTTTGTAAGTGATTCAAAAACAAAACATTAATTCATTAACCTCCGACGCGGAGCTCTAGGAAATTCTGAGGCCATTTTAGTGAACCAGTCTACATTGACCAGGTGAGATATTCTTACTTACCAACACAGCGCTCTATATGTATTGCATGTCTGTGAGTGCTGTACAATGAAGGTTTAAAATGCACAAAATGAAAGTCTAACTGTTCCATGTGAAACTTTCAACGTCTGTGGAAAATTAGACAATTGTATTCAAAGGCCTATTTTTTAAAAGTAATTTCTGAATAACCTCATAATCCAGCTGAGTCTAGTTGGTCAGAATCTGTAGAAAAAATTAATTTAATTTCAATCAAAAAGTGTAAATAGCTTAATATTGTTGTAATTGTCAACGACGATCAGTTGATTCTTTTCTGAGTCGTAACACAATCTGTTTGGCGCAAAGATCTTCGTTTCTGTTGTTTCTTCATTTCGTGAAAGAAGAATTCGATTCCACTTAAGATCGGAATTCAAGAGAATCACTCTCTCATTGAATGTGTCAGCTACAAACACTCGATCGTCTGAATCGATTGAGATATATCTAGCAATATACAGTTGCTGTGTTTCATTTGAGGGAATAAAACGACGGATGACCGTCTCTCCATCTCTGGTAACTTCACAGATTCCCCACCTATCTACCATCTTTGCTCCACTTCGTCCATCACCTGCGTACTCTACCCATCGGTGAAGGATGACAAAATTCCCGATGGATGTTTCCACGGCTCGAGGGGGTTTCTTAATATCTCCTGGTAACAGAATGGACCGAATAAGTTGTCTGTTCGACCCGTAGATCCTCAGCATGGACGGTGTATCGTCGACCACCAACAACTGACCACCACTGGTCACTGACAAATTAGTACGTTCCGAGATATATTCAGTGTCCCTTTGTTTATAATCAATTGTAATCCATTTGATGATTTTGTATTTGTAATCAGTTTTTATTGTTATCTTCCATACGCATTTCTCATAATTGTCATGGACGTAGAGACAATTTTCCTTCTTACTGGATCCAATATCAGCGGGATCACTCACCTCTGTTATTAAAAGTTTCTCTTGAAGGTTAAATGGATATCGATTCTCAAAGACACAAATTACCTTTGGAGAATAATAATGTGAATCATGATGTGCTCGACAGAGGACGTAGATTTCATCGCGCAGTTTAGTAACTCCGCACACTCTTCTTGTTTCTGGCACCTCGATTCTCTGGGTGAAGTTGGTGTAAATTGAACAGTACACCACTAAAATAAAAACAAAGTAGACTAATCATTTCTGTACAAGGATACATTTCTACTTATGGCATAAATATCTTGGAATTAATTTATAATTACACTGGACAACAAAATTTCATGAAAGTCATGTGTCTTACATGAAATTGGTTTTTCTTACAGATTTTAGGGTGCTGGACACGAATATGACAATGAAGTCAAAGAATTGGCTCCAGTTTCTCTGAAATCATCAAGAGTTTCTATAAATAGGACGATGCGTACACAATACTTATAACATTGAATGCACAAATTTTGTCGCAGTAAATGTTCGCTTCTACATCCAACTGTCTCTTGTATAACTGTTCAGGATTACATCTGGCGAGCGTCCAAATATTTACGAGCAATAAATATTGTTATACCGCCTTCAAGATTACTACTCAGAGGCGCTCCCAACTACAGCGTGGACACTGAATCGTAGTTCCGTGAAACTCATGAGCAATTGCGAGTGAAGGACTTGCTCATGGTCCTTACGTGGTGGCTTGAGGTGGATTCAAACCCAAAACCTTCTGGCTCCAAGGCACCGATCATACCCCTACGCCACCGTGCCCCGTAAAAGAGGCCTATAGTCAGCCAACATGGATGTTTCCCAATATCGTTTTTCCATTACTACAATGTCTTCGTGAAAACGTTGTCCATCCTCGTCACTATGTTCATGCTGCGGATGTCGGGGAAAATCCAAATGGAAATGGAGAAATGGATATTGCAGCCACATTTGTGTTACATAGAGTCATAGACAACATGTCTTCAACCAAAATCCTTGTAGTTTTCTGTCCTTCACGAGGACAGCATGTCCGAACGGAATGAATGGGTGTTGGTTTGAATCAATGCAGCACCGCTTTGAGACTGAATTTCGTGGAGTCTATGAGTAGTCGCCATACTTTAGGGTCATGTTTAATTCCGAGGTCATTCATCATGCCATCCACATCGGAGCAGAAGACAAGGTCTTCTTCCTTGGTGAAATTATCCTCAAACTGCCCATGACGAGTGCGAAAAGCTGTCACTCGAGCACTTTGTGGAGAAGATTCCATTCTCTTAAGTCTTGATTCAAGTAACTACTCCTTGTTCTTCGATAGGCCTATATGTAGGTCCAGGTCGCGAAGAAGATCTTTCATTTCACCTTGGGTGAGAATGTCTGGCGTGGATGATGCACCCTGGCAGATTCAGGGATCATCCCTAGACGTCAAAGGCTGTGGAGAACCGAAGTTGCTTCGCTTCCGTCCTTATCGTCTGAATCAATGAGAAATTCTTTCGGTGGATCCGGAACAGGAAGTTCGTAGCCATGCGGAGCGGATCGGATTGCAGATGGTATATTCGGGTACAGTATTGAACACTTCTCTTTCCTTGACAAATCCTTGTCATCCCTGCAGAAGTAGGTGGAACTATGCAGAAGTGGCAGTCATTGGCGTGATTGCTTGGTTCTCTACAAACCAATGGAACGCAGGACATCGGTCACATTCTCGCCTTTCAAATAGGGCCTACTTTTAATATTTTCTTGCACGTAACCATCTCTGCCTCTCCTAAACTAAAGCCAATCGACAAATTATATTGTCATTTCGTGTTCAGCACCTCAAAATTAGTTAAGATTTGCTATTTTCATTTAAAAGGCATTTTATATTAGGCCTACTGTTCACTCTATAATCGCAGACATCAACAGCTTTTTCCAGACAGTTTCACCCTCCTGATTATCTGTCTTCGAAATTTGATTTTATCAACCAAGCTGTATGATTATGTCGGTTATGCTTAAATTTTATTTAATGTTGGGTAAGTCTGCGAGAACATACCAACGGTTTTCTTGAATTGATTCCTATCAATGTTGATCATCTTTGACGAGGACGGTTGAATATTTTTAAAGAAAACGTCTTTCAGTTGATTCCAATCGTACATCTTCTCAATAAATCGAAGTGCTGTTTGTGAACGACACCAGATCCAAACGACCACAGTCCGTCTGTTCAGTTGAGTGTTGACGATTTCCATGTCTTCATTATTAAGTTGACTGATGAGTTTGTCAAGTTCATGTGATCTTTGATTCGCTCGGTATCGAAGGTTCTTCATTCGTTGGTTTAGCAGCTGTGGGTCTATGAATTCTGCAGTCGCTGTTCCAGAGTTTTTCACTCTCACTTTTATGACAACTAAAACGAGGGAAAAGACAATATTGAGCACTTGTTTCTTGTGTACTATTTCAGTTAGCTGCTGTCTTTGACTGTTGACAGAGACAATTTGACAAGTGTCGTCTACAGTGTAAAGGAACAGCTTGGGAAAAAAATGTCTGCCCTCTCTCGACTTATTTTTCAGCTGAAAATGCACAATGCATATTTTATAATGCAGTACAAAACAACGAACTGTAAAAATTATAATGCACTTCTTACAAGGTTCAAAGACAAACAGATTGGGCCATGTATAGGCAGATGTAGGCCTACAGTTCCTACAATCTACCTCTGCTTCAGGATCTCAAGGCTCACGCAGAGAGTTCATGTTGATCCTAGGACTTTTGATATAATGTTACTGCTGTAGGCCCAATGAAATACTTATAGGACCTATAGGCTATGTTCTTTGGAATATGAAACGTTCACGCTTATTTTAAACGTACATAGTGGAGTTAACAGATTAGAAGGCTTAGAGCCACGAAAAATGGATGTGACTCTATAAATCGATCATTCATTCATTTAGCCTATAAAACGTTTTTTCAGACTGCAATAAGATAATAATGCATAAAAATTATACCACCCAGTGGAACCAAACATGGCGGGCAGCATTGACTATACTAAGATAATTTGAGATTTGTACAGAAGTGCTGCAATTCTTGTGTATCCTATATTATTTAGTCTGATAAACAATAAATTATGTAGGCCTATGGTACATTGGTACGGTGTCACGACAACTCGTCTACCGACAAGTGATCTCCGGACAATTCGTCTACCGACAACTGGTCTACAGCCAACTGATCCAGCGCTTGAGAAATAAAAACTGGATGACAGTTTTTATAGATGAAATGGAGGTTATATTGATGAAAAAACGCAAGAGAAATGGAAATTGGATGATGGTTCTTTTACAGGTGAAATAGAAGCTGGATTGACGAAAATTACGCATGAGAAACAGAAGCTGGATGAAGGTACTTTAGATCTGAAGTAAAAACTGGATGCATGTTGAAATACATGAATGAAAATCATCAATCCAGCTTCCATTTAAGCTGAAAACCCATTTTCATAAATCCAGCTTCTATTTCTTCAATACGAGTCGTCTGTGTGCAGTAGACCAGTTGCCGTTAGACCAATTGTCCGTAGACGAGTTTTCGGCAGACGAGTTGTCGTTAGACCAATAATTGTCGTGGAACCCTATGCTACATGGTCAGCCTTCAAATTAAATAATTAAATTTGTCACACGAACCTCCTCCGTTTTTGACGATTGTAATTGTAATTGTAATTGTAATTGTAATCGAACATTTATATAGCGCCACTTCAAGAGAACTCCTCAGAGGCGCTCCCGACCTGACACCAAACCATAATCAAAGAGAATGGTTTTCAAACGCTTGCGGAAAAGGGGCAAAGAAAGACAAAGAAGTTCATTACGGAGACTAATAGGTAACTTATTCCAGAAAGACGGACCGACCATAGCAAAACTTCTATGCAGCACTGTGGAAGATCGAGCCCTAGGAACAACCAGGTCACCATGCGTTGCAGAGCGAAGGAATCTACGGCCTGGAATGGATAGCACAGGCACACAAAGTTCCATAAGGTAGATCGGAGCTTGGCCTGCTAGGCAATTACGGATGAGCATTAGAATCTTAAACTCAATACGTTTTTGCATAGGCAACCAGTGCAGTTCCTCCCGTATAAAACTTGATATATGCCCAAACTTTGGAACGCCACCAATCAGACGAGCTGCAGCATTAAGGACAGATTGTAACTTATTAATGCGTGAAAGAGTTAAGCCCGCATAAATGGCACTGCCATAGTCAACTCTCGTGCATATAAATGCATGCATCAGAGTAGTGACAGCTTTAGTTGTAAGAGAGCGACGCACCGAGCGAATCTGACGAAGATGGTAGAAACAAGTACGACATACATTTCTCACGTGAACAGAAAGGGTCAATTCCTGGTCCAAGGTCACACCCAAATCACGCACAGTGGTAGAAAAAGTCATTCCAGGAAAGCAATGTTGCAGATTTTGCATATCAACTTTAGAAACTTGCATGCGACTACCAACCCAAATAAACTGTGTTTTTCCAGGATTAAGCCTGAGGCGGTTGGACGACATCCAGGCGCTAATCGTTTCCGAAGTCATGAGAATTTTCTCTACTAGTGAGATAGCCTCTAAAGCTGGCCCCTGGACGTATGCCTGAGTATCATCAGCATATTGATGTGCCGCAACCCCCACAGAAGACAGGATCTTATTTAAGTCAGAAGTATACAAAATGTAGAGCAAAGGCCCTAAAATAGAACCTTGTGGAAGGCCAAAGAAGACCCTGGACCAGTCAGATCGGGTAGAGCCAAAAACCACAGACTGGCTGCGCCCAGAAAGAAAAGCCTGCAACCACAGCAGTGGGCGGCCAATGACACCAAACGACGTTTCAAGGCGCTCTAGAAGAATGTCATGGTCGACGGTGTCAAAGGCCGCGCTCACGTCAAATAAAGCCAGGAGTGTTACATGCCCCTGGTCAACAGCAGCATACATGTCAACTAATATGCGTGTTAAAACAGATTCAGTGGAATGAAATTTTCTAAAGCCTGACTGTTGCTTGGGCAGAAGGGAGTTAGCTTCAAGGTGACTAATAAGCTGCAACGATACATATTTCTCGACTATCTTTGACAAGAAAGATAGATTAGAAATCGGTCGATAATTGGCCATGTCATTGACATCAAGACCACTACGCTTAAGCGAAGGCAAAACAATAGCCCGCTTCTGAGATGACAGCCACTTGCATTTGGTTGGTTTGTCGAAGACACTTGACGAAATTATTAAAATGATGGTCGTCGAAGGATCTCAAAACCTGCAGAAGTTTTGCATTCTTATCTCGGTTTGAATGTTGTCGTTTTACGAAATGACTTTGTTCTTTCGTTAAGCAGTTGTGAGATAAGAGTGAATCGATGAATTCGTCATTCGGTTGAATATTGTTCAGTAGAAAATCTCTGTTGTTTCTACAAATTGCTGAATGTTTCTTGTCTCTCTCATAACAATCTGCAAATACATTTTAAAAATGTCACATTTGTGTAACCTTGCACCACGTAGGTGACGTAGCCTACTTCGTTCTAAACAATTTCCCTGAAGGATGGAAATAGCCTAAATCAATACCTGCGGACTTTTGATTTGACAGAGGAGTAAAATAATGGTACTAACGAAGCTCGATGGAGACTTAGTCTACATGTAGACTCCACGCGCGTTAATTTTAGAGAAGCTGCAATCGAACCGGCGATGTCCACAAAAGGCAAAACACCGTTTGGAGGAGTTAGCGAAGGCTGACCCAAAGGAATTGTCTTTCACGTCCACGACTGCACGGACCGACACGCCTGCGGCAAGAACAGTCCAACGCCAACACCATTATTGTAGCACTTAGGCTACTAGCCAAACCTCTTCTAGTAGGAAGGCCAAGCCGATGGTTCAGAGACAGGCCTTGCAGTTATTTATAAATTTGGTTATCAATGAAGTCAGCACTTTAGAGTTGAAGTCTATCTCTGATCAGAGAAGTTTTGTCAATTATTGGATTGTAAGTTCACTACCATCGATTGAATTCAGACTATAAACAGAAGTCTGTCTTCAACCATTGATGTGTGCTACGCCGAGTTTTTTATATAATGATTTTATAAATCTAATATTATTGTTATTATTATTATTTTTTTTTATTTTTTTTTTTTTTTATTTTTTATTATTATCCTTTTAATATTTCCGACAAACAACATCAGACACATAAAGAACAATAAACAACAGAAGCGGTAGTCATTGTTCTAAATGATGATAAAAGTTATTAGCTCTCCTCTGGGTCTGACTCGGCTAAAGTGCCTCTAAAGGCCACCGAGTTGAAGCGCTGGACAGTAATAGAGAGGCGTTGCAGCAAAAAACAGGTCTCTCTCATATCACCAGACGACAATGTTAGGATGCGGCCTAAATCAGACAAAAAGTCGAGGCCAATACTGCAAATGGGACCTAAAGTCTCAAAGGCTAAAGGAATGAAAAAGTGAGTGTTTACAAGAGAGACGTATTTAGTGTTTTTCCTTTCCGTAGCAATCTCGGCTGCCGCGCCCGCCGTCGAAGCCGTGGCCTGGATATATGATGGTGCAAGTGTGTCAACCACTGTCGCATCCCACACAAGATGACGACCCGCACGCCATGGAATCATGGTAAGGCCGTCTGGTCGTCTACCATCCGTGCGAAGAAGACCTGGTGGTTCTTTAATGGACGGTATTCCTGCCTTTGAAAGGGAGCGGTATACAATGTCATTGATCGTATTATGTCGAGCTATTCGACCGAAGCCGAGAGAGCAAGACAGGCCGTGGCTGCCTCTGGCGTCAATTTGAGCTCCGCAGGCGCAAGTGTGGGGTTCACATATTGCGGCCCCAAGTCGCAAACCGACGGCAACTCGAACATCCTCGTTATCCAGACGTAGTCCACATGCGGTTATCGGTAACGCATGGAGCCAGTCACTAGCATGGGGCGATGAGACTGCTTTTAGTCGTGCGATGTTATATACATCCACTGTGTTTTCGAGCAGTGTCTTCGCAGTTTTCTCCAACAAAGGTTTGTCCCATGATGCTTGCTGATTTGTTGGCATGATTCCTGCTTCATCAAATTCTGTCTTGGAACGCCACTCGGTTGTCATCGTTTGAAAGTGTGAGTCATGTTCGAGATTAATAGAACTGAGAATGAGAGTCTGGAGAGGGAGAGTGCTTGCAGCTGAAGCCAGAAAGGCTGGAAGTGCTAGCGAAGACGCTCTCCGAATCCCCAGACCACCCATCTTTATGGGCAATGAGGCTTGTGTCCATTGGTTATCGTCTAGAGAAATGTTGAGAATCTTTTCTAAGCCTTGGCGTAGTTTGGTGTCGTAAGTCTCCAATTCGGGATGCTTGTCGCTTGGATGGCATCGGAGAGTGTAAATAATTTTAGGCGCACCCAGCGAACTTCTCAAAATTAGGAGTGCGTCCTGCCTTGCTATGAAAGTTAATTTGTACAGACTCTCCTCCAGTTCTTTGGTTCTACTCTCAAGACATTGCTGCAGTGCTTTTCCCGATGAGAGTGGGGCGCCGAGTAGCTGGGCTTCATCCACATCAATTAGTTTGAACTCTCTCAATGAGTCGTATCCTGTGTTGTTATTGTTACGTGCTATCACCTCGCATTTGGAACGATTAAGTGTCAGGCCCATAGTGGAGCACGATCTCTCGATGAAGTCGACATCGGCTGCAACCGTTTCCGCCTTCCCACCTAAGGAAATTATTATTATTATTATTATTATTATTATTATTATTATTTTTATTATTATTATTATTATTATTATTATTATTATCGTTTATTATTATTATTATTATTATTATTATTATTAATTATTATTAATTATTATTAATTATTATTAATTATTATTATTATTATTATTATTATTATTATTATTATTATTATTATTATTATTATTATTATTATTATTATTATTATTATTATTATTATTATTATTATTATTATTATTATTATCAACTTCCTTTATTGCAAAACAGACAAGTGCCTATTCTAACGTCTCTTCCGAAGAGTAATATTTTTTATTATTATTATTATTATTATTAATATTAATACTATGCAGAATGTCATTCACAGCTCGGGGAGCAGTGGCAATGTTCCGGAGAGGCAGATGGCATTGCCACGTTGTAGAGCCACCGAGATTCGCTGGAATAGGTACGAAGTCTCCATTGGGTCGTGGGTTGCGGCGGTTATTCGGCTCCCCAACTCAGAAATGAATGTTTGTCCTTCATTACACCACGCGCCGCTGGTCTCCAGGGCGACCGCCACAAATGCGTGGGTTCTGGTGATGGTGGCATATTTGATCGACTTAGACGTAGCTGCTCGTTCGGCGGCTTCGCCAGCTACGTTGGATGTATGCGGAAGATGCGACATGGCGTAAGTGTCCCAAGCCAGGCATCGACCTCTTGACCATGGGATGATTGTCACGCCGTCTGGTCGCTTTCCGTCTTCTCTGAGCAGACCAAGCGGTTCTTTGTGAGACGGGATTTTGGCCCTGCCGAGAGCTCTCCATATAACGTCATTGATCATGTTATGTCTTTGGTGTTTTCCATTTCCTCCTCTGCACACCAGACCATGCAATCCTCTCGCATCAACATTTCCTCGGCAGTGGTGGCACACATGAGGTTCACAAAGCGACGTTCCGAGTCTCAGCCCAACTGCAAAACGAATCTCCTCGTCAGAGAGGCGCAGGCCCAGCGCGGTCACAGGAGGAGCTAGCATCCAATCTCCAGAATGAGGGGCTCTCATTATTATTATTATTACTATTATTATTAAAATAAATAAATTTGTAACGCGCGCATGGTCACACCGAAATATGATTCTGAAGCGCGGATAGTCAGCCGCTAGAGGAAGATGCAGTTAGAGATGTGCTTGACGGCCATGGTGAAGAAGTGAGTTTTGAGCCGCTTCCTAAAGTAAGTAAATTGAGCTTCTTATAAATTGTTTTATAGTCGACATTCTGATTTAGGCCTACTTGCGAGAGGTCTGTCTATTGTGTTTTCCGATGTTATTAGGTTGCGACTCGCGAGTCAATGAATCCTCACGAAAGTTGGACCACTTTTGAATCAGTTTTCAGGGAAAATGGCAAGAGGGTTATTGTAGCCTACCCAAGAACTAATGACCTTTCACCCACAATATGATTGGAAAGTCTTGGTTTTAGTGATATAAGGATGTGAGGTCTTTCGAATGGCTTCGAATCCCAATAATAATCATAATTGCATAATCACACAGAGACAGCGATCAGCGTGGAATACCAGTTCTGCTCTCGGGGTATCTAAAGCTGCCCACTGATGTCCAGTTTTCTACTTGTTATGAGGAATTGCGTGAGATTGTACACTGTTGTACAGCAGTCTGCAAGTTCGACATCATTATGTTCGATGGCCGTCTTCGATCCAGTAGGCTAAGTGTTCTCTGAACATGCTGTAAATAATTGTGTGCGAAGGCATAATTAAAGTAGCGGTGTTCCTGCTATCAGCATTGCTCACTTTCAGATAATTGGCTATCTAGGAGTCTTAGGCTATTAAAGGAGATGCCTATGCTGAGCTCCAAATGGCGCTGTTTCAAGTGAGTGACTAATCCTGTGATGTGGTAATGGTAATGGTTCTCGAATTATTATAGGCTATGCGAAATGGTGATGGTAGGGCCTACTAGAATAATAATTGACTATTCTATCAGCGAAATTTCTTTTGGCTGAAGTTGGAAAGTAATCCTTGAAATGAAACTTGCCTCTCAAGTATCGCCAGATTTCCCTCTTGAACCGTTTTCTGGTGATTCTTTGATAAAAACAAACGTCAACTTTCATGAGACATCTGATAACTTCTTCGTCTCTGTCATTTGCTGGTGAATTTAATATCCAATGAATGTAGGATTTTTGTAGGATAATGTCCAACAATTCGAATGGAAAATAGTACAGCTGAAATGTAACTGTAGAACAGTATGACTGTACACAATGGCGCCAGAACTTGTAATTTTTTATTTTTAGGGTAATCGTAATGTAAGAAAAAAATAATAATTGGCCTACGCAAGAGCAAATAAGACGGCATACCCCTAATATAACTAACTATGTAACCACCTGCCAATCATTTATGGAAATAGAATTATCTATACATCTATACAGCGCCGCCCAACTTGCACAAATGCATACGATATGGTTAAGGAGCCCTAAGCAGAGCTGCCTGCTATCACACGCGTCCACAGGTGGCGGATAGTGGAATGACCTCTAAATGTAGAGGTTAGCTGCGAAATAAGCAGGTTATACCTGGCGAATAAGCAGTCGTGGACCAACAGCGACAAGGCTAACAGGGCGCAGTGTGAGACAAGGGTGACACTTTGTCTCACAATCAAAAGCTGCAAAAGCCCTCTGAAGGCTTTGTGACATGGCGAGTACAGGCCGCCATTTAAATAAGCTTATCCCCAGAATTTCATCTCACGACAAGAATGCCTGTCGTCCACTGATGGTTCAATTCGCCAACAAGAGGACCCGAGACTTGGTCTTTCGGGCCAAGAAGAAACTTAGAGAACTCACATCAGAACAAGAGAAGCCTATCTACATAAATGAATATCTCACGCAGCAAAATGCTAAGCTTTTTGCTTTCGCAAGAAAATTGGTCAAGAAGAAAATCCTGGCTCGAACATGGACGATGGAAGGTCTTGTCTTCGTCAAATGTTCAGAAGATCCGAACACAAAACCTTTGAAAATCACCGACATGGCGGAACTGTCTGCATTGGAACTAACCAAATAACCAAGAAAGTTCTACTTCCACACTTTACATCGCCAAAACTATGGTATACTTATAAGAAAACTTTTCCGCTAGTAGGCTACTTTGGATTTTCGCTGGACCAAGAAGGTATCAGGATTGTCGTTATTTTGGCCTTTCCGTTTTACTTTGTTGCACAGTGTGTTAAAATAGAGGTGGGACCTACCTATGTTGGACTATGAAGAGATATAAGTATGTTTATGTTTGTGATCTGTGCTCGGAATAGGCGTTAGCTTACCATGTGTCAAATGCTAAGACCGGTTGCATAGTACAATGAATTGTTCTCTTTTTCTTCCTTTTGTTTCTCTATGAATGCGTCAATGTGTCAGTGGAACTGGTGCTATAGTGCTCTGGTTCTTCTTTTTCTGTGAAATGGTTTTTTTTATCTTGATTTATTCTCTAGCGGTAAATGAGTACTACTAATTTTTGTTAGACGCTGGGTAGACATTGCACTATTTTGTAGGCTGTTTTTCATTACTAGTAGTTTGTTGTTTCGTTTTTCTTTTCTTATTTACTTATTAATTGATTGTTGAATTTATGAGTTGTGAACTTGGACATGAAGAAGATAAAGTATGCAGTATATGTAAAATAGACTTTAGAACAATGCATGAACAAGCTGGGTATGTATGTAATAATATGATGGCCTGTAATTCTCCAGGGTTATTGGACACTGATCAATGGTACTGCTCTAATTGTATAACTGATATATTTCCATTTAATCACCTAGTAGACCAGAGAGAATTCTTGAAGGGAATATCTGACCCTCCACATGGAGTTTCTAGAACGGATCAGTTGAACTCACTCCCAAAACTGAACCTTAATCTGGATACAGATGATCGAAGGTCTCTCCTTAACAATGAGGAAATAGATCCGGATGCTAATTTTTTCAACGATAGTCAACTCCATGCGAGTTATGTTGCTCCTTCACTACTTTACGATAGGTTTCACCAGTATAAAGATCTTTCCGCTGTGTTGCATGTAAACTGTAGAAGTATCCCATCTAAGATGCCAGAGTTGCAACTGTTGTTAACCCAGGCTATGGTTGATGTTGTTGCTCTTACAGAGACTTGGCTGGATGAGAAAACTGACAGCTTGCTTTTTATACCTGGCTACAAAAGTGTTCTTAATTCAAGATGTGGACGTACTGGGGGTGGAGTGGCCTTCCTTATAAAAGAGAATATCAACTTTAAGGTTCTGGAACGTAATGATTCAATTTCTAGTACATCTCATGAAAGTTTATTTGTAAGCATAAACCAACCTAAGGGACCGGACCTTGTGGTAGGGGTTATTTATCGTGCTCCTGGGCAGCCTATCAATGAATTTAATGATGACTTGAATCTAGTACTTCCTGAGCTTTCTAAGGGGAACAGAAAGGTAATTCTGCTTGGCGACTTTAATATAGACCTTTTGAAAATTAATGAACATGCCCCTACTCAAGATTTTCTGAATATTATGACAGCTTCGCGCTTTCTCCCTGCAATTGATAGACCTACTAGAATTACAGATATCTCAGCTACACTTATAGATAATATTTATACTAATTTTTGGCAGGAAGTTGTTTGCCCTCTAATTTTAATAAATGATATATCTGATCACTTACCAATTATGATATGGTTTGGAAATGGAATACCCTCCAGATGTGTAAAAATTAATGCTAAGCGTAGAGTAATTAATGATAAACTGATGACTCAATTTTCTGAATCCCTAAATGAGGCCAATTGGAGCCCAGTTAAAGATGCAATTGCCAACAGTAACCCCACGCTTGCATGTGACATATTTATTTCTATATATAGAAAATACTATGATGAAACTTTCTATCGGGCAGGTAATCCAAAGAATCATAAAGATGGCCCACAAAAGCCATGGATGACATTAGGACTACTAAAGTCGTGTAAGAAAAAGGATAAGTTGTATTTAAAATACTTAAAGTCGCCCACAAGTGAGAATAAGGATAAATATAAGCAATACCGGAATAAGTTTAAACAGACTAGGATTAGGATTGCAGAAAGATTATACTATTCGGAGGAGTTTCTCAAGTAGGCTATACGCAGAACCTGAAAAAAACTTGGGATGTAATAAAGTCACTGATCAATGGGCGACCCAAGGCCACTCTTGTAGACTCTCTAAACATAAATGGGCTTACAGTTGATGATTCTAAAAAGATTGCACATGCATTTAACGGTTACTTTGCAGGGGTTGGCCAGACACTTGCTGATAAAATACCTGCAGGAGAAAAGACTGTTAAGGAATTTTTAAATCCCCCACTTCTAGGATCTTTTGCAGTCACCTTGACTAACCCATATGAAATTGTTGCTATTGTAAAATCTATGAAATTTACTCGAAGCATGGGTCCAGACGAGATTGACCCACTAGTAGCTAAAACTTCTATTGAATCTATTGCTGATATATTATCGAATATTATCAACTGTTCTTTCATGACGGGTATTGTTCCACCAGCCCTAAAGGTTGCAAAAATAACACCAATATTTAAACAGGGTGATAAGCAGGAAATGTCCAATTATAGACCGATATCGATACTACCATACTTTGGTAAAATTTTAGAAAAAGCCATGTGCCAGAGACTTAACGACTACATAAATAAAATGAATATATTGTATCCCCTACAGCATGGATTTCGTCCAGGTCATTCAACTGATATGTCCCTAATTAATATGCAGGATCTTATATCCAAGGCAATAGACACGAACAAATATTCTATCGGCATATTTCTGGACCTTGCAAAAGCCTTTGACACGGTTGACCACAATGCTGCCGTCATAAGAAAGAACCACGTAACTGCAAATTTGGCCGTTTTGAGTTAGATGCAGATTCTGCATCTATTAATGGTCCTACACCTTGGAAAAAATTGAGAAACTCCTATCTCGATTCCTTCACAGGGAACCAGCGTGTGTGAAAACACGTATCTGCAGAAACCGCATGGCATCATAAGCAAGAACAACGTATCTGCACTTTTCTGCAGTTACGTTGTTTTTGCTTAGTATGATAGGGCGTCATTCGCATATACGTACTAAGCAAGAACAACGTATCTGCATTTTGCGTTGTTTTTGTCTAGTCTTGTATCTATAGTGCAGTGCTAAAGTTAAAAGAGGTGTGCCATTGAAATCTTTTGTTTGAAATAATAATGCCTGATAGCCGTGCAAACTGGTTTTATACTTGGTAAACTTGTTTTGTATCTCTTAACAGTTATCTGAGAAATGCATAAACTGGTTTCACAACTGCACAAACTGGCTTCATATCGTTTTAAACAAAGTATAATAGATGTACAAACTGATTTCGCAGCTGTACAAACCGGTTTGGCAGTTGTGTAAACTGGTTTCGTATCGCTGAAAATGTCGTCTGACAATTGTACAAACTGGTTTCACAGCTGTACAAACTGGTTTCGTATCGTTCCAAATTATTTCTTCAAAAAACTCTTTTTGCAGCCGCCCGAACTAGTTTGGTCTTGTACAATTATGTCTAGTAGCTGCAAAACTGGTTCTACCGCTGTACAAACTGGTTTCTTGGCTGCACGAATCGGTTATACACTGTGTCCGGAAAAAAAGGGACCCATTTTTTAAATATGAAAATAAATAGTAAATATTCATCGATTTTTACAATTCAAAGACCGTTCTTATCCTAACATATTTCTCTAACAATTGTGAAAATATAAAAGTTCAAGTCGAAATAGTGACGTCATGATGACGTCATTTGCATGAAAATGCATTTAGCCGGCTATTCATGCATGGTTTCGGTTGGTATATTGGCTCTTGTTAAAACGGAAATCCATTTAATTGAACCAAGAGTGAAAATAAATGCAGCTTATTACAGGGATTGTCTGCTCCATATAAAATTGATGTCTGAATTCCGGGAATGTTCGGAACAATAGCCTACACATTTCAACAAAATGGTGCTTCAGCTCACTGAGTTCGTCAATATGTTGAACCGTTGACTAATGAGACTCGGATTTCATTCCTCTTAATCTTTGGGCGCTAAACGGTCGCCCGCTTAAATTCCTCTTATAATAAGATACGGAGACTGATGGAGGAGAAGGTATACAACACAAGGATAAGAGACATTGAAGAACTCCGTGAGCGAATTGTTAATGCCAGGGAGAATTTTGACAAGCTGGTTATCGATGCTGCTGTTGGCTATTAGCACGACCGTTTTGAAGCTTACGTTGAGGCCAAAGGCGTGCACTTTGACCACAAATTGCAGTCTGACATAATTCAGATACAAAAATAAGATTAAAGATGCATTTAATATTGATAAATTAAATCAAAAAATATTGAAATTTTGGATGATTTTGCGCGTTTATCTCTTAAATTTGACTTTTTGTGCAAATGACGTGATTATGACGTCAACATTTGGACTGGAACTTTTATATTTTCACCAATGTTAGACAAATATGTCAGGATTAAAATGGTCCTTGAATTGTGAAAATCGATGAATATTTACTATTTATTTTTATATTTACAAAATGGGTCCCTTTTTTTCCGGACACAGTGTATATATATATATATATATTAAAATTCTGTATTACTGTTGTGCTAACTGGTTTCACAGCTGTAGCCTACAGAATAATTTTATTTCATTTAAAAAGGTCTGGTAGCCATACAAACCGGTTTCACTGCTATACAAACTGGTTTCGCTGCTGCAAAACTGGTTTTTAGTCGTGCAAACTGGTTTCGCAACTTTCAAATTTGTTGTCTGAGTGCTGTGCAAACAGGCGTCACAGAGGGACAACTGGTTTGTTTTTCTTTACAATAATACCTGATAGCTGCACAAACTGGTTTCATATAATATATGCACAGACTGGTTTCACATATGTACAAACTGATTTCATATCTTTTAAAATGCTACCCGATAGCTGTGCAATCCGATTTTTGGCAGCTGTACATTGTACAAACTGGTTTGGACTTTTAAAACTATCTCTAATGGCCTAAAACTGGTTTCGCCGTTGTACGAACTAGTCCACGGCTGCACAAACTGGTTTCACGAATTTAAAATTGTGTCTGACAGTTGCACAAACTAGTTTTTTAGTTGTGCAAACTGGTTTCGCATAATTAAAAAGTTATATGAAAGCTGTACAAAATGTTTTCGCAGATGTATCCAAACTGGTGTTGTGTCATAAAAATGCTCAAATGCGGAACAAACTGGTTTCACAGCTATAAAAACTGGTTTCTTATATATTTTAATATTATGTACGGTGGATGTACATACTGGTTAATACCGATGTACAGGCTGGTGTCGTATATTTAAAATAATGCCTGATACCTGTACAAACTGGTTTGACAGCTGTACAAACTGGTTTGACAACTGTACAAACTGGTCTTTTAGTTGCGCAAACTGGTGTCGACTCTATTAAAATAATACCAGATTTTTGTGTGAGTAAATTTCTGAATTGTTCCACGAATTATACACGATTTTACGCAGATATTTTTGCCATTTATGGGTCACAATCGCCGGTCTGTAATGCTAAGCAAGAACACACTAACTGACATTTTGCATATTTACGGGCAAAAATATTTAAATTTATTTTTTCCATAAAAATCGTTGATTTTTTCTACATTTATTAGTTTAAAGCGGAAAAGAATGGAAATATTTTTTATACTTGGCAGAAGAGAATTAAGTCTTTTGAGTTTATCTCAGAACTAGGTTTTTGCAGATACGTTGTTCTTGCTTATGACGGCAGAATGTCTTACTGAGTAAGCTTGAAAATTATGGTGTAAGGGGAATAACCCTCTTATGGTTTAAAAGTTATCTGGAACATAGGTATCAGCAGGTGATGTGTAATGGGGCGTTATCTTCTCGGAAACCTGTAAGAGTTGGGGTCCCACAAGGCTCTAACCTTGGCCCTCTGTTGTTTTCATTGTACATAAATGACCTACCTAATGTATCTACTATGATCAAATTTATTTTATTTGCAGACGACACGAATGTTTTCTGCTCTCACGAGTCCTTGACCACGTTAGTGGAAATAATAAACTCAGAACTGGCCAAATTAGCATGCTGGTTCAGGACTAATAGACTTTCTCTTAATGTAAAGAAATCATGCTTTATTGTATTTCGTTCGCCAAATAAGAGTCTTCAAGGTCATCAGATAGACTTGTCAGTTGATGGGATTTCTCTTGTACAAACTCGTTCTGTAAAGTTTCTAGGAGTCTATGTAGACGAGTGCTTAACATGGACAGAACACATTAATATAATTGCCAATAAAGTTGCAAGGAATCTTGGAATTCTGGCAAGAATATCACACCTACTCCCGGTACACATCCGTAAAAACTTATCCTATACGTTAATTAATCCATATTTTGATTATGGTAATATTGTCTGGGCTGCTAACTATTCGACGAGGTTAAAATGCCTTGTGCTCTTACAAAAAAGAGCGATTAGAGTTATAGCTGGTGATCATAGAGGGGCACACACAGCGGATAGATTTGAAGAGTATAATATTATGAAATTTGAAAACAAGAATTACTATTTGGTGGGCAATTTTATGTATAAGTTTGTAAAGGGTATGCTACCTGAAGTTTTCTCAAACTCTTTTACCAGAATTGTTGATGTACATGACCATAACACAAGAGTGAGCAAGGGTCTGAGTGTGTCTTATGCACGTACAAATTATCGTAGATTCTCAATATATTGCAGTGGACCAAAAATTTGGAATGCAATACCCATAAGTATTCAGTCTTTACCTACATACTCGCAATTCAAGAAGCGCTGGAGAGACCATATTAATCTAAGGGAACGTGATTGAATGCATCTAGCTTGTTTGTTTTTTGTGTTTTTGTGTTTTTTTCTTCTATTTGTCGGTCTCTCATAGGATTGCATGTTGTTCTATTAAATGTCGAGTTATCATCATCTTCTGTATTAACAGCATAGTTACTATGTTCTGTTTCTGTACAACCAACATTAAGCTGAGCTATAGGGTGGGCCCTTCCCAGCGGGGCTAGTGCCCCTTCTGGGTCTTCCCCTTTCCTGGTTGATACAATGAAATGTGCTTCTGATAATTTTCATTTCAAATGTGTTATATTAATATGTTTGTCAGACTATATGAATACGTTGTCTAGTTAAGTTGCACTATGTACAGGTTGTGTTTGATATGCTCCAAGGAAATAAAAATGTCAAACTGGAACTATAAAAATGATAACGCCCGTCTTACAAAGCTCACAAATGCACAAACGCCACAACGGCTCATCTGCAATTATAGGCATATTAAATTGGCAATTGAAGTCTTTTGTGCAAGAGCCAGGTTTGTGCATTTTCATAGTTTTTGGAAATAGTTTCATAGTTTCCTTTTTAAAAGTCTTGTTTTGCGCTTCTCAGAAGCCGTTTCGTCATGAAATTAGATATTGAGAAAGTTTAAAAAGTATAAGGTGCGTCTAATAACAATTTATCAGAAACCAAATTCCCGAAGTTCGGTTGTTGCTAATTAGCAGGCCTACTCAGACTGCAATAAATTATGCTAACAATAGGTGAAAATTAAGGGCAATATTGACGATTATACTGAGTTACTTTGAGATTTGAGCAGAAGTGCTGCTCTTCTTGTGTATCCTATAATTATCTAATCTGATAAGCATTAAACTAAGCTTATAATGGTAAATGGTGGGCTTCAAATTAGATTTGTCACATGAACCTCCTCCGTTTTTGACGACCTCTGCCACTTGCATTTGGTTGGTTTGTCGAAGACACTTGACGAAATTTGCAAACAGTTTGTCGTTGAAGGATCTCACAACCTTCAGAAGTTCTGCGTTCTTATCTCGGTTTGAATGTTGTCGTTTTATGAATTTACGTTGTTCTTCAGTTATGCAGTTATGAGATAACAGTGACTCGATGAATTCGTCATTCGGTTGAATATTGTTCAATAGAAAATCTTTGTTGTTTCTACAAATTACTAAATGTTTCTTCTTGTCTCCCTCATAACAATCTGAAAACACAAAATTTGTGTTTTCAGATTGTTATGAGAGAGACTAATACTTTCATTAGGCCTACATTTTAATAATGTGAGGTGGCCCTGGCTATAGCGGGACTTTCGGCCCCTTTCGGCAGTGGCGGCGTTACGCCAGGGCATGGCAGGGCAAATGCCTTACCGAAAAAGCCTTTTCCCTGGCTGTTGCCCTGGTCGTTGCCCTGCCAGAAGTGTTGACGTCTGTCCGCTCTCTATATTGGCAGTGCAAAAGTTGTGGCTGGGCAAAATTCTGGCAGGCAACAGTTCTGGCAGTGAAAAGTTCTGGCAGTGAAAAATTGGGGTAAGACAAATTTTTGGCAAAACTTCTGACAGGGAAAATTCTGGCATAGAAACATTTCCTTCAGGGATAAATTCTGACGTGAAAAAAGATATATGGCAGTCTTGACAGGGCAAAAGTTCTGGTAGGGGAAAATTGTGTGGCTGTTTATCCACATTAACGTTAACAGCTGACATCATAGGCCTAACTGTCGCTTTACCGTTTTTCAAATGAATCGCAGGCGTAAGCAATGCATTTGCGTTACAAGCACATAATAATAATATTTGCATGACTCAGTTACTTTGCTGAACTTTTTGCTTTCGAAATGCTACTCGAAAGAAAATTTGCAATGCTTCTATAAGATTTATAAGACTT
This sequence comes from Lumbricus rubellus, assembly GCA_945859605.1. Taxonomy (NCBI): domain Eukaryota; kingdom Metazoa; phylum Annelida; class Clitellata; order Crassiclitellata; family Lumbricidae; genus Lumbricus; species Lumbricus rubellus. The sequence continues at coordinate 2,608,896 of OX243819.1, forward strand.
GCTTTCCAAATGTCAAAAGGTGCTCGGTTTGATTACTTCGCCCCATAGGCGTACGGGAGATTTCAGCAGTGGGGGTCAAAGATTTTGTTTCTGCCCGAAAAATAAATCTCGTGGTGGGAAATACTATTTTCCCAGACAAAATAGTTAAATATGCCGTGAACATACCTTGTGACCAGCCAACCCAAATAGTGTAGGGTAGGTGGTTTACAGTGTTGGCATTGAGGTTTCAGAAATAAACCCAGATTATGTTATAAAAAACCCAGAAAAGTCCAGACTATATATCAGCGATTTTAGACCCCTTTGTTCAAATTATGTTGGATTTCAGATATGTTGGAAGAGGGTTAATAATGTTCGTAGATGAGTCGAATCAAAATGTAGGCTAGTTGCAACTTTTAGCTTTCGGCAAATGTCAATTTAATCATCAAAGTTGTTGGAGACAGGACATAGGCCTATCCGTATCGACAATAAGTTTAAGCGATATAAATATTGTATCGTTGGTCGAGTCTACAAAAACTCTAAACACAACACTCGTGGCTTAAGTTTACGAAGTTTTAAAGTTGTCCAAAGTTTGCGGCCAAATTTTCTCAACACATTAGCAATCCAACTTTTGAACCATCTAGAAAATTAATACCCTGCAACAACTAGACCACTTACTATATAGGATTGACCTAACCTATAGGCCCTATACATGTTATAGGGCTCAACAAGGAGGAGTGACTTTACCTACGTTGAATAAATTGTCGAACGACTTATTTCTGCGAAGATTGTGGAGTTTCAAATCGAAATTCGTGGAACAAAAGTTATTAGCAATTTAGCACAACAATTTACATAATTGAATTTCACTACAAACACAACGTATAGGCCTATTGCTCAGAGCACAGGATATTCACGCACTGTGAATTCAAAATTTAATGGTCAAGTAGGCCTAATTAAAATAAACACAGATTTTGTCCCCAAAACAAACCAGAAACTCAGACGAAGGCAAAAACCCAGATCTAGTGGAAAAACAGCTGTGACATCACTGGTGATTTCTGAGGAGCACGGTAGCACCAAATTATAGGCCCATGTGAGCTCGTAAGATACTACCGCGCACGCGACTCATCCTCTGCCCTGGCTACTTTGATGACTGCCCTGGCTAAGTGGCTATGCAATGGCTACAAAAAGTGTCTGGCGCCGCCACTGCCTTTTGGGTCTCCTGTGTAAACTGATACAACTCCTAAAACACGATGCAATTACGACCTGTTTGATGTTTGATAAAATGTTATGTTATGCTATGTAAGTAATGACAAATAATTATGTGTAACTTTACATCATGTCATTAGCTCGAAGCAATATCCCAGAAGGATGTCAATGAATCAATGCCTGCGGACTTTTATTTGACAGAAGAGTTAAAATTTAATGATGGTACAAATGAAGCTTCATGGAGACATGATAGACCCATGGGACACGGACATTACCCCCGGCCCATAACCGAAGCCATTACCACTCGCCGTCATAACCACGACCACTACCCTCGTAGGACATTGATCCTGCCATTACCCCGCCTGCTTACATTATTTTAAGTCCAGTGTATAACTGTAGCCTATATTCATTCATTCATTCATTCATTTCAGGCATTTATATAGCGCCTCTTCAAGAATAACTACTCAGAAGCGCTCCCGACCCAACCACGGCTAAAGAGAACAGTCTTAAGAGCAGAGTAGAACGTAGTCTCAAAGGCTTGAGGTATTAGACGTAGTTCAACAGGGAGCCCATTCCAGGTTGCAGGGCCAACAACAGAAAAGGCACGGCGCTGCGCAATAGAAGTGCGTGACCGGGGGACAAGAAGCTCAGCCTGCTTAGAAGAGCGAAGGGAGCCACGGCGCTGGACGCTCAGGGTGGAGCAACAGAGCTCCTGTAAATAGACAGGGGCCACACCCGCGAGACAGCGCCAAACCAAGGAAGATATTCGGTAAGTGACCCTTTGTGAGAAATGGAGCCAGTGCAAGACATCCCGCATATAGTCAGTAACATGGCCAAATTTTGGGATGCGGCCGACAAGGCGTGCCGCAGAGCGCAAGACCCGATCCAAGCACCCAACCCGAGCCACCGGAAGACCCACATAGAGGGCGCTGCAGTAGTCAAGACGTGAGACAACGAAAGAATGGATAAGCGTTAAGGTAGCATTGAAAGTTAAGGAGCGGAGCACCACTCTAAGCTGACGTAATTGGTAATAGCAGCTGCGGCATAGCAGATTGATATGCCGCGTGAAAGTAAGCTCTTGGTCCAGAGTGACACCAAGGTCCCGGACAGAGGAAGAGAAGGTGAACTGAGGGAATTCCTGGGCAAGAACTTCCAGGTCAATTTTGGCGAGCTGTTGGCGTGTGCCAAACCAGATAAATTGGGTTTTAGAAGAGTTGAGCCGCAGGCGATTGAATGACATCCAGGCTTCCAGAACCTCCATAGCCAGGCTCATGACTTGGACAGTGGAAATGGCTGCCAGCGCAGAACAGTGCAGATACGCTTGCAGGTCATCCGCGTAGGATTGGCTAAGGACAGAAGAAGCAGCAAGGAGAGAATCAAGATCAGCCGTATAAATAATATACAAAAGTGGGCCCAGGACAGAACCCTGGGGCAGGCCAAATGGGGCAGGAACCCAAGGAGTTCTGGCAGACCCGTAGACCACAGAGAAGGAACGGTCGTGGAGGAAGGAACCAAGCCAGTCGAGAAAGTTCCCAGAAAGATATGTAGATGTACAGTTGTACACTGTGTCCGGATAAAAAGTAGAACATACAAAAGTTTCTTAACTCGGTCAAAACGTTTAGAATTTGTCTGAAATTGCAAACACAGCAACAGTGTTCATATCTACACGAGATTCTAACACCCATTAGAAATAGGGGAGTGCTACAAAATGCCCAGGGCGAGTAAGATGCCCACCCCCTTTAAAACGGATAAACAGACATAAATTCGTGTTTTAGTTGTCTCATTGCATGCAGCGACATCTTGTGAACCTTCCATAACAGTAATGTTTCAGTATTCGAGATATTGACGCTAGAAATCAATTTTCTAAATTTTCACCCCTTTTGTGTAAGTACACGTTTACGAATCTTTCCAACTTTCTCTTTAGCCTTATGCAGTAAACATTCGTGCACTTCAACGTTTATTTTGGATTCATTTATAGTTGTTTTAATGGTTTTATCTAACTCGTAAACATTGACCTTGTTAAATAAAATGGCGTTAGTAGAGAAGGACTCGAAAATTACAAGAAGCCCATTGGCGTCCTGAATGCATAGGAAGCATAGAGATTATGAGAAGCTCATGGGCCATTCACGCAGGCCCTATTGCCTGCTGTGATCTGCCACGACGACAGAACTCGTCTTGCAGTAGCGACATTGCGAACTCTGGCGCTACGCACGAACTCTGGCGCTACATAAACTGTTGCATCGACGCACGAACGCTGGCGCTACATAAACGGTTGCATCGACGCACGAACTCTGATTCTAGCGCTGTAGAAACTGACACAAACAGTTCGTTCTCGAAGTGTTAGCGATTGCTGTGAACTTCAACTGATCATCGTGTTTACTTCAATAAAAGTGTTTAAGCCTAATCGGCTAGTCCTTGGTCTACAGCCAAGGCCGTACTGCGCGGACTGACTGACGGTACCTTGACGACTAGGGTTGGCACTCGGGTCCTGGTCTTTTAGCCCAACCCTGGTCCGTTACACTACTATATATATAGAGTTTGTACTGGCAGCATGCAAAATGGACAAACTGCAGCCTGGTTTTTTGCAGACTTGATTTGTATAATACTGGTGAATAAGCAGATCTCCCTGACATAGGGCCTAATTGAATTCGGTGCACTGTTGAGAAATTTTTAATTTTGGTACTATTAATACTTAATTTTGTGCAGTTGTGAAAGGGTGCATGACAGTGAGATTCCAATCAAGTGGGCCATAATCGATAGACTTACTATTTGCATGCATGGGCACCCGCCGGAGAATTAAAAGTCAATGGTCATTGTTCCAGCTTTTAGCAAGTTGGTGATAATGCAAGGCAGAAAACTAAGAGCATGTTTATTTCTACATATATTTCTAAACATAGATTTATGACTTTCACTGTGTGTATCATTCATATCATTAGTGCATTAATGCGAAGAAATCTTTTTTAAACCCAAAAATAGTAGTTAGAAAAATAAATGTCAATTTTCCAGGGGGGCAGGTGCCCCCCTTGCCCCTATGTGCGGGCGCCCATGGGTCTAAGCATTGTTCACTTAAGAGTGACTATTTTTAAATCACTGACCACTTAGGAGTCTTAGGCCATTGAAGGCAATGCTCTGGTCACTGGTGAAGCATCTAAATGGCGATGTTTCAGGTGCCTTGGTAACTGACTAATCCAGCGATGCGGTAATGGTCCTAGAATTAGGCCCTATAATTAAGCTTATAGACTATTCTCTCTGCGAAATCTCTTAGGCCTACAAGTATGGTTGAAGTTGGAAAGTAATGCTTAGAAAGAAACTTGCCTCTCAAGTATCGCCAGATTTCCCTCTTGAATCGTTTTCTGGTAATTCTTTGATAAAAACAATCGTCAACTGATTTTAGAGTCTTGATAACTTCTTCGTCTCTATGATTTGTTGATGAATTCAATATCCAATGGATGTAGGACTTTTGTAGAATAATATCCAACAGCTCGAATGGAAGAGCATACAGCTGATATGCAACACTTACTGTTTATTTATCTATCGCTTTTGCAAAAGAACCCCATCAAGCTCCCTACTCAGAAGCGCTCCCGACCACTCCGCGGACACTGATTCGGAGTCTCACGCCGGAAACATTGGAAAGAGCCATCAGAGTCGTGTGTGTATGTGCAATTGTGCATGTGTGTGAGCATAGGCGTAGGGGACATTTCAACGTTGGGGGGGCAAAAATTAGACTTTTGCCCGAAAAATTTTTTTCCTTCGGCCAAAATCCTAAGAAAAATTTTCGTTACGTTTGCCCGAAAATTCTGACGACTTTTTTTAGTCATCCGGGCAAAATCTTCTGAAATTTCACGTTACTTTTTGCTCGAAAGGTCTGACGACCATTTTTGTTTGGGCAAGTCTGATTTTTCGGGCAAGAAGACCCGGAAAAATAAAAAAAGTAAAACTTTTCTAAAACTTTTTTTATTTTTCCGGGTCTGCTTGCCCGAAAAATCAGACTTGCCCGAAATTTGGGGGGGCATTTGCCCCCCCTGGACCCCCGTCTCCTACGCCTATGTGTGTGAGAGAGACAGACAGACAGACAAGACAGACAGCGGAGAGCAACAGGACAACCACTCCAGACAGCCGGGCCCATCAGTGCGAATGCTCGGGGCTGCATGGTCACAGTACGTCAGAAAGAAACAAGGAAGCCGCAGCGGGTAGATGAGCATAGCAAACGGCAACAATGTAGGCCTTAAGTAATTTGTAATTGATGCAATTTGAATAGCGTAATTTGTAATTTTTTAATTTCAGGCAATTTTTAGGCATCTGGTAATTGTAATTTGTAATTCGATTAATTTCTCTAGTAGGAATAGGCCTAATAGATCGTTTGTTAATCAATGTAATTATTTTCTTTATTAATAATTGGTATTTTGGAATTCAATTAAATTCTCTGTAGTAATTGGTAATTTGTAATTAGATTACATTTTTTCTAGTAATGTGTAATTTGTAATTCAATTAATTTTTCTAGTAATTGGTAATTTGAAATTCAATTACACTTTTATAGTAATTGGTAATTTGTAATTCAATTTAATTCTTTGTAGTAATTGGTAATTTGTAATTAGATTACATATTTTCTAGTAATTGGTAAATTGTAATTCAATTGCATTTTCTAGTAATATTGGTAATTTGTAATTCAATTAGGCCTACATGCCAGGCCTACTGTGTACTTTGCCTACCCTGACCGAAATGCATCTTTATCACTGAGGAGGGTAGCCATTGGAGGGTAACAGGAGGGAGTAAACATAATTATTTGCACGATGTTCTTTTTGAGGAGTCGATATGGTATCGGGAATTAGGCTAGGTCTGAAATTGGAAGGAATTTGTTGCTAAACTTCTTCATTGAATACTTGGACAAAATACAAAACAATCTTACCGTTGTACTATATGTAGCTGTGTTCTGTTTATCTTCTGGATTCAGGTAAATTCCTTTAAATAGAAATGTTGGAGAAATATTAAATTGCTTTAATCATACATGTGCCTTACTTACGTCTCTCATACTCTCGTTCTCCAAAAACTTCATTAATTGAGTATCCTATAGATACAGTCATAGTCTATCATTTGGGGTAGGTGCTTCATGCTCGGCCTAAAAATTTTAGGCCGAGCATGAAGCATGGTCTCCACACTTTAGTAGAGACCCCCACACATGGAATAAAATATTTTTCGTGAATGTTTAGGCGTACTGTAGCCTAAATGTAAAAATAAGCTAGAGTCTCAGAAACAATTATTATTCGAAAATGCTGATCAACTGTGGTAATTGTCCAGGGGGTAATTGCCCTAGAACCGTAACCGGTCTATCACACACAAGTTGCACATAGCGGTATCAACAAATATTTCTACAAGATGCTGTGTTTCAAAAATGTTCCATGTGTAAGCTTATACAATAATTTTTTCTATGGAATGCAGCATAATTGTGCAGCAATAGACCTACACACTATTAAAACGTATGTTTTAGCTGTTATTGAAGCCGAAAGGCATGTAAATATAGCCTATACAGGGTGGGCCAAAAGTATTTGTTCAACTTTGAAGGCCTATAACTTAGGCAGTTTAGCAAGTAAGTGTAGGCCTATGCTTAATGCATCAAATTAAAGGTCGTTATATCAGCTATAAGTCCGACAAATTTTATTACGGTAGCTTTCACTACGCGCCATATAATTATTGTGTACCGCGACTACCTTGTTTTCTGACGTAAACAATAATTTCATCATGGCGCCGTTAACAGAAGATGACAGGACTTTGATTAGAATTTTAAGAATTGAAAAACATTTAAATGCATATCAAATAATGAATGAATTTCCTGCTAGAAACTGGAGTAAAAACAGTCTCAACCGATTAATTAGACAAATTGACGCGAGTCCAAGTTCTAAACGTAAACCTGTTACTGGCTGTCTTCGTTCGGCACGCTGACAACATCGCTTGTGTAGCTGAATGGATCTGTAGCCAAAATGATAATCCAGGCACAAGCAAAAGTCCTCGACTAATAGCCCTGACTTAAATTCCGTTGATTACTCAATCTGGGGTGCTTTGCAGCAACGGGTTTATCGTGAACGGATAGCAAACGTCGAGCATCTGAAGCGCGTCATCACTCGTTGCTGGACTGAGATCATCAATGGAGCCATAGATCAACGGGCACGTCGCATTCATGCAGTCATTCGAGCTCGTGGAAGACACATTGAATATTTATTTGATTAAAAATAGCCTAATTCTTGGATTTCTTAATGGCTATATCAATAATGCAAACTTGCAAAGACTAATTTTCCAAGTATTGTGTTTTGCAAGATAGACGAATTAAAACTCATTATAAACTGATACATATTCAGTACAGTAGTTTTACGCAATTAGCCTATTATTAAAGCTAAAAATGTAAATGTTTGAGCCGTTGTAGCTGATATAACGACCTTTAATTTGATGCATTAATCATACATTTACTTGCTAAACTGCCTAAGTGATAGGCCTTCAAAGTTGAACAAATACTTCATCTTCTGTTAACGGCGCCATGATGAAATTATTGTTTACGTCAGAAAACAAGGTAGGTGCGGTGCACAATAATTATATGGCGCGTAGTAAAAGCTACCGTAATGAAATTTGTCTGACTTATCTATATCTATAAGAGAGGATGTATATTTATATATTTGTACAGAATGCACGCGCACAGTTTCGCAGCTATTGATCTGAAATTTTGCACCTAGACAGGGGTCCATCCAACTTAAAAAGTCCAGGGGTTGGCGAATTTCTAACATCATGGGGGCCAGGAAGGGGGAAATTTTGGGGGGGCCACAAATTTTTCCCCTCGCTATTGATGTCAAATTTTGCATTTAGACAGAGGACCGTCAGGTACTCCACAGTAAACGAGTTGGCGAATCCCTACCACCATGGGGAGAATGGGTGGAAGCAAAAAACTCCATTTTCTTTATTTTTATACCATCGCCATAGTTTCAGATCTATTCACTTGAAAATTTGCAGCTAGATAGGGTGCCACCGGGACCACCTCGCCCCCAACCAACACCCACCTGGCCCCGTAGGGGCCGGGTGGCGCAGGGCGTTGTTTAGAGGGGGGCAAAAAATTTAGGAGGCAAACTTTTTGCAGCTAATGATGTGAAACTTCGCATTTAGACAGAGGACTGTCAGGTCCACTCAGAAAACGAGTTGGCGAACCTCTACCACCAGGGGGAGAATGGAGGGGGCCCAAAAACTCCATTTTCCCTATTTGTATACCACCGCCATAGTTTCACAGCTATTCACCTGAAAAGTTGCAGCTAGATAGAGTACCACCGGGACCACCTCGCCCCCAACCAACACACACCTGGCCCCGCAGGGGCCAAGTGGGGCAGGGCGTGGTTTTTTTGGGGGGGCCAAATTTTTTGGGGGCCAATTTTTTCCCATTTTCCAGCTATTGATCTGAAACTTTGCATCTAGACAGAGGACCGTCAGGTCCAGCCAGTGGGGGCGGGGGTGGTGAATCTCTACCACCATGGGTCCACGGTGAGGTGCGAAAACCCAAATTTTTGCTATTTCCATTCCGTCGCCAAAGCTTCACGGCTATTTGCATAAAATTCCCGGGCATCGCCGGGTATCCCAGCTAGTAACTGATATAACGACCTTTAATTTGATGCATTAAGCATACACTTACTTGATAAACTGCCTAAGTTATAGGCCTTCAAAGTTGAACAAATACTTTTGGCCCACCCTAGTAGAACAGAATGTAGCAAGCTCGGACATCTGACCAGTACAGCCTTGACCTTCGCCCATTTGACCAGTACAGCCTTGACCTTCGTCCATTTGACCAATACAGCCTTAAAAATTGAGTGCCCGCACAGTTTGACCAATACTAGCCTTACTTTTTGAAATTCGATGTCTGGCGTAAAAAAGTAAAAAAAAAAATTCTATGGCGTGAAAAAAATTTCTCCGGCGTATACAAAATGGACTACTCGAAAAAAGTTACTGAATTACGAAAAATCGCCGAGCCGAGCGGCCGGGATGGATATTTTACAAGACGGTGGAAAGCGGCGTTCATTGCTAAAATTGACGCCCACATCCGCGAATGCTGTGACGATGAATGCCCATGCAAGAATCCACGGCCGGATCGTCAACAAGGGCCGGGCACGATTACCGTCGTTCGTCATCGGCGCAATGGCAACCCACCCCCGTGTGATGTTAGTTTGATCGACAACGAGATCATCATCGTTAATTGTCAATGCAATGGCAACTCATGCCTGTGTGATGTAAGAGCATGAGTGAACTACGACGTAGATACGGGATTACAATATCGCAAACGATTTTACACCGTTGGTTTATAATCGTGTTTGATTCAACTTCTCGCGATGGAAATTTCCCGCAGTATTGACGATGTGCTATTAGGCCCACAGTCTTTTCATTCACTTTCGTTATCGATATCAAACACGACATAGGCTATTTTTCATAGTCGTCTCTTCATCATCGTAGTCATCATCATCATCATCATCAACCCGATTTGTCGTCGTCATCTTCAACATCATCACCGCCACCACCACCACCATCGTCATCATCATTATAGTCGTCATCATCATCAACATCATCGTAGTCATCATCATCATCATCATCATAGTCGTCTCTTCATCATCGTAGTCATCATCATCATCATCATCAACCCGATTTGTCGTCGTCATCTCTTCATCATCGTCGCCACCACCACCACCATCATCATCAACAACATCATCGTCGTTCTCGTTGGTAGGAGAGAGAGAGAGACGGTCAAGCTCTGTACAAAATTTCGCAGATCGGTATTCAGTAGAAAATGTTTCGTGTCACGCCTCAGTCGAATAGATTTCAAAAACGTCCCTGTCACGTTTTATCGAAAAGTGTGACGGGTCCCTCGGTCACACTGTATCTAGTTATAGTCTGACGTCATAGGACCGCCCTCCCGCCATAGCCACTCACAGTCAAGTGATAGAACGCAATAATGGTGGGATTTACCAGTTTCGATATTAATTATCACAAGTAGTAGGGAATGTTGGCGTCTGGCGTATTTTGTCAAAATCGTTTCACAATGTTACCAAGTCTTCATTTTCGATCCACGAGTTGAACGAGTCTGGGTAGCCCAACCACTTCACGAGACATTTCTTCCCGCGTTTCCTAATCACTTTTTCGATTCGAAATATTTCTTGAGTCGTCTTCTGTAGCTCCTGTTCATAGAATGAGCCTTGTATTTCCTCAGAATTAGAATCAGTAATCTTGTAAGTTGGTGGATCTGTATATTGAACCTGAGATACTACAAAAACCTCCTCCGTCCATCTAGGTATATATCCTTTGTCAAAAATGTTCTTCTTCCTAGTTATTCTGACTCGATCGCCGATTGAAAACTTTGGTGTAATAGGCTCTGAAATCTCGTCGCCGTATAAATTCATAAATACAGTCTTTTCGTTCACCTTCATACTAGCCTTCGCGGGGGTCATTTTAATTGAAGAATGTCTCGTGTCATTATAATTACTAACCATTTCGTCTAATACATCGATATATCTTCTAGTTGAATTAGCCGTAAAGTACTTGAACATTTTATCTTTCATCGAACGCACCCATCTTTCTACGATACAACTTTTGCCCTCGTTCTCGGTAGAATACAGCTCGACTAAATTCTTTACGTTTTTGTTATAAAATTCTTTCCCTTTGTCGCACCAAACTTTGACCGGCTGTCGACCACCCCCGAGTATCTTCACGAACCCATCGGCTGTAGACTTCCCACTCTTGTCACGTAATGGAACGATCCATCCGTACTTGGAAAACACATCTATGACGGTCAATAGAAATTTCACGCCATCATTATCTCTAGCGAAAGCCTGCATGTCGATTAGATCAGCCGCCCAAATCTGGTCAATCCCCCCAACACGGACCCGCCTCGTCCTAAAATTTCTCACTACTGGTTTGTGTAATTCATTCGCTAATTGATTAGTCCATTTCAGGTCCTGCTGTAATTCTAGGCTTTTTTTAAACCCAAACCTAGGCTTGTTTTAGCTGACAAGATGGGTTTGACTATCGCCCTCTCTACGCGTTCTCGTAAGCTAGGATTTGGAATATTATTCAGCTGGTTTATCATTGCTCTATCAGCGACATTCCTAGAAGCTGTATCAGTGTGTTGATTGTATGCCAGGTCGTGAACGTATGCCGCACTATCTACCCTGTTTATAGGTTTGCTCCAATCTTTGGGGGTTTCGTTGGCATTCAGACGCAAATCTAGTCTAGTACCGGGACCAGTAAACTGATGGCCTGGCAGATGTAATTCGCCCGGGAATTTAGCCCAAGGTAATTTAATGTTGCTAGTGGCAGCGTTCAGCGAACTAACTAGATCCCCACCTTGCGCAACAGCGGGCGCCTTCACGAATTGAGTTTTTGTTTTCCCGCATACGACGCAAACACCTCTGAGCATCGATCTCCCATTATTAGCCACGGCGTTCTGCACATCTCTCGTCTGGGTCTGTTGTTTACATTTTACGCAATACATTTCGTTTTTTAATAATATATATTTTTAAAAATGGAGATTAGAGATATGAGTTGGGGCACAGCGCTCTCGAAAAGATTCAATAATCCGTTGTTACCAAAAAGCATACGTGGTTTGATAGTTGGGAAATCGGCGTGCGGAAAAACAACGCTTCTTCTCAATCTTTTACTCAGGCCAGACTGGTTGGATTATAATAACTTGCAGGTATTCGGTACTTCTCTGTTTCAACCGGAATATCGTATTATTAAAAAAGCATACGAAGAAAAATTGCCGAAAGAAGCGATCGTTCGGCTGTTTGAGCACCGAGATGAAATCGTGGGCCTAAATGCGTCACCAGACTTCGTTATGGAGGAAATGGCAAAAAACTTGGAAGCTAAATCTGATATAATTGCCAAGTTCTTTGAGAGCGCCGAAGATGTGCCAGACCCGAGAGATCTGAGCGCCGAAAAGAAGAACCTGATGACATTCGATGATCTTCAATTGGAAAAACAAAACAAATGTGAAACGTATTATAATCGGGGGAGGCATAGCAATGTAGATTGTTTTTACCTCGCCCAGAATTATTTCAAATTACCGCGCCAAACAATCAGAGAAAACGCAAACTTTATTTGCCTGTTCAAACAAGACCTGAAAAATTGCAATCATATTTACAACGATCATGTGAGTACAGACATGGCGAAAGATGAATTTAGAAAACTATGCAAAACAGTATGGGAACAACCTCACGGATTCGTGGTTTTAGACCTGACTAGCGACAAGTACAATGGTAAATACCGAAGCGGACTCGACGAATTTTATATAATCGAGGATCCGCCATTGTAAAATTGTATTGTATAGTAAAAATGGAATCATCGCTTCTCAAACAGATATCGGAAAACACGGAAAAGACGGCCTGCAACACGGAACCAAAAACATCATTTTCCATTTTTCTCAGCGAAAAGAGCACGCGAATCAGAACGAAGTTTAATCCGCTACTCGAACTGGAGAAGAATAAGAAATATGAAATGGCCTTAGTTGCCCTCGAGACGTACTATTCTTTTCCTAATATCGACGCGACAAACAACGGCTTCAGGTATTCGCCGAATTCCAGCACAGATTGGGTAAACATTGAAGTTCCAGAGGGTTGCTATGAAATAACGGATATCAACGAATATATACAGAGGGTCATGAAGGGGAATGGACATTACGACGGAGTAAATGGAAATTACTGTATCTCAATAGCGCCAAACACCAATACTCTGAGGTCTGTGGTAAATATAGAAGCAGAGTATATGGTTGACTTTACGCCAAAGAATTCGATAGGAAAGGTTCTAGGTTTCAACAGATGGATCTATTCGGGCGGATACAATGAATCGGAGGACTTGGTAAATATAATGAGTGTAAGCAGCCTGAGAGTGACCAGCGACATTATCGGGTCTTCGTACACTAACGGAACATCGGAAAACGTGATATATTCTTTTTTCCCAAACGTAGGCCCGGGTTACAAGATTATCGAAGTGCCGCATAATTTGATATATCTCCCGATTTTGCTATCTACAATTTCAACGACGGAAACGAGGCTCACAGACCAACACGGGAACCTACTAAATCTTCGAGGTGAAGAATTGGCGATTCGATTTCACATCAGGGAAGTTTGAAAGTTTTTGTAATTTATTAATAAAATGAATCGTTACACGCGCGTAAAAGTTAATATTTCAGAAGCGCAACAAGACAAAATTAAAAGATCACTTCAAGCGGGGAGCGGCGTGAGTATCAAACTATCGCACGATGATTTGAATGGCGAACACGTTTTGGCTCTCACCCAGGCGCAAATCAATAAAATGGCGGCTGCCTACCAAAAAGGAACTGGCATGATTATTAAAATGAGTAAAACGCAATTGGAGAACAACAAGAAAGTCGAAGGTGGATTCATAGGCGCTATACTTCCGTTTCTAGCGACAGCGGGACGGTTCCTTCTTGGTAGTGTACTGCCAAGTTTAGCACAGGGCGCATTAGGTGGGTTAGGTGCTGCGGCTGGATCGAAACTTGTCGATAAAATCAGCGGTTCGGGCGTAATGTATGTCAAGAAAGGTGACATAGCGTGCAAAATAAGAGCGGCCGGATCCGGGTTGTACTTGTCTCCGTGGCAAAAAGGCGCATCGATAATGGGATCCGGGCTTTACATGAAAACAGGGTCGGGCTATGTGAGTGGCGAAGGACTTTTGCTCGGCCCCAACTCGCCGTTTCGAAACATTCCGATTCTCGGCATGATATTATAAATTATCATATGTAAAATGTCGAGACCAATACACAAATTTGGAACTAAACCAACTAGACCGGTAGAGGTTAGAACGCAGCCCGTTTCAGTCTTTTGGAAGATTACGAGCGGTGTTACTCGCACCCCAGTAAGACAACTAGGGGGTCTGCGATGGGAGATTTTTGCGCAAAATGATATTACGATACAACCAAAGACGGCAAATACGCTAAGGCTTGGACTGGGTGTAGAAATGGCGGCAGGTCTTTGTCTCGTTTCCCTCAGACAGAGTATCAAAGAACGACGATGCAGCCTACTAGACGGGGTGATTTCAGAAGATGTGATTGATGATATCATAGTTTCCATTCAAAACAACTCCGATTCGGCGGTAACGATAAACGAAGGAGATTCGCTATGCTGTGTAAACTATCAACGGTAAAAAAATATATATTGCTAATAAATAAAAGAATGGAATACGAAGGCATCAAACTCTATCCAAACCTAACAAATATAACACCCTCTGCGCCAGAAGGTGAAATACAAATAGCCGCAGGGTCCGCACAAACGTATCGGCTTCAGAAGATTAGCGAAATCAAAAAGGAGATCGAGCAAGAACGAGACAAAAGAGCAACGTTGAGTAAAAAGTACCATAGAAGTGTGAGCGTGATCGGCGTAGTAGACAACGCCCTCATGGTGGTCACGATGGGGCTCGGAATTTCGGGAATCGGTGTACTAGCCACCATAATTGCAACCCCCATCGCTATTGCTATGGAAGGGACAGCGCTAGGTGCGGGGCTATTGAGTATAATTGGCAGCCGAATCTGTAAAAAGCTCGCCCTGAAGGCGGAGAAGCATGAAAAGATCAAAACGCTAGCTGACGCGAAGCTCAACACGATCAGCGACCATATTTCAAAAGCTCTCGTGGATGATCACATTTCAGATGAGGAATATTCTCTGATTCTAAGCGAGATTGAAAAATTCAATGGCATGAAAGAAGAAATTAAAAGTAAGTCGAAAGTTGCGATGGACGCGATGGATGAGGAAACGAAACAATCACTCATCGATCGGGGAAGAGAGGAAGTCAGGCAGTCCTTTCAAAGCATGTTTGAGAAAAATACCGAATCTGTGAAAAAGACGACTAACGTGAACATGTACGAAATCATGTAGAGTTGTAGAGTTTTGTAGACCTATGTAGACCTATGTCGCTATGTCTGGAAATACGTCTAACTTGTGTTTTTACACATGTCGAAAAACATGTAGTAAAACACGTCGAAAAACACGTCGAAAACATTAAATTTTTTATTAAAAATGTCGTTTCTAAAGATAGATGACCCGGCGAAAAGAAATTTCATAGTCGAAGAGTTTCTGAAATCCAAGAAGAATATTCAACAGAACTTTTTATCGGAGAGATTGGGGGATTCGGGGCTGCAACAAGAACTAACCAAGCTGTACAAGCCTATCGTCGAGTCGCAATCCGCAATTTCCAAAGAGCAGAATGTCCTACTATCCGCCATCAAAGAAAACTCGATAGCTACTACAAACGCGCTACAAACGCTACCCGCGTCGTTGAAGGTTCAATTTCCTCAGTATCCCTCGATAGAAGCGTATAGTGACGATCCGGCCGAGGATATTAGAACTTTAGAATTAGGTGATGTAGCCACCAAGTACCTTCATCAATACGCCTCCGATAGAAAAATCGTAGACACGACGTTCGGAATACGATCAAAAAATGGTCAATTCTACATCGGCGATACTCCGATTTTTATTCAAGGAGACGATGTGACGGTTGGAAATAAGACGTATGGCGGAACACCGGGGCTTTGGGAGTTGTTGACGATGAAACAGCCGAACGCGTCGATATACGATAATAATGATAGAGACGATTACGCCGAGATTCTACTCGCGTCGGATGCTATCAGACAGCCAAAAAATCCCAACAAACCGAAAGCATCTTCGAGCGTCAAATATAGAGAAATTATCAAGCCGATATGGGAAAAGAGGACTCGTAATGCGGTGGGTAAAGGCGTGGGTGGTGTAATCGTTATTTCCGAAGATCCAAACGTATTAGCGAAACAGCTAGAACTACGATTTCAAAGCTTCAAAGCAGGTAATACCGGCGTGAGAAACGAGATCGTGGCGATGTGCGACGCGTTATTGAGGCAGGAAGTGCTGAGTAAAGATGCTTACAAAAATATAATGATGACATTGTAAAATGCAGAAAAAATGCAAGTCATTAATAGAAGGAGGTATAGAAAACAATACGTTATCGGAGGATCGGGAATATTCGATACAAGTTCGGGATTTTTCAAACGACTAGTAACGTCGAACGCCGCCAAACAATTAGCAACGACCGCTCTCAACGCGAGTAAAGACGTGGCGAAAGAAATTGGGAAAAAGGCCATCGACGTTGGGAAAACAACCGCAATCGACGCTGGCAAACGATTAGTGGACAAAGCAGTAGCCAAACTGTTTACTCCTACCCCTACTCCTACTCCCACCTCCAAGAAAATTACGCCAGAAACTATACAAATTTTAGAGCGGCTGAGCGGCGTCGGGTCGAGCCCAAATATCTCGAATATTAATAATCTGATGATGGGGGACGGCCTGACGAAGAACGGCGCCATATCGATACAAGATTTAGTACGCTCGCTAAACGGCGGCGGAATGAAGGTCGCGTAAAAAATATATTATCGCGTAGTAGTAAAAATGCAATCATCCGATATTCTGAGATTTACCGAACAACCATTGAGCGATGAAAGCGTCGAACGCTACGAATGGTATGAGTATGAGCCGATATCGGGGGCGAATCTAAACACCTCCGGGGAGATTAGAATAAACATCGAACTTCAAGATCTATTTTGTCATCCAGCAGAATCTTACCTGCTGTTCGAGGGTAGATTGACGAAGGCGGTCAACAACAACACCTTCTACGTTAATGCCGATGAAGCAACCCTTACGAATAATGGGCTCATGCATCTTTTCAGTCAAATTTCGTATTCACTGTCGAATCAGGAAATTGAATCGTTATTTCACCCGGGTCAAGCAACGACGATGCTCGGATTACTCAAATACCCGAATGATTTTCAACTAGCTCAAGGATTGAATCAGTTGTGGTACAAGGACAGCGGAGCGACGGCTGCTATCGCGGATAATCAGGGTTTCGCCGTGAGACAGGCGTATATAATTCAAAAACCAAATGCCAAAGGTACTTTCAGCTTTGTAGTTCCATTGAAGCATATTTTCGGATTTTGCGATGATTACGACAAGGTTGTTTTTGGTGTGAAACATACGCTAACTCTGGTTCGCAAAGCCGATGATGACGCGATTTTTAGACTCGCCGCCGCGGGCGCAGGGAAAGTTAGGTTGGATAAAATCTCATGGTTCATGCCTCACGTTATTCCCGCGGATATGGAGAAGATGCAATTGTACAAAACGATCGAATCGAAAGCGTCGCTGCCAGTTGCGTACAGAGCCCGTCAATGCGATACCACCTCCGTCGCACAGTCGACTAATTTTAGCTGGAGACTTAGCGTCAAGACATTACCTGAGAAGCCTAGGTACATCATCTTGGGTTTTCAAACCGACAAAAGCGGCGATCAAGAACACAATCCATCCGTTTTCAATCATTGCGATCTGAAGAACATGTTCGTGATGATGAACCAGGACCGATACCCAGTTGTCGACTACAACCTATCATTTCCGAATCAACAATTCGCGCGGGCGTACCGAGCAGCAGCCGCGTTCAGTGAAAAATACTATGGAATGGACGAACTAATGACGCAATGCAATATCACACCCTCGGACTTCAAAGATCTGTTTCCGATTATGGTGTTTGACGTGAGCAAGCAATCCGAGCGTCTGAAGTCATCGGTGGTCGATATCCAGATCAAAGGCACGTTTAATACGGCGCCACCTGCTAATACGGAAGCGTACGCAATGGTGATTTCAGACAAGTTACTGAGGTTTCAATCAGACGGCCAGAAAATGAGCGTGGTATATTGAAGAAAGATAACGCTGAAGAATAATGAGACTTACAGATACCTATCGCGCGTATATGAACGATAGGTATCTACGGTTACCTAGTACAAAAACTCGACCTGCAATCCGGCTCCGGCCCTGAGAAGAAGGCGACCGGCTGTTGGAGTGTTTCCGGATATGACGGAATATACCTTCATACCAAGCTTATCGTTGGCGTTGAAAAATATGGCGACGGTTGGTAATACGAGCGATACTCTGATGTCGGCTGTTTGCTCGCCCACCGTGTATTCAAAAAGTTCGTTATTATGTATCTCGTCTTTGACATACGCAACCCTGATTATTTTTTCGCTCAGACTGTCATTTCCTATCAAGAAATTCGCGAATCCACTAAGTCGATATACGCCTGTACGAGGAATAGTTATTAAGCCTAAGGACGTCGTATACGCCGAATCCGTATTGATAGCAGCGACCGTTAATTGATGGTGCATTACATATGCGCCTGAAAATGCTCCACCATGCGTTGCATATGTGCCCGAGAATGCGCCACCACCACTTACGATTGCGGATGCTCCCCCTTCACCCTCTCTCAACACACAAATAGCCGGTCCGGTTGTAGGTCTCCAATTCGCGGATAATGCTGGCGCCGCTGTTATAGCTCCAGCCGTTCCTTCGAACCTATATATAATACCGCTCGTCGTATTTCTCACTAGATTGCCCGGAGATACCCTCATACCCGAAACGTAATCTCTAGAAGCGATATCCGCTGTTTTGTCAACGACTAGGGCGGTAGCTTGAGCAAAACTAATAGCTTCACCCCCGTTACCCGTAAAAGGGTAATCAGTCGATAACCCTACGAGATGATGGCCGTTCATATCTATATCTCCGACAACGTCGTTGCTTCCATCTAGCCTTAGAAAAGTACTGTTTATCTGAGATAGCGTAACACCCCCTGCAATTATTCTTTGAGTAGATCCTGAATCTGTATGTCCAAATTTATCAACAGGCATTTTGAATATAATAATTTTTATTAATTAGGGCCGTAAGAATGCCGCCGAAAAGTCCCTACACAATATGCGCGTAGCGATAGATGAAAAAGCGTGTATGTTGAGGTAATCGAACTCGTCTAGAAAAACTACGGCACTACCGGTTGAATGGTTGTACGAACCTCCCGTAGCCCCTCCGCCCGCAATTTGCATGTACGACGCCCCATTTTTATACAGGTGGACGGTGCCATACGCGGAATTACTATTGTTACAAAATTCTATGTACGCCGAAACGATATAGTACCCGGCTTTACTGGGGAAGAAAGAAGTCGTTCCGATACCCTGTTCAATACCGTGTCTTGCGGTACCGCATCTGATTACGTCAAAAGTAACTGCAGTGTGAGATCTAGCGAGTATAGCCTGTTGAGTTGAACTGTAAGCGCTAACCGCAGGTCCTACTACCGTCGCCACTTTCGAAGTAAGTTGTTCATCGACGTATTTCTTATTCGTCAAATGATTATTGTCGGCCGGGACGTCGTCGTGATTCCGCAGTAAATCTATTACTTGTCCCCGACTTACAGCCTCGTCTATTCCCGCTTCCGGAGTATTCGCTGTATTCGCTGTATTCGTTGAAGGCAGACCTCTAATAGTATGGCCACTCATATTTAGATCTCCGGTCGCTGGGTTTGCTCCATCTAGCCTTAGAAAAGTACTATTTACTTGACTTTCAGTAACTCCCCCAGCAATTACTCTTTGTGTAGATCCTGAATCTGTATGTCCAAATTTATCAACAGGCATTTTTTACATCTGAATATAATTTTCAATGCAGGCTGTTTATAACTTCTTGAAAAGTCGCTCCATCTTTGCATGTTTTTTTCAGGACGTGCAGGCATAGATGGCCGCAAAACACTTCGTTGTCGGGCTGCACGCGCTCGCTATTGTAGTACACGGGACTCTGTAAATACTTTACCAGTTCTGTAGGAGGGGGTAGGCCATAGCTGTCGAAATATATTTTGTCCTTGCCGTTTTTTGAAAAAGCGACCCAGTGCGAGCCGGTTCCATTAGAATCGTCTAGATTCAATATCCCGCATTCATTCCGGCCAGGTTTCTTCGGCAGCTCGTCTCTGAGAAATACTCCCCGGAAATTAGGGATATTGAGCTTCTTAGCAGCATCTAGTAGTTCAAAATTCGTCAACGGATGATTCGGGAGGACTACGCCTTCGACATTTATATTTTTCACAGTTGTATAGCTCATTTTAATATTTCATCTAGATGTTTCACAAACTAATGAGCTTTCGAGCTTCTACGCAGGCGAGATAATATTTATGTCTGCAATTTTTGCATTCATTCGCCTTTCCATCTTTTTGAAATCGATTGTTGACGTATTCCGATATGTTCTGATTTACCTTACACCGGCTGCAAACTTTTGTGTCTTTTGTCTCCCTAATTTCCTGTCTTGCGTATTTGTGTGCAAGCTCTTTCACTTTGGCATTTTTACAAATTTTACAGCTGGGGTAATACCCGCTCTTCTGTGAGTTATCTTTGTGAAATTCGTCCAAGCTTTTTTCTATTTTGCATTTAGAACACACTTTTTTTGCCGCATCCATTTTATATTAGTGTAAATTATTCTTTATTTTGTTTAGTTTTCAGCGTGTAGTGCCCATAGGCTAGGGTGTGGATCCCGTCGTCCATTATTACTCTTTTGTCGTCGTTTGCTGAGAGAGCTATTTTATTTACTTCTTCGGTGTAAATTTCATGGCGATAGGAGCGAATGACGTTCATCGCTCTCGACTGTTGTCTTTTCGTAAACACGCAGTCTTTGTAATCTGCGTGAGTGATTGATTTCTTGACGACGTTCTTTTTCACACCTTTACATTTCTTGTAGTCTTCACCCGCCATCTTGTAAGAGTACAACTTGGATCGCAGCCCGACAAATTCTTCAATCTGTTTTCCCGCGGCCTCGTCTTTGAACATACCAACCACTTTTTTATTTACACCCGTTTCTATGCCGGATGGGTGATCGCTCGGATAGTCTGAAGTATCGAACATACTTTGGACGTCGCGGGAAATATCTTTGTAGAAGTCTTCCGTTTTAATTTCATACGCCAAAGAATCGGTATCGGTGAATAATAGCTTGGCCCTATCTCCGTACTTGGCCTTGATGTAATTATAATGAAAATCATACATGAGCGTCTTACTGACGTCTAATATACACATCCCTAGATATATCGGCTTGTTGTAAAACAACTTGGTCTTTTTCATGTGAACGGCGATGAGGTTTTCATCGAAAATCGTTCGTCTGTCGTAATTAGTTTTCGCGACTAGCTTGATAGCTTCCTTCTCATCACTCACCAATCGTATGTCAACTCGATTCTCGATAGCTTCCATTGTTTTACCGAAAACGCTATTGTTCATCAGTTTGAAAAAGTCTTTCTCAAAATCGTTCGTAGCTTTCGTTCTCAGGTTGGTATTCAGATCGATATACTTTTTCAGCCAGGCACTTTCCACGAATTTTATTCCCCGATGTATTTTTACGATTTTCAATCCGAGACGTTCATACAATTTTAAATTTTCGTAATGAACGACGTACTTTACTTTGTCATTCAAGTTTGGAATGAGTTTCGCTACATCTGATCCCGCAGGTTTTACACTCTCTGGAGCTAGTGGATAATCATTATGCAGGTCGTGCAATTCTTTTGGATATTCTAAGTCGACTTCCAACACACATCCCACTCCATCTCGTTCGGTAATGTTTCTCCAATCATTCAATTCGTCATCGTTCATCCATTCAAACCCATGAGTTGGCAACGGTTTGCTCATCGCCCATCCGTACAAGTTGTTCGCGTCCAAGTATGGAATGAATACTGAATGTTGGGTGGGATTGAAAGCTTCTCCCATGTACTCGTTGTTCGCTTTCGCGTATCGGTGGGAAATCGTGCTGACACCTCCCCGTATTCCCTGCTTGATCATCAGTAACATATCGTAGTCACTCAACAACTCCAACTCTACACCAGTCGTCTTCAACGCCGCATCCCATGCAAGTCCTGGGCTAGTGTAGTACCACGCAGGATCTAGGTTGTAGTGCTTCATACAGACGTCTCTGAAGTTTTCGAACACATCCGCTAATAATAGAACATCCGATAAATTGTACAAGTCATGATATTGGCGTAATGTTTTGCATTCAAATTTGTCCCATACCGTTTTCGCGTGCGCGTAATCTTTTTCGCTGATACCCGAATCGGTTAGTTTTGAATAGAAGGCATGCTTCGATGGTAATTCGGTTTCGTTTAATCTTTCAACACCGTCGACGTAATCATACGGGTAAACGCCTTTTCTGAGTAAAAGATCCAGCTTCTCACCTTCAAAAAATTTCCCTAAATTCTTGCACTGATCTTTCTGAAGATTTTTCGATAACGCGTCGAGACTCTGGGGCATGAATCTTAAACTATCGATAAAACGTAATTCGCGTTTGACTTCTCTCTCTTTCCCATCTTTGTCTACAAATCTATCGACGACGACCTCTCTGCTGAATGAGATATACTTTTCTTCGTTGCAGGGAATGCATTTGATTTTCTCGCCGTGTTCACCTCGTAATTTCTTGATAAATAAATGGCTGTCATAACCGGTCAAATTGTGAAATACGACGGGGAAGAACTTGGGGACTTTGTATTTCAGATTACAAAGGTTGTGAGCGGCACCTCTAAATTTTCCAGTCAAATGGCAGTGATCTCGTACTGGTTTTTCTTCGCCTATAAATTCTCCTTCGCATATATGGCAAACAGTAGCCGAGTCGAAGAGCACCTGCTCTTTCTTGCCGAATATCATCTTCTTGGGGAATTTGAACTCGTTGTATATTCGTTTTACATTTTCTTCGATAGAGTCT
The DNA here is from genome assembly GCA_945859605.1 of Lumbricus rubellus. Taxonomy (NCBI): domain Eukaryota; kingdom Metazoa; phylum Annelida; class Clitellata; order Crassiclitellata; family Lumbricidae; genus Lumbricus; species Lumbricus rubellus. Next base: position 2,631,656 of record OX243819.1, read on the forward strand.
ATGAATAACTGAGCAACATCGCCGTCTTCGTTTTCAGCTGTAAAACGCACCGGCTCTTGGGAATAAACTTCATCGTCGAAGCATTTCAAATGATAACAAAACGAACTGGGCGTATGTTTTTGAAACTTGTTGGTGTAAGACGTGCTAGGAACGGGTTGGCATGTACCGATAGGTTTGATGAACGACTCAAAGTCGGCAAAGTACACAAACGGTACGCGCATCTTTCTATAGTGATGTGTAAAACTTAGCATAGTCCCAGGTTCTGGAAGTTCTATTCGTTGAGCGTCCTGCTGCGAACAGTACTCAGTATGTTTGTGAAGCGATTCTTTTCTACTGAATCCTATCAAGCATCTTTTGCAATAGTACATTGATGTAGTAGTATTTTCTGTTTTCACCGCCATCAGTCTATTGAAATTCTTGATCCAACAATAATGCTTCTTTTCTCCATCAGAAATGAGTAATAGATCTACACACCCATCATTCTCATGCTTTGATATATATAGTGGGAATACATTCACATCTTTCTCGTAACCAAAAACATTAATACTAATATTATTATTTTTCTCAAACTTACCTATCACATTAGCATCCGCTGCTACTGGGAATTCAATACCAGACCAATTGAGTTCCTCAGACTGTCTAATTAATTCTTTCGTAATTCTCTCCGGATGTTCTTCAACGGGGTTTACAGCTCTCGTTACACACCACTTGAAGCATTCTTCATCTTTGTTCTTCATATTAATAATAGCCTTTTTATTCGCTAAATAATCTGGAAGTGGAATATAAGAACGTCCTTTCAATGGTTTATATACCACCGTATCGATATCCAACTTCAAAACGGTTTTGAATCTCCAATTACTCCCCCGCATCTGAAAACTTGCCATGCTCTCCTTAATTTTATCCGCTGCGTTGGTATATATTTCTCTCACATCGGTTGCTTCTAAAATAATATCACTCTTTGATTTGAAATTAGGCTCAGCCGTTACTACTTCGCCGGTTTTCATATCTACTTTCTCCATTACGCACATGAGATCGAGTTGAACTTTTACCCCGCGATTTTTCCCTAGCAACCTAACTACCTGCGGTCTTACAGCCTTGAGAAAAGTTGCAACATCGATCCTGTTGTTGCCATCGATCGTGTATCTTTTTGTAAACCCTTTGATAGCCGTCGCAGTCTCTCGAAGTTTGAACCTATGAATGGGCGGTTTTATTTGAGGGGGTAACTCACTAATCTCGCGAGTCAGCCAATCCGAAAAAACTATTTTATTTTTTCCCGTGTTCAAAAATTTCCAAGTATTAGACAAGAATGCCGTAAGTTCCGCTTTTGCTAATCTCGAGTATCCCCGCACACCTCTCTTTTTCGCAATTTCGCGCAATTCTCGTACAGTGGCGGGGGTTTGCGCTGGTGCTTTGTTGTCCTGGGCCACACGAGCGCCTAGTCGATCTCCCTGCGATATGAACGCTATGAGTTCCGCTTTTCGCAAACTCGAGTATCCTCTTTGTCCTCTCTGTTTAGGAATTTGTCGTAATTCTTTCAGATTATACGATGAGTAGTCCATTTTATATTGGGATATCTTGTCTTTAGGCCGAGCTGTATATTCCATTTTTTCAGTCATTTTATATACGCCAGAGAAAATTTTTTTTTACTTTTTTACTTTTTTACTTTTTTACTTTTTTACTTTTTTACGACAGACGCCGAATTTGAAAAAGTAAGGCTATATTGGTCAAACTGCGCGGACACTCAGTTTTTTAGGCTGGTATTGGTCAAATGGACGAAGGTCAAGGCTGTACTGGTCAAATTGTCCGAAGGTCAAGGCTGTACTGGTCAAATTGTCCGAGCTTGCTACATTCTGTTCTACTCACCCTGTATATAAAATTAACACGAAATAGAAGCTCTTTGGTTTCCCGGACGTCATATAATGTCAGTGGTCCTTGCAGTCTGTTGTTGTAAGTCACTCTCGTTTTTTGCGAATACATCATGCAAACCATTTCTTGCACACTTCACAGCTCACTGCTTTCGGCCTACTTCTGACCTTCCAAGTGTCTCAGCTATAGGAGTCCTATATACAGTTCTACACATACAGTATTACACTGAATGTCGTTGTTTTCAGCATTCTTTTTGAGACTCCTATTAAGTCTCCTATCGTCAACATTGTCTTTCTCTTCTTAGAAGCCTGTTTACCCAAAGCAATTATAGGCAACAGTGAAATCTACATTCATGAATTTTCAAAACATTAGTTGGTTGCATTGCTCAATATTTGCCGTTTTAGGTACCACATTGAAAAAAGTGGCAAGCAAAGAACTGTTTACATGGCGTTTCTTATGAAAAATGAAAACGCTACCGAGGTCGATTTCATGGAAACTTTACAGGGTGAGCCATAAAAAGACATCCTCTACTCTTTTGGGCCAATATCTTGGCGAGAAGTTAGAATTTCCAAATAAAATGTTACTGTCTGAAAGACATTTCATATTTACACATGATGGCCAGATTTCATCAGAATATTTCAAACAAAACAACAGTTATATTACTTATAGTGAGACCACCAACTGTTTTTTGACGAATCTCTCGATATCCTCTGACATCCTATAAAAAAGTCATTAAATTTTGTTTCAGTATCAACTGTCACACGATGTCATGTCAGCATCGTTTCCACAATGTTAAACTGCGTGACTCAATGTACTCACAGAAAGATCTAAATGATTCGACTCTGGTATAATTGATCACTCAGACGTTCGCAAGTTACGATGGCAGACATCACAACGCAAGGGCAAGTTGAATTTTATAAGCTTATACGGTTAAAAGATCCAGGACACACTGCAAAGGACCGTGGAAGCAACTAGTAACCGTTGATAATAATTGGATAACAATAATTATAATAGTCTTCGATATAATGTTTGTTTGTGAGTAATAAAACCTACCTCTCTTGCGAAATGATAGAACTCGTTGCCAGCGTTTGTGACTTTCATCCTCATTTTCATCATCGGCTCCCTTGATTTTTTCTGCTGAAGCACCCATTATTTTTCGATTACAACAACTTGTTGATTATTTTAAAATTAGACACCGGTTCTTATTTCTTTGGTAAACGTTAACCAAAGAAGTTTCTGTGTGTGCGATGTAGCATCATCTGTAGCAAAAAGTAACCTAACTCGCGATAAGGCTATTCTGCAAAGCAGCATAGAATGAAGTAATTGTGATGTTCTAATAATTATTATTCTCGTGTGTGCTCTAAACCAGGATATAATTATTATAGCCTACATTGGCCTCTATTTATATCAACAAATTTAGGTCAGCGCCTCATCCCACCTTAGGCCTAATGACACGTCAATACGACTATGCACTTGATAAATTAAGTTCTATTTGCCGTATGTGGTCGAGAAGAACATAGTTGCTCTGGTAACAATCTACCTAAATTGTTGAGTCTCAGAGGAGACATCATCTCTGACAGCAGACCCAAAGAAATAGGCCTATTTCTCGCTTCGTATTGGTTTACTTTTCGAGACTCGAGTGTAGGCCTATAGGCTTAATTCACGAGTGACCCAAAACCAGGATATCAACATAATAATTGGAGTCTGTAATAAATTATTAATAGTGCTTATTTCAACAAACCTAGGTATAGCCACAGCAAACCGTCATAGAATCTCACTACCGCTACGTCAGTGCATTACATGTAATTTTGTCAAATGAAGTTATCTTTAAAAATTGGTAAACAGTCAAGAAGATGCTAGTGTTGATAAAATTTTATGTTCAACAGTTACTGTGGCTCTCAAAAACCCACATTGCCAGTACTAGTGTTGGTCTGGCACCTACAAACAATTGATCCTATGAGTTTATTCTTGGTCAAAAGAAGACTTTTTTATTTCTGGCTTGACAAAATCAGAATCAATTATAGTTATAGTTGTTACAGACACTGATAGAATGGGGTAAACTAGTACTTTAATTATAGCCATCTGAATTTTAGTACACCATAGAGGGCACGATGTTCTTCACGGTAATAGGCTATAACTTTAATATAATCAATAATTTATTAATAGTACAATAGTATGCTAACTAATTGCTGTAATTGGAAAATTAAAACTGTGAAGTTTGTTAGTCTTTCCGATTTTTTGTGTGGATGGTCAGCATTTGGGATGATCCAGGATATAACCGGGTTCGTTAGGATGCAAATCGTTGGCAGTTTTTATAAATTGTGTTAATTAAGCAGATCTGGCAGCATGCCTATGCTTAGCCTACATTTGCATCCTGTTGATGTATAATTGTATATCGTATTGAAACAATAATTAGGTATTTCACCTGACGATCAGGATGCCAAACGCTGGGTCAGTTTAGACTCAATTACTGATGTTCGACATAATCCGTTTGTCATAAAGTGCATGCAACCGAAGACGTCGTAACTGGTTTTCCCCATGTAGAACTAATGTAGGCTACTGTGAGCAATCACTAATATTTCGACGACGACGACGAAGCCGAGGATGATGAGAAGAAATGGAGGAGGGGAAGAATAAGGAGAAGGAAGTGGAAGACTTCTCAGTCTCGCGTGGTTCTATCGATACGGAGGGGATGATAACAATGGTGTAGTGATTGCTTGTCACAATAACGATGATTGTTGATTTGCTTATGATGACGAAACCTAATTCGGTTCTCCTAATGCTCAGCATTAAATTATCGTAAAGTAACTGAACCATAATTGATATAGGCCTAAGTGTTGAAAGTAGTCTCGATTCTGTAAATAGGAGGAAATGGCTAGAATGACATGTGCGATTTTTTTAAGCCACCAAAAAAACAAAACAGCATTTTGCCCTTATTAATCACGCCAGGGCCTCATCGTCAGGAAACTAATGGGGAAGAATAAAGAAGAAAGAAGAAGAATCAGGTCAGCGCGATCTCCCATTGAGTCTGCACTTGGGATTGAAAGACTGGTTTGCTGAATATGTGTGCCAGAACAGAGGCGGCACTAATCGGGACCGAGAAGGCGCAAGAATCAAACTGGAAACCTATTCGTTCATAATTACAGACAATCCTTACAATGTAACTAATCACGACTTGTCTGTAGCAATTGCACTGATAATTAATTATATGCATATTGGCCTCATCTATGAAACATTGACGATTCTGCTGTTGTGAACTGCAGAGACTTTGATGATCGCGGTGGCTGTTTTTGCTTCAGTTGTGGTATTGTCGCCATTGCAATTTCGGTCTTCTTCGTAATTATTCTATACGTGTATAATTGTCTACATCGTAAGTAGGCCTACACATAATTGTTCATCTGCACTCTAGTAGGCCTATCTTTCACCACCTACTAAATCTAAAATTACCTAACTCCATTTCTAATTGGTTCGTCATGCCTTGATTATACCTAACTCATTTCGTAAGCTATTATAATTATCATTTCATTTTCAGTGAGGACCTCATGTACATGTAGGCTAATGTTTTTCACCTACCGGCGAAAGAAAAAGAAAAGAAAAGAAAAGAAGAAAAGGCCAGTGGTTTTCAATTTTTTTCGAGTGGCGGAACCTTTCTCAAAGCACTATTTGCTCGCGGAACCCAGCGCGTTTCACCCGTCAAGTATTTCAAGAAATACAGAAACTACAGCAGCCTACCGTAGGCTACTGTTGTAGGCTATCTTGTAAAATTATGTAATTATTATTCAGATTAAATTTACTTTCTTGCACTTCTGGCGCAGTCAATAGTATCACTTTTCAAACAGTCGCCGAGTTCGTCAGTCTGCCGCAAATATTTGATCGTAGGCTACCCCGGTGTGTAACGTCCTATGAGGCCGCTACAATTTAACGTCCTTGTAAGGCCGCTTTTACTTACTTACCAAATTATTTTATTAGATATCATGGTGCTATTTATAGATCATCACATAGATGGTATATTTTTGCGAAGGTCGTCATGACGACGGGAGGGTACTTCTGTTCGAGGCTTCTGTCGAGGCTTCTGAATCTTCTTGTGGTAACCAATCGCAGTAGATTGTCCGTCCTATCAGAGGCCGAGGTTTGCGTCCGACTGTCGCTTTTGCGTGTCAGCCTTTGATTGGTCGATCCGGACCACGTGACCGCTTCCAACGCCGAAATGCGCAGTCGACTGGAGGTTTTCATCGGAGTGAGAGCTCGGCTCGGGAAGATCAGAAATTCCGTATATTCTGGGTCTAAAAATGCTGAATGTGTGGCTGATTGTCTGATTTCATGAATATGAATATACCGTTGACTAAGCGACTGGTTTTGGGACAGTTTGCAGCTGATTCTGTGTGAATCTTTATTGTCATATATTCCAATATTCGGACAAGAAATCTTCCGATCTTCTTTCATATTTGAATGCGAGTGTTGGCCAAATTGCACGGAAATTGCCAGGGAAGTATTAACTAATCTAATTGCTCCATAACAGAATCCGAAACCAAGGGTAGTTAATTAATTAGATATTAATGTTCATGGATAATAAGAATTGAAACCTAAGTTGATATTGTATTTCGGTTGAAAGCTACAGTCCGAATTGTGATTCATTATACCTGACTGTTAATTATAAAACGCGATTACTAGAATCAAGGTTGTGCAAGCCTGTTGATTATTTACGGAGATTCTGCTGACTTTAAAGACATATTGCATAGCTATTGAAGAACAATATCTAGGCCCGATCACAGATGTTAATTGTTAGCAACGCTTGTACATTATACTCAGTTGAATTGCTTAATTAAAATAAATCAAATCTGACGTTAATAAAATAACTGAATAATGGAAACTTCTATAAGGTCTGAGGATCACTCTGATGAGGAATTAGAGGAATGCATAGCTGAAGGGGAGAAGGGAGGAACCCCTGACCGTCTTGACGAATTAGAAGTAAAGGGTAAACAAGTTGGGGAACTTTTACTAACTGTGTCAGAAACCCTGGGGATGTTTATGGAACGACAAGAGTCCCAATTCAAGAGCCTTAGTCAAGAGATAGGCCGCTTACAAGAGCAACACCATCGGGGTAGTCTTTCCCGAGAAGAAGGTGAGGTAATGAGGGAAAAGAGAAGGGAAGGGTTGACCACATCTAAGGATTGGGGATTTACACAATCTGTTGAAGGGGATTCGAACCCAGACGGTCTTCAATTAGAGGAAGCCGTCGTTCCCAGACCGGGAACCGCAGACATATGTCGCCACTCGACCGAAGCCATTCCTGGTACCGATGAGAGACATCCCCGTCCTGAGGTGGGAGACCCAACCCTAAACTACGACTTTACCAGAGGGAAATCAATGGATCCCGTAGATCTTACTTACTTAGTTGAACCTGTAGTCTTACCTGACAGCAGAGAACCCCTTCAACAGTGCGGCGCCTCGATTGAAATCCTAGGGCGGGCCCCTACCACTTGGGAGGCTGAAGAGCAATACCAGGGGTGGGACCCGAGGTCACGTGGGCTTCTTTCGAGGTGGGGGCAGGCCGTTACACTTGGTACCAGATTAAGTGGGGTAAAATTAAGGTCAGGTACGGAGGTTCAGACCCAGTCTAGTGCAGTTACATTTGGTCCTAGACTAAATGGGGTTTTGAAATTAAGTTCAGACTCAGAAGTAACTGATATGCGGCCTTTACATCGATTTGTGTTCGATTCAAATGCGATAGCTGTAGGGCAAGACTGTTTGAAAACATGTACTAACTCTGGAATGTTAGTTGTAGATAAATCAAATGGGGATTTGTCGTTCACACGAGAGTACGACTGGGGTCCACGAGATGCACATCCTCGTCCCATGTCATCTGCAACTCCAGGGGCTGCCACCTTCCCATACTCGTCGTACCAATTCATGAACACTGAAACTGGAGACCTTCGACGATCGAATGAATTTCCTCCACGAATCATCTCTTCGAAGAATGTGGGTATGCACGACGTCCAGGTACGTGAAATGAAACCTGACTCAGAAAAGATCGCGTTCGCTTCTGCTTCGATTCCTCGTATGCCCACCCTGACGACATCTTCGAGTCGGCCGATAATGTCAACGATGTCTTCGTCGCTAAAAACTCAGGTTACCCAGAGCTACGAATACTTACCTCGTGAGACAGTACAACCCATCTTCGTACCATACTACGGTCCAGTCTCGTACAATGAACGGGTTGCCCTGGCGAAACAATTAATGCAGTGGCCAACAATGGAACCGATTGTCGCGGGTGGTCCTACAGATGAACTGCCCAATCCGTTCATACTCGTGAGCGGTGTTGCTTCTGAAAAACCGCCCACAATTGTCAGCTCTTATGCTCGAGAGTTGTCACCGAAAAAGGACACTGCCGAACCGTCTCGATCTGAACCAATTGCTCGTGAAAGGAAAGAACCTGCTGGGAAACTACCAACTGAATATTCAAATTTCCCAGATAGAAGAATGACATCATCAATGAAGCTGGACCGATACAACGGTAAGACCTCAGTAGAAGTGTTCCTTAAGAAGTTCGAAGTATGTTCGAAAGGTAACTGTTGGACTGAAAAGGAGAAACTGGCCCAACTGACGTGTGCGCTAGTAGATCCAAATGATGTCCACAATTCAGAACAGTCCTTGTTAGCTGCTAACGGGTCTGATATTCGTGTTGTGGGAGAGACAATACTGAAACTGCAAATCGGCGATCACGAATTCAAGATTCCCTGTCTAGTCACAGAACAGGTCTCTGAACTGATCCTTGGACTTTCGTGGATGAAACACGAAAATGTACTTTGGCATGTCGGTCGCAACTGGATTCTGGCGGGAAGTCGCCGATTCGACGTTCACTGCAAGCCACGTGTGAGACTGTGTCGCAGAATAGTAGCTTCTCGTGACCACGAAAGGAATGAAGAAATCCGTGCCGTGCAACCGAATTCGAAAACTTCTGAGGAGCCATGGACCAGCCAGCAGGAATGCGCAGAAACCGGAACTTCACGCCTGAAGGAAATTTCTGATTCATCGAACTTCACTTCGAATCTACTCCCTCTACAGGTGGTAGCCCGGAATCCCTCTAACGAGGATGTGCATCCTTCTCCCGGCTTCGCAAACCCTCCCTCCGTTGGTGTACATCTTCCGTCTGTTCTTGCCAACTTCTCTTCGGAAGATGTGCATCTTCCCTACGTCCTCGCCGCCTATCGAGCAAGTGAAAGTGAAAGCACCGGATTCACACCTAACCGGCTGTTCCTGTCAAGAGAGCTGTGCATGCCGATTAATTTAGTTTTAGGAGATGTTCAAGTCGCTAATGCTTTGTCTAATACCGATGATTTTGTTGTGAATCAAATTGAGAATGTGCAAAATAACTTTGAAATTGCTCGAAAATTTATGCAGCGCCATGTCACTAGCAGAAATTTCCGGTATGACATGAGAGTGAAACCCGCTAGGTTTCCCATAGGGTCCTGGGCTTGGGTAGGCTTATTAACGTATATGTAATGTAAGATAATATCGCGTAATGGCGGTCGGTTTAGGCTTTGGCGAGAGGCCTGATTTTAGTTCCTTTGGATGAAAACAAATATATATGAAGTTTTTGTTTCTAAACTTGATCTAGGTTAGATCATGGGGGTAGGTAAGAATTGTTTACTTGTCGTTTTACTTGCATTGTTTTCTTTGTTGCCACGAAGAAGGGCAAGAATGCTGTGCTTGTTTGTAGTATAGAAGATGTGATTGCATAACCATGATTAATTGTATAATCCATGATGAGATTATTTGCTATTTTGAATTCTATACGGTTAGTGAAGGCAGGGTTCGGATGTAGAATAGTGGGTTGTAATTGTCCAGACAGCGTTACGGGTCTATTCTATTATATTCCGTCCTGTAAGGTGGACGTAGAAAGTCTTTTGCATAAGTCAGGGAGAAATCCGTACTAGCTTCTTGGGTATGTTTCCCTGAATAGTAAATCCTTTGTTTGCTAGTTCCGGAAGGTCTGCTCTGTTATGCTCCGTCTTGTAAGGTAGACGTCGACAGACTATACACAGGTCAAGGAGAAATCCGTCCTAGTGTGGCTTGGGTATGCTTCACTAAGCAGTAAAGCCTTTGCTTAATAGTTCAGCCCTAGTAACGTGTAAGGTGGGTAATGAAGTATTGACTGCCCATCGCTGATAGCGATTGTATGTTGAGCTAAGGAACAGAGTTTTCCCAGAAATCTCTTTGATCATCGGTGAGGATAGAATTAAAAGCAATACAGTCTTCTTTTAGTGTGTAATGTGCATCTGATTCATAGCATTGGTAACCTGTTAAATTGGAATCTAATGTGCTGATTTGTTAGCATAATCGTTTAGTAAGATTTGGTGCCGGAGCAGGGAATATTGTGTTTGGAAGACATTTAAGTATCCTAGTAAGTGGCTCCGAGCAATTGAAGGATTAGGAATGATGATTATAATTTGTGTTAACTGTAAATTTGTTTCAGCACAGAGATTCTTTGTGATAACCTTAAATTGCTGATATCAGTTTCGTGATGTACATAAGTTGGACTTGACACTTTTGGGCATGAACATACCGAGTTGGCGGTACAACTTGTGTTATATCAGGTGTTAGTTAAGGATTGCTTGTTTATATTGTTTGGTTTCGGACCCTGTTCTGGAAATTTTCCATTAAGTGGAAAATTGGATTAAGTGGGGGGGTGTGTAACGTCCTATGAGGCCGCTACAATTTAACGTCCTTGTAAGGCCGCTTTTACTTACTTACCAAATTATTTTATTAGATATCATGGTGCTATTTATAGATCATCACATAGATGGTATATTTTTGCGAAGGTCGTCATGACGACGGGAGGGTACTTCTGTTCGAGGCTTCTGTCGAGGCTTCTGAATCTTCTTGTGGTAACCAATCGCAGTAGATTGTCCGTCCTATCAGAGGCCGAGGTTTGCGTCCGACTGTCGCTTTTGCGTGTCAGCCTTTGATTGGTCGATCCGGACCACGTGACCGCTTCCAACGCCGAAATGCGCAGTCGACTGGAGGTTTTCATCGGAGTGAGAGCTCGGCTCGGGAAGATCAGAAATTCCGTATATTCTGGGTCTAAAAATGCTGAATGTGTGGCTGATTGCCTGATTTCATGAATATGAATATACCGTTGACTAAGCGACTGGTTTTGGGACAGTTTGCAGCTGATTCTGTGTGAATCTTTATTGTCATATATTCCAATATTCGGACAAGAAATCTTCCGATCTTCTTTCATATTTGAATGCGAGTGTTGGCCAAATTGCACGGAAATTGCCAGGGAAGTATTAACTAATCTAATTGCTCCATAACAGAATCCGAAACCAAGGGTAGTTAATTAATTAGATATTAATGTTCATGGATAATAAGAATTGAAACCTAAGTTGATATTGTATTTCGGTTGAAAGCTACAGTCCGAATTGTGATTCATTATACCTGACTGTTAATTATAAAACGCGATTACTAGAATCAAGGTTGTGCAAGCCTGTTGATTATTTACGGAGATTCTGCTGACTTTAAAGACATATTGCATAGCTATTGAAGAACAATATCTAGGCCCGATCACAGATGTTAATTGTTAGCAACGCTTGTACATTATACTCAGTTGAATTGCTTAATTAAAATAAATCAAATCTGACGTTAATAAAATAACTGAATAATGGAAACTTCTATAAGGTCTGAGGATCACTCTGATGAGGAATTAGAGGAATGCATAGCTGAAGGGGAGAAGGGAGGAACCCCTGACCGTCTTGACGAATTAGAAGTAAAGGGTAAACAAGTTGGGGAACTTTTACTAACTGTGTCAGAAACCCTGGGGATGTTTATGGAACGACAAGAGTCCCAATTCAAGAGCCTTAGTCAAGAGATAGGCCGCTTACAAGAGCAACACCATCGGGGTAGTCTTTCCCGAGAAGAAGGTGAGGTAATGAGGGAAAAGAGAAGGGAAGGGTTGACCACATCTAAGGATTGGGGATTTACACAATCTGTTGAAGGGGATTCGAACCCAGACGGTCTTCAATTAGAGGAAGCCGTCGTTCCCAGACCGGGAACCGCAGACATATGTCGCCACTCGACCGAAGCCATTCCTGGTACCGATGAGAGACATCCCCGTCCTGAGGTGGGAGACCCAACCCTAAACTACGACTTTACCAGAGGGAAATCAATGGATCCCGTAGATCTTACTTACTTAGTTGAACCTGTAGTCTTACCTGACAGCAGAGAACCCCTTCAACAGTGCGGCGCCTCGATTGAAATCCTAGGGCGGGCCCCTACCACTTGGGAGGCTGAAGAGCATTACCAAGGGTGGGACCCGAGGTCACGTGGGCTTCTTTCGAGGTGGGGGCAGGCCGTTACAGGTACACCTTCGCCATTTATTGGTCAGAGCTGCTAGGTTTGTAATCACTTCTTTGACATCTCTGGTAGAATTCACTTCACTTTCAGATTTACAGGGACACACATATTTTAACAGATCTTAATACTATCAGCCATTCCTGTCCGTTACTTGCTGCGGCATAATTTTAGCAGCAACCGCAGCCGAACCCGCTGGGAAATAGATCATCTAAAGGTGTATCTCAGCGGTTCTGAGACTTCATAAAGTTCATAGTGCTGCGACCCACTGGCTGGCAACATTTCGAAAGTTGTCACGATACACGAGCAACAGATTAGATTGAATTTCTTCTTCTCCATCACTGCAATTGTTTTAACATTGTTATGCACTTTCAGCTCATAATTAAAAAATAGTTTTGGCAATTATGTGAGGTTTCATGGCTTCTGTGATTCTGAGAGCTAGTCTACCTATCCGTTAGTTTAAAGTTGAGGTTTCATCATTCTATTCGGCTTGTGAAATTTAATAGTCTTGCTGTTGGAACTCCCCAAAACCTCCGTCTCAAGTGCGCCTTCTTGGCCACAAAGAATGAAACTGGACCGTACATAATTATCTTCTTACTAATCGACACTGCGCCCTGTTGTAGGCCTCTAATAGGTCACGTAGCCTCGAATATCTGTGATTTCTGTGATTTATTTAGACTGCAGGATTAAGGTAAAGAAAATGAGTGTCATACCTTTGAAATCTGTCGAAAGGTTTAAAATTTTATTCAAGAATAATTTGTTCAATTCTCTCATAGTCCGGATAAGTTTAGAATCTGGTGAAAACACTGAATTTAATTGCAAATAGAAATTGTAAATAGATTAATAGTACTGGTAGGGTAATTGTCAGCGACGATCAGTTGTTTCTTTTCTGCATCGTAAAACAATCTGTTTGGCATATTTATCCTCGCTTCTTTTGTTTCTGCATTTCGTGAAAGAAGAATTCGACTCCACTGAAGATCGGAATCCAAGAGAATCACTCTATCATTCCCCGTGTCCGCCACAAACAGTCGATCGTCTGAATCGATTGAAAGATATTGAGCACCATACAGTTGCTGTGTTTCATTTGAAGGAATAAAACGACGGATGACCGTCTGTCCATCTCTGGTCACTTCGCAGATTCCCCATTTCTCTATCTCCGTTGTCCCACTCAGTCCATCTTTTGTGCTCTCTGTCCAATGGTGGAGGATGACAAAATTCCCGATGGATGTTTCCACGGCTTGAAGAGATTTCTTAATATCTTCTGGTAAAAGAATGGACTGAATAAGTTGTCTGTTTGACCCGTAGATGCTCAGAATGGACGCTATGTTACTGACCACCAACAACTGGTCCTTACTGGTCACTGACATATTAGTGCGTTCCGAGATATATTCAATGCCCATTAGTTTATAATAAGTAGTAATCCATTCGATGATTGTGTATTTGTAATAAGTTTTTATTTTTATCTTCCAGATGCATTGCCTATGATAGTCATGAACGTAGAGGCAATTTTCTTTCTCACTGGATACAATATCAACGGGATGACTTATCTCAACTATTTGTATTTTTTTCTTTTGAAGTTTAAATGGATATCGATCTTCAAAAACACAAATTGCAGCTTGACAATTATTATCTGAACAGAGGACGTAGATTTCATTTCGCAGCTTAGTGACACCGTACACTATTCCAGTTTCTGGCATCTTGATTCTTTTGGTGAGGTTGGTGTAAATTGAACTTGAATGTACCACTAAAATAAAAACAAAGTAGGCCTAATCATTTATACAACGAAACGTTATTTCTGATGGCCTAATTTTTTTATCAATTTATAATTATTTGTATCATAACCGATTCATTGGTGCCCGCAGAAATTTTGCAGGATGGGCAAAACTCGATGGCCACGGTTAACATTAATTTTTTTGTAGCAAGACGTTGAAAATGCAAATCAGGAAATTGTGAACATGCACGGGTATTTTTCAAAGAAGTTTCTTAATGTAGCCTAAATGTCTCAGTCTCACTTTTAAAATAATTTTTTACTATTAGTGCAAAGAAATTTAACAACCAAAAAGTGTCAGTTATAAAAATAGGTGTCAACTTTACAGGGGGACAAGTGCCCCTTTTGCCCCTATGTGCGGGCGCCCATGAACCGGTTGCAAATATTGAATCAATCTTCCATTATTTATTTATTTAGGCCTATTATATTTTGATATAGGCTACTGTAACACTGTAGCCTGGCTACCGTGCCACTTAGAACCAGGGCTTTACACGAGGGTTTACGCAGATACAGGCCTACAGAGTGTGTTGACCTAAAAAAAATTATGTGTGCATAGTGTACTTAGTTCCTTAAAGAGGGTACATGCGGGTATTTAGCATGTAGGCCTAGGCTACTGACGTCCCAAAGAGGAAAACATAAAAAATTGTAAAAATTAAGTTTTAACAGCAAGACAGCAATTATGTAACAAATGGAACTGAGAAATTTGCTCGTGTTATGACGAGAGAAAATCTGATGACTAAAAAAGAGGTCATCCGAAATTCGCATGACTACAAAAAGTCGTCGGAAAAACCTGTGCAACACCTTAATTACATGATTTCAATTTATTTGTCTACCTATGATTAGCCTATCTCTTCTTCTGTCTTCTCCTCCGTCATCGATAAGACGATGAGGCCTTTATGAAATTTCTCCAGACTTCTCTGTTTCTGACTGTTTCTCCGATCTCGGCTAAGCTGGTGCCCTTCTCTTTCAGGTCTTCTTTGATGTTGTCTATCCAGGTCTTCCGCTGTCTACCTCTGCTTCTTTTCCCTTCCACATGTCCATGTAGTGCAGCGTTTGGTAGTCTTTGTCCTTCCATTCTTCATAAGGTTTCTTGGTCTCTTTGCCGAGTGGTGACCAGTTCTCTCTCGGTAGGGTAAGGAGGCCGGTGGGCCTTTTTGGCCTCTTTCGCCCAAAGGTGTCCTTCCAACACCTGCCGCCTGCGTTAGCCAGCACTTTTCGGGGTTCCTGGTGAGCCTGTCCACCTCGCGTAACGCCCTAGGAGGTTCTTCGGTCGTAGACCTTCTCCCCTGATGGCATAGCCTCACCAGGCTATCCCCTACTTGGCTGTTACACCCCCCACCGCGGTGAGGTGCAGGTCGGTCTTTGGGGGGGGGGGGCCTATCTCACTTTACAATTAACCTTTCCATCTCACTGCATGCCTTATGCTGCTTCTGCCTTTGCATTTGTAGCACTTTTCTTCCAATTCCACCGTAGACGAAACAAAACAACTTAGGCCTAAGTTGCCTCACGGTTATAACTGCTGCTGTCGATAAGATTTCACTCTCGCTAATACCGGTACCAACATTTTCCCAGCCACTTCTCGGTCACTCTTTTTCATTTTTGCTCACTCTATGATCACAGTCATAAACAGCCTTTTCCTATGGGGGTTTCACCCTCCCGATTTACTGTCTTCGAAATTTGATTTAATCATAAAAGCTGTATCATTAGGTCGCTTATGTTTAAATTTTATATAATACTAGCCGTGTTACCCGGCGCTGCACGGGGAAATTTTTTATTTTTCGCTCGACCACACCAAAACCACATCGTCCCACTCCTTTCGGGTAGCCGTCATTTCTCGCCCCGCCCTCCACAACCTCCCATCACACCACGTCCCTGCAACAACTCAACAACGACCCACCCTCTCACGATCAATATAATAATTTATGCCTATGAACTTTGAAAGACCTTCATCTCATCTATGTCCTCATGTCTGGAGTATCCTCCTCGTCTAGACCTACGCGTTGCATTTCTCCGTCCGTGGGGTTTCTGCATTGAGATCGCAACGGAATAGGTGTTTCATAAATATCGAGATACGACATTAATTATTTATTGATATTATGATTACATTTTCCTCACCTTGCGTCATCAGTTCATATTGTCATTACCTTAATCATTATTATTTATTGCAGGACACGTGCGGCATTATTTTTAATGAATTAAGCTTATGTCACGCCCACAGACAGAAATTGTCAAAAATGACGTCGTCCAAAGACATGAGATATCGGAAATACAGTGTGAACGACTTCTGACTAATAGCGCAAAGGCTACGACCGTTAATGGCGTTTTGACTTAGCGTTAGTAACCATATCGAAACTTAAAATGTCTACAACTCGGGTTTTAAAGTAAATTGAGAGCTGAAAAATTTAATAGTCGCGCTGACCTACCAATTAGCCTAATATGATTTTTAAAAAAATATTTCGCCATTCAAATGCATACGGTTTCAAAACCTTTCTTGAGTCGACATAGCCTACATAGCCTACAAACACCGCCACAGATAAAATATTGGATTTATAGTAGGCTACACAACATGTAGATTAGCCTGTGTTTGATGAGTCTGCGAGAACTTGCCAACGGATTTCTTGAATTGATTCCTTTCGATGTTGATCATCTTTGAAGTGGATGGTTGAATGAAGAAAACATCTCTCAGTTGATTCCATTCGTACATCTTCTCAATATTTTCAAGAGCTTTTTGTGAACGACAACAGATCCAAACGACCAAAGTCCGTCTGTTCAGTTGAGAGTTGACGATTTCCGTGTCTTCATTTTTAAGTTGACTGGTGAGTTTATCAGTTTGATCTGATCCTGGTTTCGTTCTGTCTCGTAGGTCGTTCATTCGTTGGTTAAGCAGCTGTGTGTCCATAGATTCTGCAGTCGCTGTTCCACAATTTTTCACTCGCACTTTTATGACAACTAAAATGAGGGAAAAGACAATATTGAGCACTTGTTTCATGTATAGGCCTATTATTCAGTTAGCTGCTGTTTTTGACTGTTGATAGGGATAGTTTGAAAGTCTCTCTGCAGTGTAAAATTTTCTTCCATCTCTCAACATATTTTCCAGCTGAAAATGCACGATGCATAAATTTTTTATCAAACAATAAGAGACTTAATTAGGCGTACAAAACAAAAACAAAATGATAACGCTCTAAAGTTCAGTAATGAACACACACCTTGACGGCTTGACTGCAATTAAAATTTATTATTACAGACCATTATTATTTTGCAAGCGACTTCCTGCCTCAATCTCTGCCCTGGTGAGACAATAGTGCAAAGATTGAGGCAGAATGTCGCCTGTAAATTGACGCCTTTGGTGCAAGAACCAGATCTGTTAATTTTCATAGTTTTCTTAGTTTTCGCCAAATCGTGTTTTTCGTGTTTTAATGTTTTCGCCCCTCAGAAGTCCCGGTAATAGATTATAATGAGGAAATTAAGAAAAGGATTCCATGACACTTAATCCCGAGACACTTAATACCGCGACAGCGGCGCGACAGTTAGTACCCCGTGACCAATAATTGGTCGCGGGGTACGCGACAGTTAATCCCGACGACATTAAATTTTAATCCCGCGACGCTTAATACCGGGAAAGCAAAGTAACATTTAAAAAAAGTTAAATTCCTTAAAAACAATATAGGCTAAACAGCAATATTCACAATTCTTCAGAAGAGTTAGGCCTTTGGAAGTAACTATTATAAAACCATTAAAATTCGAGAAAAAGCAATATTCACAGCAATATTCTTTGTTTTTGATTTTTAAAAAGGTCCGTTGGCATTGTCACAATGTTTAATGTATTCGCAATTTCCATGTGTCGCAGCATGTTTGCCTTTGCTCCTGCAGCCGAAATTCGCCTCCATGTCATTGCCTCATGGTAGACTAAACTTCGCAAATCCTGTTCAAAATCCTTTACAATTATCGTTTTATGGGTAGGCCCTACTTGTTTTTTTATACGACCACCAAAATTTATAAATTCGATGAAAAATATTTCCTGACGAAGTAGAAGCGGAATTTTACGCGTGAGGGTCGGTTAGCATTTTCATAGTTTTAGTACTTTTTGCCAAATCGTCGTGAGGGTCGGTTAGGTTTAGTTTTAGGGTTAGTGCAGTCATTCTGCTGAAATTGAAGCTGGATTGATGAACAATAATTTTCAATGAAAATTGATGAAAAATATTTGCTGACAAAATAGAATCAGGAATAATCCTTGTTAAATTGTTATTGCATGAAAATGACGAGCAAATTCTGTGTAGTAGGCCTACTGGGAACTTGGCAAAAATGCAAAAACTGTAATATGTGAACAAACCTTGTAATTGCATCGATAATATAATATAATATAATATAATATAATATAATATAATATAATATAATATTAGGCCCCTATAATTATAATATTTATAATTACCAAGTTTGACGAAGCAGGACGTTTTGGCTCTGGACAATTTGGCGACGGTTGTTTTGGCACCGGTACTTGAATGGAAACTGGATTGATAAAACTGAATATTGGCGTAAGTGGAATCAGGATTTATAGAAGTAGCTGTTCCTGTCAATGGGAGCTGGATGGAACTAAGTCTTTGCTTCAATGAATGGAATTAATCTCTGCCTAAATAGAGATGGGTTTGACTATATCGGTAATTTGTGATTCACGCAGAAGTGCTGATATTCTTGTGTACGCCTATACATGTAGATTTTTTCTAGTCTGATATACATTAAAATATGTAGGCCTACACTAAATGGATGGCCTTTAAGTTAACTTTTTACTATACTAACCTCCCCGTTTTTGAAGATCGATGCCACTTGCGTTTGATTGGTTTGTCGAAGACATCCGGTGAAACTTGGTAGCTTTTTGTTCGTGAAGGATCTAATAACCTTCAGAAGTTCTGAGTTCTTATCTCGGTTTAAATTTTGTCTTTTGATGAATTGGCTTTGTTCTTTCGTTATGCAGTTGTGAGATAACAGCGAATCGATGAATTCATCATTTGGTTGAATATTTTTCAAAAGAAAATCTTTGTTGTTTCTATAAATTGCTGAAAGTTTCTTGTCTCTCTCATAACAATCTGCAAATACAAATAGGCTACTTTCATTACATTTTAATAATGATGCACATAATGTAACTTTAACCTAGGGTCTACATCATGTCCTTAGCTCGAAACAATTTCCCCGAAGGATGCAAATAAATCAAGGCCTGCAGACAGAGGAGTAAACAGATGGAACAAATGAGGCTTCACGTAGACATAGACTCCACTAACATCTGAGAAACACTGCAATCAATCCCACAAGAACAGTCCACCAATAACCATTATGATAGCTCTTACTAGCCAATTACCGTAGGCTACTTCTAATAGTAGCGTAAGTGTTCAAGGACACGCCTGGCAGTCTGTTATTTATAAATTCGGTTATCAACTAAGTCAACACTTTGCAGTTGAAGTCCAATTGTACAAAGCAGTTCTCTCAATTTTAGTGTAACTTCACTACCATCGATTGACTTCAGATCAGGCCTGTCTTCAGCCATTGCTGTGTGTTATGACGCTTTTAAGCATTTTAAAGAATTATTTGTTAAAGTGAATTTTTTATAAATCTTATAAATTATTCCATAGTCGACATTTCTGATTTACTTGCGAAAGATAGATCTACATGCAGGCCTATGCCAAATGTGTCATACGACGTTATTAGGTCGCGAGTTCGCGACTCGCGATTCAAAAGTTGGACCACTCCTTATAATCCGTTTTCAGGGCACATTTGCAATATAGTGTAACCTCCGAACTCAATACCTTTAACTCACAATATGATTGGAAGTTTTGGTTTTAGCGATAGAACGATGTGAGGTCTTTCGAATGGCGCCGAATCTCAATCACATCAAGACAATGACCAGCGTGGAATGCTAGCTGGTCCTGCTCTGGAGATCTTGTCTCTCCAGTTTCCTACTAGTTATGAGGGATTTCTTTAGAGGGTATGTACAGTGTTTTGTACACAGTAGTCTGCAAGTTCGAAACATTATGTTCGATGGCCGTCTTCGATCCACTAAGTAGGCCCTATTCTGAACATGCTGTAAACTGTGTGCAAAGGCATAATAGTAGTGCAGTGGATATTTCTTCCTGTTATCGGTATTGTTCACTTTTAAATAATCGCCTATTTAGGAGTATTAGGCCTATTGAAGAAGTTGCTTTTGCTAAGCATTCAAATGGCGCTGTTTCAAGTGCCTGAGTAAGTGACTAATCCTGCGATGCGGTAATGGTAAAGGTTCGAGAATAATAATAGACTAGGCTATTCTATCAGTAAAATGTCTTGTGGTTGAAGTTGGAAAGTAATGCTTGGAATGAAACTTGCCTCTCAAGTATCGCCAGATTTCCCTCTTGAATCGTTTTCTTGTGATTCTTCGATAAAAGCAAACGTCAACTGATTTGAGAGACCTGATAACTTCTTCGTTTCTATGATTTACTGGTGAATTCAATATCCAATGCACGTAGGATTTTCGTAGGATATTGTCCAACAACTCGAACGGAAGATCGTACAGCTGAAATGCAACACTAAGTCTTATTAGCTATTTGTCTATCGGATTCTGCTATAGCGCCACTTCAAGCTCTATAGGGCCTACACGGAAGCGCTAAGCGCTTAAGCGCCCGCTTAACTTCCCTGCGCGTCGGCTTGAGATGAAATCGAACCTGGAACCAAGGCCACAGAACCCATCACTACACCACCACGCTTCACAACACGTGCAAACATAAGGCTGGCAGAATGTAATTTTATTGTGGGCCCTACCGCAACTCCGTACAATAACTGCCATAAAATAATAGTGATAATTTTATTATTAGGCTACATACCGAACCCACAATTATCTCCACAAACCCTTCAGCATCCAGTTAAACCGCTATTATAGGCCTAACTCTATGCAAAAATAGTGGATAGGCCTATCGAACATGGGCGCCCGCAGAAATTTTTTCAAGGGGGCAAAATTTTTTGATGATCACAGTTAGGCTACCGTTAATGTTTTAGCAGCAAGAGCTTGAAAAACGCATAGCTGGAAATTAAAAGCACGAGTATTTTTCAATGAGGTTTCTTAATGCAACTTTTTCAGTTTCATTTTGTGTATCAGTATTAATGAATAGTTTCTTTAGTGCGAAGAATTTTTTTAAAAATAACAAAGTTGATGTTAAAAGTGGGTTCCTGAAGCGGCGCTGTAATATTATAAGTCCATTAAATGAATGAATAGGCTAAACGAACAAAAAAATAGGTGTCAGTTTTCAAGGTGCAAGTAATCCTCTAGCATGCTACTTCTATATTGTAATAATAATTTCTAAACTTCTTGAATTCGGTGAACTGCTGAGAAATTTCTAATTTTGGAATTGGTATTGATACTTAATTTTGTGCAGTTGTGAAAGGTTACATGGTAGCGAGATTCCAATCAAGTAGGCCATAATCTATAGAAAAATACTATTTGCAAGAGCACCTGCCGGATGGTTAACAACCAATGGTCATTGTTCCAGCTTTTAACAAGTTGTTGATAATGCAAGGTAAAAAAATTAAGAGCATGTTTATTTCTACAGAGATTTCTAAACAAAGATTTCTGACTTTCACTGTTTGTATCATTCGTATCATTAGTGCTTTAATGTGAAGAAATTTGTTGAAACCCAAACGTAGTATAGTTAGAAAAATAAGTTTCAATTTTTTAGGGGGGGCAAGTGCCCCCCTGCCCCTATGTGCGGGCGCCCATGCTATCGAAGCCACATGAAAATTTAATTGCTTTGTCGACGATCATCCAAATTCAGCAATTTTGGATGGGACGTTGCTTGAATTTAAAGGTTTAGTGTGGAGCGTCAGCGTCTTGTGACCACAAGTCCGACCAACAGAAACAAAAAATAATCAGAATCTTGCAGAATAAGCTTATAGAAAACGACAAAAATGAACTCGCGCTGCTACATAATCATTGAACTTTTAAGAAATTATGTATGTAGCCTAGGCCTATACCAGTGGTTCCCAACCTTTTTGAACCTTAGGGCCACTTTTTCTAAGTTGGAGGACAAGCGGGCCATTTTTTCTTAGTTAAAGGACATTAGGGGGCCACAATTATAAAATTTACTTAGCTAAAACCATATAAAATTGCTATAATTGATTTAAATTAGAATGTTTTATGTTATTTATAGACGTCAAAATAAAATAACTTTGTAATAGAAAATAATTATGTGTTCTATCCTGTCAAAATTGTCGATTTTTCATACTTTTTTGTTTATTCTTTTGAGTAGGGTTGCCACCTTTTACCCAACAAAAGTCGGGACATCCGACACCCATGCCAATTTCCAATTTTCTACTTCCCTCCCGTCATAATTTCCTCGTAAAATGCAGCTCCAGGGGACCGGGGAGTCCATGGAAATTTTCAGAATTAATGAGAAAGTTATAATTTTATGTTCCTTGACATCCTTGAGGTCCTTCTCGTAAATTTTAAGTTTTTTTCACGAAGCCTCGAACAGACGCACAGGGCTGCTCAGAGCACAATGAAAACAACGAAAGCAATCAGTTATTTTGTATATACGACATTATGATTAAGTGTCAATAACAATGAAAACAAAGTTTCACAAATGCAAAAAGCAGTTCACTGTTCCAACTTCCAAGTGGACCAAGTTCAGTACTGAAATTCGAACTCTTCAATAAACTTCAAAATTAAAAATCATATACATAATCATAATCATAATGCATATAATAAATATGCATTTGTAGCAGCTTTACTTAGCTTAGGGCCTTAGACCTACTAAGCTACTGAGTAGGCTACTAACCTATTAGTTTAGCACCAGGCTATCAGCTGCAGTCCTGCTATCACTTGCAGTAGCAGCACGCTTCTTCCAAGTGTACTTAGCATTCCCTGCTGCCGCAGCCAGTAACTTTTGGTCGCAGATAACCCTAGAATAAAAATCTCTACAGGGTAGCTCATAATTGGTAAAAACTTGAAGTTCTGCTTTAACCAAAGAGACACTCATTTATTGTGATTCACATATGCTCTGACGTCATTAGTGATAGTCACTGCTGCCAGCGCCAGCAGCCAGCGTGGCCCGTGTACTCTGGACTGCGCAGTCTGCGCTGCAGCGGCTGCATAAATAAGTATTGGTGAATTCGCTGTGCTTAAGTTATATTTTTATTTTTTACGTTTAATAAAATTTGTTTTCCAAAATAAAATGACGAATTAGCAAAAAAACGGGACATTAGGCGTCCCGACCATGGTCTGACCGGGACGCGGGACATTTGTGCTGAGAATCGGGACAGTCCCGCAGAAATCGGGACAGGTGGCAACCCTACTTTTGAGAGATGAGGGCCATTTTAGAGGCCTGGCGGGCCACTTTTGGCCCGCGGGCCACGGGTTGGGAACCGCTGGCCTATACGGTACAGTGGGGCGCGGTGGTCTAGTGGTGGCGTCGTTGACTTGAAGCCGGAAGGTTCGAGGTTCGAATCCACCCTCAAGCCACTGCGTAGGGACCTTGGGCAAGTCCTTCACTCACAATTGCTCAGCGCTTCGGCGTGAAACTCCGATGCAGTGTCCGCTCCACATTCGGGAGCGCCTCTGAGTAGAGAGCTTGAAGGGGCGCTATAACAAGTGCACATACATACATACATACATACATACATACATACATACATACATACAGTCTATTGCTGCCCTGTTTTTGTCTGCACCAGTCGAAAGGCTCTCTGCTGGCATTATTGTAAGGTCTAAATGACGACGGTTACAGATAACTTGTTTGAACAGCTGCTGCTTCTTATGGAAAGTTAAATAAACATTTTCTGAAAAAAAATAATACACACAGAAAGAATGAGAAAGGCAAGCGATGCCTCTGTAAGTTTTCAAAATTCTTAGGATTAATCAATTAGGCTAATCCTAAAACATTTTTATAGAGCCCTTCAAGATCTCTATTCAGAAGCACTCCCAAGCCAGGCCTGGTCAAAGAGAAATGTTTTGAGAAGACGATGGAAAGATAGTAGAGTGCTGCGAAAGAGAGCTGAGAGCAACAGGGAGAACATTCCAGACAGAATTCTCGGTGCTGCATACTCGCAGTGTGTGAGATATAGTTGAACGCAGCGAACGGCGGCGATGTAAGCCCCTAAGTAATTTGTAATTGATGTAACTGAAATATCGTAATTTGTAAAAAGAAATCTGGAAATTTAAAACATCTAGTTATTGCAAGTATTTCGTAATTCAATTACATTTTCTCAAGTAGGCCTAATGGGTCATTTTGTAATCCAATTGCATTTTCTGTAGCAATTGGTTGGTTGTAATTCAATTATATGTTAATGTGCAATTTGCCCTGCCCTGACCAGAAGAAATATGGATTACCGAGGAGGTCAGACATTGGAGGATAGCAGAAGGCAGTATACATAAGTTATTTGCACGACAGCATTCTGGAGGAGTCGAGAGAGTATCGGTAGGTATGCAAATAGCCAGATTTTGTTGTTAAACTTGTTGCCTAAATAGGCCTATTTTGACAAAAAAAATAATACCCAATCTTACCGTTGTACAACATGGAGCTTTGTTCTGTTTATCTTCTGGATTCATGACAATTCCTTTAAAATAATAGAAAGGTGGAAGAAATATGAAATTGTAATTGATGTAACTGAAATAACAATCAGTCTCGTCAACTCTTTTCTCTTTATAGAAACATACATGCATTTACCCAAAGCAATAGGTAACAATCTACTAATCTACATTCATGAACTTTCAAAACATTTAGTTTGTTGCATTGCCGGTATTCAATATTTGCCGTTTTAGCGACTACATTAAAAAGTCTTAAATGCAAAGAATTGAACTACTGTTTACATGCATGGCATCTCTTATGAAAGAGGAAAAGGCTACCGAGGTCGATTTCCTGGAAACTTTATAGGGCCTACCTGTGGTCTTATAAAAAGATTTCAAATCCACGACATAGGCCTACATGTAGGTCTACGACAGCGGTTCCCAACCCGTGGCCCGCGGGCCAAAAGTGGCCCGCCAGGCCTACAAAAATGGCCCGCCAGGCCTCTAAAATGGCCCTCATCTCTCAAAAGTAGGGTTGCCACCTGTCCCGATTTCTGCGGGACTGTCCCGATTCTCAGCACAAATGTCCCGCGTCCCGGTCAGACCATGGTCGGGACGCCTAATGTCCCGTTTTTTTGCTAATTCGTCATTTTATTTTGGAAAACAAATTTTATTAAACGTAAAAAATAAAAATATAACTTAAGCACAGCGAATTCACCAATACTTATTTATGCAGCCGCTGCAGCGCAGACTGCGCAGTCCAGAGTACACGGGCCACGCTGGCTACTGGCGCTGGCAGCAGTGACTATCACTAATGACGTCAGAGCATATGTGAATCACAATAAATGAGTGTCTCTTTGGTTAAAGCAGAACTTCAAGTTTTTACCAATTATGAGCTACCCTGTAGAGATTTTTATTCTAGGGTTATCTGCGACCAAAAGTTACTGGCTGCGGCAGCAGGGAATGCTAAGTACACTTGGAAGAAGCGTGCTGCTACTGCAAGTGATAGCAGGACTGCAGCTGATAGCCTGGTGCTAAACTAATAGGTTAGTAGCCTACTCAGTAGCTTAGTAGGTCTAAGGCCCTAAGCTAAGTAAAGCTGCTACAAATGCATATTTATTATATGCATTATGATTATGATTATGTATATGATTTTTAATTTTGAAGTTTATTGAAGAGTTCGAATTTCAGTACTGAACTTGGTCCACTTGGAAGTTGGAACAGTGAACTGCTTTTTGCATTTGTGAAACTTTGTTTTCATTGTTATTGACACTTAATCATAATGTCGTATATACAAAATAACTGATTGCTTTCGTTGTTTTCATTGTGCTCTGAGCAGCCCTGTGCGTCTGTTCGAGGCTTCGTGAAAAAAACTTAAAATTTACGAGAAGGACCTCAAGGATGTCAAGGAACATAAAATTATAACTTTCTCATTAATTCTGAAAATTTCCATGGACTCCCCGGTCCCCTGGAGCTGCATTTTACGAGGAAATTATGACGGGAGGGAAGTAGAAAATTGGAAATTGGCATGGGTGTCGGATGTCCCGACTTTTGTTGGGTAAAAGGTGGCAACCCTACTCAAAAGAATAAACAAAAAAGTATGAAAAATCGACAATTTTGACAGGATAGAACACATAATTATTTTCTATTACAAAGTTATTTTATTTTGACGTCTATAAATAACATAAAACATTCTAATTTAAATCAATTATAGCAATTTTATATGGTTTTAGCTAAGTAAATTTTATAATTGTGGCCCCCTAATGTCCTTTAACTAAGAAAAAATGGCCCGCTTGTCCTCCAACTTAGAAAAAGTGGCCCTAAGGTTCAAAAAGGTTGGGAACCACTGGTCTACGACATAGCATCGACAGATTTAAATGGCTGGTGTTAAAATAAGAGCGGTGTGATTCTATCATAAGGTAGTTGATTATCATCCTTCAAGGCCGTAGCTAGGGGGGTGTTTTGGTGTTTGAACACCCCCCAAAATGGAAAATGGAAAAAATAATATAATGCATTTACTAGCACATGATGTAAAAACCATGAAATAAACCATGAAAACACCAACCGAAATGGAAAATGCAAAACAATAGAATATTATTCAGTAGCACATAATGGATAAAAAACAGGGAATTAGGCGAAAAATACTAATAAAGCCGTTTCCGATGGTGTTCTGAAATTTTGACGACTAAAAAAAGTTGTTTTCAGAAATTTTGACAACTAAAAAAAGTCTTTGGAAATGTTGACACCTAAAAAAAGGTGTCTTCAGAAATTGTTACGACTAAAATAAGGTGTCTTCAGAAACTTTTACGACTAAACAAAGGTGTCTTCAGACATTTTTACGACTAAAATGGTGTTTTCAGAAATTTTGACGACCAAAAAAGTTGTCAGAAATTCTCCGCCGAAGAAACACCCCCTGAAATCAAATCCTGGCTACGGCCTTTTCCTCCTTATACGGGCAATGGTGGCCTAACTCAATATTATTTGCGTACCACTGTTATAATTATCATCAAGATGCTTTGAACCGGACTCTAAGGATCTCTGGGTGCAGGAAATCAAATGCGACCTTAGTAAGACATGAAATCAACTCAGTGTCTGATCTTCCAACATCTGGACAACGAATGCTTACCATAAAATTTGTTCGAATCTCTCAACTTCACTTGATGGAAGGTCATTCAATTTTATTTGGCACAATAATTATTATAGTATAGTTAGGCTTATAATCTTCTAGACTTTCTAGAGGTATTGTGCATTTCAGCATCGTTTCAATAATGCTAAACTGTGGCGTAATGTAGACCTACTCACAGAGCTATCAAGATGATGAGACTGTGGTAGGCCTAATTCTATCACTTCGCACGTTACGATATCACCACGCAAGGTCAAGTTGAGTCTTTTAATATCAGGTTGAAAGATCCATGACACACTGCAACCGACCGCGGAGGCAGCTAGTAGCCGTTGATCATTGGAACACAATAATAAGTATAATCTATATCTTTGTATGTGAGACTTGCGAGTATAGCATAATAAAGCCTACCTCGCTTGCGAAACGAAAAAATTCGTCGCCAGCTTTTGTGACTTTCATCGTCATTTTCGTCGTCGGCTCCGTTGATTTTTCCTGCCGAAACACCCATAAATGTCGACTACAGCAAGTTGTTGATTAAAAAAAATCTGATACTTATTTCTGTAAACGTTAACCAAAGAAGTTTCTGTAGCCTATGTACTATGTGCGATGCGGCAACATAAGCAACAACAAAGTAGGCTAACTCGCGACACGGCTAGGCTGCATCATGCCTGTACGCTCTAAACCAGGATGTCAATACATTGGAGTCTATTTATATCAACAAATTTAGGTCAGCGCCTCATCCAAACTTTGGCCTAATGTTTGTATGTGCACGTAGGCTACACTTGTTATAGCGCCCCATCCAGCTACCTACTCAGAGGCGCTCCCAACTACAGAGCGGACACTGCATTGGAGTTTCACGCTGAAGCGCTGAGTGGCGTAGGCTAATGTAAGTCCATAACGGCAAGAGCGGCAATAACGTGTTATTGCGTATGTGTTCTTGATAAAGTTATGTTTGCCGTTTGTGACCAAGCAGAACCTGATTGGTCTGGTAGCAATTAAAAGTAACCAGTTATTAAAGCTCGTAACAAAGATTTGAGTTTAACAAGTAATAATTTTAAGTCGTAGTTCTTCTCTCATGTGCAGTCCTTCCTTTTCTTGACACCTCCCGCTCCCAATGTAAGGTACGTCTTTTCTGGACGACGGCGGTTTTCTCGCTGGGCCTGTCACTGGTGTCGCTCCAGCTAGAACACTAGCGGACACCTGCAGTGGCCGAAACGATTGCCAGGATGGTCATCTACCAGGAGGATGGGCGTTGCAAACGTGACATATACCAAAGTTGGTATGGCACAAATGAACAATTGATCTAATCAGAAACATGGTTTAGGCCTATACTATTCTACCTAAGGAGATTTCTGTTTGTGCTATAAATTTTATGGATTACATCGTTGACAGCATAGCTAGGGAATTTATTTTTGTATCATGCAGGTTTATTTTTTTATTCTTCCTCTTCATAGAATTCGGATAATTTATTGACTTTAAATTACTGCTGCGTGACAAACTATTTACAAAACGAATATCTTCTTCTTTTCGTTCTGGCTAGGATTAATCCCTCGCTGAGGAGGGGTCAGCCACTCGGATCCTTTGTCTATGAACGAATCTAGTGAAAAAATTGGGGCGTAGTTTTTCTGACTAGATGCCCTCCCTGACGTCAACCACAGTTATCGGTTGTGGACCTACATTTGTAGCTCAAAATTAAACGCGTAGATTCTACTCTACAGCCCCTGGGATGCATGGTTGAATTTTAATATGCCGTATAAGGTGCAGTGCCATAATTAACGTTAAAATGGCATCAATATAACATTAATTTAATAATTTTACAATTGCAAATAAATGTTGTTAATGGAAAATTAAAGCCATTAAGTTTCATAGGTGTTCGTATTTTCTTCTTCGATGGCCAGCATTTGGGATGATCCAGGATATAACCGGTTTAGTTTATTTTACAATCTTTAAATGTAGCGCGTTAGCAGTTATAAATATTGTGTTCAGCAGAATGATGTCAGCCTCTTGCAGTACCACAGTTATTGCATCCTGTTGATGTATGCCGTATTGAAGCAATAAGGCATAATTATGTCTATCATCTGACGCTCAGTTACAACACACTGGGTTAGTTCAGACTCAATTGATGTTCGACAGAATCCGTTTGTCGTAAAGTGTTTGTAACTGAAGACGTCGTAATTGGTCTTTTCCATGAAGGACTATATGCCTAATGTAGGCTACATTGTAAATGTAAGCCTACAATGCTACATTGTTCATATTTGCTTAGATGTTAAGCATACACTCAATTGATGTACTGTCACATTAATTTTATATCTAGGCCCTATTGTGTTAAACCGTTAGTTTACGTTGCTAAACTATAGGTCTATTTAACAAGAACGTAGCCTACGTTCCCAACTTATTAACTACTAGACCTATATCAGAAAACATTTCCAATACTGTGTGCCAGCCAAGAAGACTCTATTTGGGAGTGACATTATATCGGAAAAAGAGACGTTTGTTTGTATGTTTGTTATATGCGCACTTGTTATAGCGCTCCTTCAAGCTCTCTCTACTCAGAGGCGCTTCCGAATGCAGAGCGGACACTGCATCGGAGTTTCATGCTGAAGCGCTGAGCGATTGTGAGTGAAGGACTTCACCAAGGTCCTTACGCGGCGAGGGGATTCGAACCTCGAACCTTCCGGCTCCAAGGCAACCACGCCACCACTACACCACCGCGCCCCACAATTTATATCCGTATATCTATGCCACCGGCTGCCAAGACAGAACCATAGCGAACACAAGTTGACTCGATGATCAAGGTGAAGCTTATACTTTCCGTGAGGTTTCTTCTTCTTTTGTTCTTCACGTGATTTATTTCCACAGTTCCACTGCCTCCTGTGCCTTGTATGACGCTGCAGCATCGTCTCAATAAATGCATAATATTGATTGCTCATTCGAAGCCGTTTATCAAAATTAGAAAATTTCAATAAAATCTCACATGGATGTAGCTGAGACAATACGATAACAAATTTTACTATTACAATGTGGAATAGAGAGGCTATTCTTTATTTGTCGACCAATTTCAAATCGCATTTTGGCTCACGACAAATTTGAGTACCACTTTTTGCGCCAGAGGCATAATAGCATAATAATGACTTAAGATTGTAACTGTCACTACTACTGATTAAACCCAATTGAAAGTAATCGATATATCGGTCTTCTGATCAATTACTATGAAATTGATCAATTGATTGAACAATTATCTTCATGGGCGGAGACCTAGGAAGAAAAGGGGACAGTCCCCCCCAATAGAAGTGTCGGGGTAAGGCCCATGCATTCCCCCCAAATATTGAGCCTCAAGACTTTAAAAAGTGGAAAAAATTAGTTGTAGGTGAAAATAGACATTTTCCGAGACCTTTTGGCCAGACGACTAAATAAAAGGTCTTCAACTGTTTTGGCGGTGAAAATAGAGAAATATTTCTTGACTTTTTGGACAGATGACTTTAAAAAAGGTCATCAACTTTTTCGGCGGTGAAAGTAGAAAAATTTTCCTCGGAAGGTCGTCAGAAGTTTTCGTCCGCCAAAAAATATTGCGTCTTTCCTTCGGCCACTCGTTCGTCCCACCCACCCTCCCCCTAAAACTCCGCCAAGGTCTCCGCCCATGATTATCTCAAGCGATCAATTGGCTATAACATGTATTACAATGAATATCTGTTAATGTTGGGTACATAAGTCTAAAGATGGGGACCGGACGTGCATGCGTCATTAACATCATCGAGAGACCTTTGGGCGGTGATATAATCGTGTAGGCCTATCACTATCTGCTAGTTGATGCAACTTGGTCCGGAGACTCCGATCGCTATTATAGCCAAACCATCTGCTATTATTGGATGGAAAATTCATCAGTTTATGGTCCACGTCTGTAGGTCTACGTGGGATCGCCACTGGTAAAAAATTATAATTTTATGCGCATTGTTTGCCCTGCAATAAAGTTTCTGCTGTTTTTTAATCGTTCAAACAAGCAAGCGCAGAGAGCTGCTCATAAAATGTTTTGATAGCCTAAGTGATGTTGTAAGCCTTTCCAATAATTATGTTTTATGACTCGATCGGTCGCTCGCTCTTTAGACCCATTCCTTTCAACCTGAACGCAGTGAACAGTCTTGAGATGTAGCGGACAGCAAAGCTTAGCGATTAATTTTATCCGTTTCAAACAGGGTTTCTCTTACGAAAGCGCTATAGCAGCTGTTTAGGTAGGGCTGCTGCTTTTGAAATGTTCTTACGTGGAATTCTCCTTCTGATCGGTTTGGTCATCGTCGCCTCATTCCTTCTGGGGGACAGTCGAAGGTAAGTTTTCCTATTCACAATGAATATTTTGGACACACACATCTGACAAAATAAAGAAGATGAAACGGTGCAGGTACATATTATGGACAATAAGAGGTTTAGTTTGTTAGCCTTGCGCGATGCGAATCATGGGCTGGCACGCTCCGTATAAGAGAAGATTCATTCATTCAATCAAACATTTCGAGAATTTATGTAGCGCCCATTCAACAGGCGCCTCCAGTCCAACCACATTGATGCAAGCAAGTCTTGGAGAGTTTGTAAAACGCTGATCACTTACTCACGTAGCGGATGAACGACATGATAGATTTAATTGAGTAATTCACTATGCTCTTTCTCGGCTCTTCAGAATAGAATGGGCAACGACATCAAAAAATAAAACTGGATCGTAGATATATAACTTCTTACTAATCGACATTGCGCCCTGTACGTAGCCTATTGCATATATGTGATTTATGTGATATATTTAGAGTGGATGTTTAAAATGAAGACAATGAAACTGTTCCATGTCACACCTTTATCTTTTGTCGAAACTTTTAATGTTTTATTAATATGCAATTTGTTCAATTCTCTCATAGTCCGGATGAGCTTAGACGGATATTTTATTCTCAGAATCTGTTAAAAACATTGAATTTAGTTTCAACTGAAAAGTGTAAATAGCTTAATATTCTTGTGACCATCAACGACGATCAGCTGTTCCTTTTCTGCGTCATAACACAACCTAGTTGGCCAAAGAATCTTTGTTTCGTCCGTTTCTGCATTTCGAGAAAGAAGAATTCGATTCCACCGAAGATCGGAATCCAAGAGAATCACTCTGTGATTTTCTGTGTCAGCCACAAACACTCGATCGTCTGAATCGATTGAGATATATTTAGTATTGTACAGTTGCTGTGTTTTATTTGAGGGAATAAAACGACGGATGACCGTCTGTCCATCTCTGGTAACTTCACAGATTCCCCACCTCTCTACCTTGTATGTTCCACTCCGTCCATCCTCTGCGTACTCTACCCATCGGTGAAGGATGAGAAAATTCCCGATGGATGTTTCCACGGCTCGAAGAGGTTTCGTAATATCTTCTGGCAACCGAATGTACCGAATAAGTTTTCCATTGGATCCGTAGACCCACAGAATGGACGGTAAGTCATCGGCCATCAACAACTGACCATCACTGGTCACTGACAAATTATTACGTTCCGGTGTATATTCAGTGTCCCTTAGTTTACAATCAGTTGTAATCCATTTGATGATTTTGTATTTGTAATATCTTCCTATTGTTATCTTCCAGATGAATTTCCAATAGTCATGGACGTAGAGGCAATTTTCCTTCTCACTGGATGCAATATCAACGGGATAATTCATCTCATCTATTGCGATTTTCTTTTGCAGGTCAAATGGATCTCGATTCTCAAAGACACAAATTGCATTTGGAGAATTATGATTTGATCGACAGAGTACGTAGATTTCATCTCGCAGTTGTGTGACTGCGCACACTCTTTTATATCCTGGAATATCGATTCTCTGGGTGAAGTTGACGTTAACGGAAAAAACCACTAAATAAAGAAAACAAAAGCTATCATTTCTATACATTTCTATAAGAATACGTCACTAACTGATGACATAATTATTTTCAATACTTAATAATTATTTGTATCATAATCGACTGCAAATGTAGAATCAGTCATCAATTTGTTTTAAAATTTAATTATTTTATTTACTTACTTATTCCTGTGTTGCCCGATGCGCTACCAGCGCGAGGAAGGACTAAGGTCTAAGGTCGAAGGATAAGCTTATACTTAGAACCAGGGCTGTACACGAGGGTTTTGCTTTAGTTATTCAGCTAATCACCTAAATATATTTGTGCATAGTGTACTTGTAGGTGTATTATTTATTTATTTATTTATTTACTGAAAATTTGATATAGCGCTCCTTCAAGGTTACTACTCAGGAGCGCTCCCAGTCCAACCCCGGTCGAATAAGAGAGTCTTGAGAAGAGAAAGAAATGAAGTAGAAGTAGAAAGGCCAATAGGTATTTGATGAAGGATAACAGGGAGCTCATTCCAGG
Source organism: Lumbricus rubellus (assembly GCA_945859605.1). Lineage (NCBI taxonomy): Eukaryota > Metazoa > Annelida > Clitellata > Crassiclitellata > Lumbricidae > Lumbricus > Lumbricus rubellus. The sequence goes on from OX243819.1 coordinate 2,665,161, forward strand.
TCGCAGGGTCAGCCACGGAGAAAGCACGGCGCTGCCTGATTGCAGTCCGTGAGCGTGGAACAATAAGTACCGCTTGTGCAGCTGAGCGGAGAGAGCAGCGGCGTTGAACATGCGTGGTCGAGCAGCAGAGCTCCTGCAAGTATAAAGGAGCCAAACCCTCAAAGCAGCGCCGGACCAAGACGGAAATTGTGTAAGTAATGCGCTGTGGGTATGGGAGCCAGTGGAGTACATCACGCATGTACTCGGAGACTCGGCCAAACTTGGGAATGCGGCCTATGAGGCGGGCAGCAGTGCGCAGGACCCTATTTAGAGGCCCCAACCGACAGGCTGGAAGTCCACCGTAAATGGAACTGCAGTAGTACAAGCGTGAAACTACAAACGCATGAACAAGTGTTGAGGCTGCGCTAGGAGTCAAAGAGCGGGAAATGACCTTGAGCTGCCGAAGCTGGTAGTAACAGTGTAGACTGTGCAGCGTGCGCTGGACTCACAAAGAGTACACGTTAAAAATGAAATTATCACAACACAGCAATATTATTATGTTACGTATAATATTGATTAAATTTGCTCGCGCTATGCCACGAGAAAACTTGAAGACTAAAAAAGGTCATCCGAAATGTGCATGGCTACAAAATTGTCGCCGGAAAATCTCTGCAACATCTTAATTGGGCTACATGATTTCCGTTTTTCTACCTATCATTATCTCACTTTCCATTTTACCGTCTATCTGTCTAACTGCATGCCTTATGTTGCCTTTTTCTTTTCTTCTGATTCCACCTTAGGCGACACAAAACAATTTGTGGGTCAATAACGTTTCATTCTCTCTATTAGGCTACAAACTTTTTATAGACCACTTCTTTTCACTGTTTTTCATTTCCCTTCACTCCATAATCTCATACAGAAACAGCTTTTCCAATTAGTTTCTTCCTCCTGACCGTCTATCTTCGAAATTTGCTTTGATCAGCCAAGCAGTAAAATTATGTCAATTAGGATAGTAATAGGCTGTGCTTTAAATTCATGTAGGCCTATATTGGGCCGCTTGGGCGGGTTTGCGAGAACTTGCCAACGGTTTTCTTGAATTGATTCCTATCGATGTTGATCATTTTTGACGTAGACGGTTGAATATTTTGAAAGAATACGTCTCTCAGTTGATTCGAATCGTACATCTTCTCAATATATTGAAGAGCTGTTTGTGAGCGACACCAGATCCAAACGACCAAAGTTCGTCTGTTCAGTTGAGAGTTGACGATTTCCATGCCTTCATTTTGAAGTTGACTAATGAGTTTATCATCTTGATTAATTTTCGTTCCGTCTAGGAGATCGCTTATTCCTTCATGAAGCAGTTGTGTGTCCATGGATTCCGCAGTCGCTCTTTCAGCATTTCTCGCTCTCACTTTTATGATAACTAAAAATAACGAGGAAAAATGACAACATTGAGCACTTGTTTCTTGTGTATTAGACTCTATTCACTTAGCTGCTGTTTATGACTGTTGATAGAGATAGCCTAATTTGACAAATCTCGTCTGCACTGTAAATTGACCCCCGTCTTAAAACTTATTTTGAAGCTGAAAATGCACGATGCATATTTTACAATAGCCTACAATATAAAACAACATAATTCAAAATGATAACGCCCTTCTTACAAAGCTTAGCAGTGAATACACACCATCGAAGATTGAGATATGATGTAGGCCTAATGTGCAAACTGAAGCCTTCGGTACAAGGTATTTTTTTATAGTCTTCTTAGTTTTCGCCAAATCGAGTTTTAATGTTTTCGCTTCTCAGAAGTCCAGGTAATAGATAAAGATGATTTTTAAAGAATAGCCTAAGCATTATCTAGTCCTACTCTTAATTGAGCAAAAACTCAAATTCCCAAGTCCGGCTATTGCTTATTAGTATTATTAGGCTATGTGCAAATGAACAACAAGCCAGCTGATTTTTATTGCACTGTTACAGTAGGCCTAGCTTTCTGTGTAGCGCTGAAACTTGCTAGGCCCATTCGTGCAAAATGATAAGTAGGAGCTGGATTGATAAAACTAATTCCTGGCGTAAGTGGAGGCTGTATGTATAGAAAATAATAATCGTAATCTTAGTCTCCGAATTTCTAAAGCGTCAATCCAAAGACAAGCGCGGGACACCGGCTTATTCACGAGCGCTGCGTTGAGTCAGAAGGGTTGTCCGTAAGAGTAGTCCGGGTCGAGTTACATGTACCATAGGATCAGAAGGGCGGGACAGCTACTAAGGCGGGTGTTGTCTGGATCGAGAATATTATTGGAGGGTGGAGGATCAGATGAGATAGGGTAAGAGTTCTTGAAAATGAGTGTCTTGAGTTTCGAATGAAAAGCCCGAGGTGTGATGAAAGAGGAGCCTGAGAAAGGTGCTGGTGTGTGATTAGTAATGATGGTGGAGGAATTGAAAAAGATAGGAGTTCAGCAGGCAGATCATTCCAAAGGCGTAGTGCTGAGTTGGATATTGCTCGGTTGGAGAACTTGAGATGAATTGTGACCGGCGGTCGAGAGAGTGTAAGACAGGCGGATGATTCCAGTCAATGGAAGCTGGATGAAACTAATTCCTTGCTTCAATAGAAACTGGATGACTGGGATTCTTATCGGCCTAAATACATGTGGGCTTGACGGTCAACATTGACTATAGGCCTAATAGCGGTGCGGTGTTACCTGGAGATTTACGCAGCAATGCTTCTTTCGTTGGTAGACCTAAGCTTATAGATTTTCATCTGTTTTGATAAACATGGAACTATGTACACTAAATGGTCGGCTTTAAACTAAAAATCTACTATGAACCTCCTCCGATTTTGACGATCGATGTCACTTGCGTTTGGTTGGTTTGTTGAAGACACTTGACGAAATTTGTAAACTTTTTGTTGGTGAAGGATCTAATAACCTTCAGAAGTTCTGCATTCTTATCTCTGATTGATTGTTGTCTTTTAATGAATTGACTTTGTTCTTCCGTTATGCAGTTGTGATATAACAGCGAATCGATGAATTCGTCATTCGGTTGAATATTTTTCATAAGAAAATCTTTGTTGTTTCTACAAATTGCTGCATGTTTCCTGTCTCTCTTATACCAATCTGCAAATACATTTTAATAATGTTACATAATGTGTGACTTTACATCATGTAGCCTACTTCACTAGAAACCATTTCCCCGATGCCAGCAGAATTTAATTTGACAGAGGAATAAAATGATGGCACTGATGACGCTTCATAGAAACATAGGCTGTGCCCACATTTAAGAGAAACACACACACACACACACATTAATTTAATAATCAAACCGGCATTCACGAAAAGCAAATAACCTTTTTAGAGGTCGATCTAAAAAGCCTTGTCTTACACGTCCAAGACTAAACGGACCGACACACCTGCGGCAAGAACAGTCTACCACCAACTCCCATTATAAGGCACTTACAAGCCAAACCTCTTCTAGTAGGGAGGCCACGTCGATGATTCAGAGACACGCCTTGCAGTTATTTATAAATTTGGTTATCAGTGAAATCAACTCTTTCGACTTGAAGTAATAGTCTATCTGATCAGAGAAGTTTTGTCAATTGAAGTGTAAGTTCACTGCCATCGATTGAATTCAGACTACAGAAGTCTGTCTTCAGCTAAATGATTGATGTGTGCTACGCCGATTTTTTTACTAAACATTATAAAATGATTAGACAAATCTTATATATTTTATAAATTATTATTAAAGTAGATAAATGTGTAACGCGCGCATGGTCAATTGATCACACCGAAATATGAATCTGAGGCGCGGATAATCAGCCGCCAGAGGAATAGGCTATTCAGTGCTTGAAAGCCATGGAGATGAAGTGAGTTTTGAGCCGCTTTTTGAAGGAAGTAAAATTTAGCTTTTTATAAATTGTTTCATAGTCGACTTTCTGATTTACTTGCGAGAGGTCGGTCTATTGTGTTCTCCGACATTATTAGGTCGCGACTCGCGAGTCAATGAAGCCTCACAAAAGTTGGACCACTTTCGACTCAGTTTTCAGGTAAAATGGCAAGAGAGTAGCCTACATCAGAACTAAAGACATTCTACCCACAATATGATTGGGAAATACTTGGTTTTAGTGATAGTGATAGACAGATAGAAGGATGCGAGGTCTTTCGAATGGCTTCGAACCCCAATAATAATATCAATGGCATAATCACACAAAGACAGTGATCAGCGTGGAAGGCCAGTTCTGCTCCGGGGATCTAAGGCTGGCAAGTTTTCTACTTGTTATGAGGAATTGCATGAGGGTGTACACTGTGCAGCAGTCTGCAAGTTCGACATCATTATGTACGATGGCCGTCTTCGATCCAGTAAGGACTCTGAACATGCTGTCAATAATTGTGTGCGAGGGCATAATTGTAGCAGTGGATATTTCTTCGTGTAAAATCAGCATTGCTCACTTTTAGATAACTGGCTATCTAGGAGTCTTATGCTATTAAAGGAGATGCTTCGCTAAACTCCATATGGCGCTGTTTCAAGCGCCTGAGTAACCGATTAATTTTAATGGTAATGGTTCGAGAATAACAATAGACTATTTCATCAGCAAATTTTCTTATGGTTGAAGTTGGAAAGTTGGCGCTGTTTTGAGTGAGTGACTAATTCTGTGATGTGGTATTGGTAATGGTTCTCAAATTATTATCTGCGAAATCTCATATGGTTGAAGTCGGAAAGTAATGCTTGGAATGAGACTTGCCTCTCAAGTATCGCCAGATTTCCCGCTTGAACCGCTTTCTGATAATTCTTTGATAAAAACAAACGTCAACTGACATGAGAGACCCAATAACTTCTTCGTCTCTGTCATTTGCTGGTGAATCCAATACCCAATGATTGTATGACTTTTGCAGGATAATGTCCAACAACTCGAATGGAAGATCGTACAACTGAAATGCAACACTAAGTCTTAATTATTATCTATTGATTTTGTCAATCGGATTTTGCTATGTGTAATTTGCCCTAGCTGCTCTGACAAGAAGAGGTGAGACATTGGAGGGTAACAAAAGGCAGTAGGCAATACATAAGTTATTTGCACGACAGCATTCTGGAGGAGTCGAGAGAGTATCGGTAGATAGGTCTGTAAATAGCATGCAATTGTTGTTAAATTTGTTGCTTAAATATTTTGACAAAATAATACCCAATCTTACCGTTGTACAACATGGAGCTTTGTTCTGTTTATCTTCTGGATTCATGACAATTCCTTTAAAATAATAGAAAGGTGGAAGAAATATGAAATTGTAATTGATGTAACTGAAATAACAATCAGTCTCGTCAACTCTTTTCTCTTTATAGAAACATACATGTATTTACCCAAAGCAATACGCAACAATCTACTAATCTGCATTCATGAAATTTCAAAACATTAAATTTTAGTTTGTTGCATTGCCGGTATTCAATATTTGTCGTTTTAGCGACCACATTAAAAAGTCGCAAGCAACGAATTGAACTACTGTTTACATGGCATCACTTATCAATCAATCAATCAATTTTCGTTTAACCAAAACTTCAGGCTTGCAGAACGCAGCAAGTAACATAGGCCCTACAACTAATTTAACAAAGGTTTTTATATATAAGTTCAGTTTACATGTATATATGCAACATAAATAAATATTTTTCTTGAAATAATATTAATTGTTTGTTCGGTTAAAAAATTGATCTAGGTTTGCTAGGCTAAAAAATGTTTTTTTAATAGTAGCCTACTCTAGAGATAAAGTTAGCCTACAATTATCTTTTTCCGGAAGAGAGAAGTCATGAGCCTGAGGACGGAGTTCATGACCACAGGAGGAGCGAGGCGGAGGGAATAATCGGTACAGTAGCCTACATGACATTTGTGAAAGAGGAAAAGGCTACGGAGGCCGATTTCCTGGAAACTTTATATATGTGGTCTAATAGTAAGATTCCGAATCCACGATATAGGCATCGACAGATTTGAATGGCTGGTATTAAAAATAAGAGTGGTGGCACTGGCATTCCATCATAAGGTACTTGACTATCCTCCTTATACGGGAAGTGGTAGTCTAACTCAATATTATTTGCGTACCACTGTTATACAGGGTGGGCCAATAGGAATGCAACAACTTTGACGCATTATAACTTGAACAATTTTTATCCGAACATCGTAATCAATACACTAAATTGAAGGTAATTATCCATTCTACTACTGTGTAAAATCTTGCGCTGATATACGGCACCGTTTAAATAAAAATATTGGTGCGACGCACACCTCTCAATTTTGAATGTAAATAATGAACATCATGGCGCCGCTCACGGAAAAGGATAGAATTTTAATCAGAATCTTAAGAGTAGAAAACGAATACAAAGCACACCAGATGTTGATAGAATTCCCTTCTAGAAAATGAAATAAATATGCTCTACATCGATTGATTAAACAAATTGATGCCACGGGAACGTCTAACAGCCGCAACTGTGGTCGCAAACGTTCTCCCGCCGGCGCACCGTTCACGTCATACGGTTGCCTATCTGAACGCTAACGTACCAGAGTTTATTGAACTGGAGAACTGGCCACCGAACAATCCGGATTTAAACCCGGTTGACTATTCGATATGGGGTTGTCTTCAGCAACTGGTCTATCGTGAACCGATACGTGACGTTGAACATTTGAAAAAATTGATTGTTTACTGCTGGGTTGAAATAACCCGAGCACTGGTGGACTCAGCCATCGATCAATGGTCGTCTCGTGTCCATTCTGTCATTATAGCACGTGGTGGACATATTGAATATTTGTTTGACTTATGATAAATTCAATCAAGATATGAATTGATATTAATTGTCAGAACTAGTGATTGTTTAGAATTGAGTCATTGACATATTAAGTTTAAGACTTTTGGTTTTTTCTTGCAGTTTCATGGCAAAAAAGGGACATCGAACATTAATAGCATTATCTCAAAAAGTCCTAATAGTATCTCTTAGATATTTTGCAGATTGATAAAATGGATAATTATGTTCAATCTGATATATAGGACAAGACGCTAAGATAAAAATTGCTTAAGTTATAAGGTGTCAAAGTTGTTGCATTCCTATTGGCCCACCCTGTATTTATCATCAAGATGCTTTGAACCGGACTCTAAGGATCTCTGGGTGCAGGAAATCAAATGCGACCTTAGTAAGACATGAAGTCAACTCAGTGTCTGATCTTCCAACATCTGGACAACGAATGCTTACCATAAAATTTGTTCGAATCTCTCAACTTCACTTGATAGGCCTATCCTATGGAAGGTCATTCAATTTTATTTGGCACAATATTACAATTATGTCTTGTAGAGGTAGGCCTAAATGTGCATTCCAGCATCGTTTCCACAGTGCTAAACTGTGGCGTAGTCCTAATGTAGACCTACTCACAGAGCTATCAAGATGACGAGACTGTGGTAATTTTATCACTTCGCATGTTACGATATTACCACGCAAGGTCAAGTTGAGTCTTTTTAATATCCGGTTAAAAGATCCATGACACACTGCAACGGACCGTGGAGGCAACTAGCAGCCGTTGATCATTGGAACACAATAATAAGTCTTCTATATTATCTTTGTACGTGAGTAGCCTAATAAAGCCTACCTCGCTTGCGCAATGAAAGAATTCGTCGCCAGCTTTTGTGACTTTCATCGTCATTTTCGCATTCGGCTCCATTGATTTTTCCTGCCGAAACACCCATAAAATTAATGTCGACTACAGCAACTTGTTGATTTTTTTTAAAAGTCTGAAACTTATTTCTGTAAACGTTAACTAAAGAAGTTCATGTATGCCTATGTGCGATGCGGCAACATAAGTTTTAAAAAGTAACTCGCGATAGGGCTAGGCTGCATAGATGTCTGTACGCTCTAAACCAGGATATCAATACATTGGAGTCTATTTATATCACCAAATTTAGGTCAGCGCCTCATCCAAACGTAGGCCTAATGTTTGTATTTCAGTGGACCAGTTGTCGGTGGACGAGTTGTCGTTGGACGAGTTGTCGAGACACCGGTCAGGTGAAGTCAGCCAAAGTGACTAACATTAAGTACGTATCGAATGTGATATGGTCATGCACATTGGCCAGACCCAGATGATACCTTGAAGTTTTTAACAATAAATCTATTAAGTTATTGTCACTTAGGCCTACTGATGTCCCTCGTCCCTTCGTCCCTATATTATATAGGGACGAAGGGACGAGGGACGTAAGCTATTAGGCCCTACTCTTTCCACGTAGCCTACTAAACCATTCTGAGATCCAAGCTGATGAAACCCAAAATGAAACGCATAGATTCTACTCTACAGCCCCTGGGTTGCATTGTTGAATTTTGATATGCCCTAAAGGGCATAGTACAATTAGCATTAATATGGCATCAATATTACATTAATTTAATAATTTTATAATTGCAAATTAATGCTGTTAATGGAAAATTAAAGCTATGAAGTTTCTTGGTTGTTCATATTTTCTTCTTCGATGGCCAGCATTTGGGATGGTCCAGGATATAACCGGTTTAGTTTGCATGCAGGTGTAGGCTACAGAGCTAGCAGTTATAAATTGGCTTCTGCATAATTATGGCACTGTCTTGCAGTAGAACAGCAGTAGCCTACAATACGGCATACATCAACATCCTATTTGAATCAATTAGGAATAATTATATCATCTGACGCTCAGTTACCTCACACTGGGTTAGTTCAGACTCAATAATTTTATGTTCGACAGAATCCGTTTGTCGTAAAGTGTTTGTAAGTTCTGAAGACGTCGTAATTGGTCTTTTCCATGTAGGACTAGGTCTAACGTAGGCGACATTGTAGCCTAAATGTAGGCCTACGTTGTTCATGGTTTGCTTAGATGTTAAGCTTACACTCAATTGATGTACAGTCACATTAGATCTACATGTAGGCCCTATTATAGATATGCAGGTTAAACCGTTAGTTTACGGTACGTTGCTAAACTATAGGCTAGGTCTATTTAACAAGAACGTAGTGTAACGTTTGGTCCCCGGCGGCCGGTGTCATGCGAAAAACTATCCGGTAACAAAAAGTATCCGAAAACTTCTGTCATTGGTTCACGTGACATATGACGTCAGATAGCAACGTTGGACGCCTCAGCTTCGTTTTCGTTGACAAAAATGATCCGGGCTGATTGTATTTGATTGCGGGAAACAAAATGCGGGATCTTTATAAATAAATATTACATAATTAGGCCTACAAATCCTTCTATCTTTAGTCTAGTTATATTTATCATGAACGAGACATTATTGTAGGCTAATCTTATTGCGTTGCAATGTCTCCGAAAATTTGGTCGGAACTTCTGAAGATTAGGCCGATGTAACCTGTGATCCCTGATGTGTGTCAAGTTAGCAGGCATATTTAGATTGAGATTCGCCACACATATTCGTTTCAGGTGTGACTTCCCAAAAAAGCACAAAAAGTCAGGCACGAGCGAACTGGCAATAATTTCACTTGTTAGTTGGTAGCTTCACATATTTAGACCCTATCCATCCCATAAGTTGCCATAACGCTTAACAGGTCTTATTAACCGCTCTTATTCGATTTAAATCCATATAAGACTTATCTAATCTTACACGCTCTTCATATTTTCATTTAGGCGTCTCAGGGCTATTCGGCGTTCTGTTTCGTCTTCTGTTTTTACCACTTTGGTTCATGCTTTCGTTTGCTCCCGAATTGATTAGCCTACTGTAATTCTCTTTTAATTGGCCTGCCTAAGGTTCGTCTTTCACCTTTACAGTCGGTCCTAAATGCTGCTGAAATATTTCGATCCTAAACTCAACTTAACATCATACGAGAAACTTTTCGGCTGTTACAGTAGCCTAGGCCTACTCTTATGGAGTTCATTCGTTTGTCACTCGTGTTATTTTTTGGCGGCGTTATCACTTTCAGATCACTTTGTTTGCTGTTAACATCATAGGCCGCACGCTTTTGTGCAAGACATTGTCTTGTTAAAGCGTGTTATAAATAATAAATTGTATTGTATTGTAGCCTAATTGATTCAAAAATACTCCCATTTCCATTTGTTTCTTGATCCATTATCATTTATCATATTACATGTATAATGAAGATTTTTTTCCTTCTTAAATAGCGGGATCACTCCCTTCAGGTAGCCTATTGCTCCCTACATTTCACAGTTTGGAAGGCTACAATAGGAACAATAATGATTTAAACGCAATCGTGACTATATTGTTCTGGGTAGTGCTGATGGTGCTTAATATGCCCTATTAAGCGCTATGGGATGGATAGAGTCCAAATATTATGTGAGTTTACCAAGTGAAATCACCAGTTCGAGCGTGCCTGGCGTTTGTGCCTTCTTGGGGGGAGGTCACCCGCGAATCGATATGGTAGGCGAATCTTACTCCCCAATATGTTTGCTAACTTGACACACATTGATACCTGGTTTTAAGTCTACAGCGGAATAGTAGAGCAACCATAACGTGGTAAACAGTGTTAAATAATTGCCAGATTTACGAGTTGATGGACAAGAACCGATCGAGAGTTCAAGTCGTTTTGATGATGGATGATCAAGGTGATTTTAGTTAGCTGCAGCTGTTTCTATTCACAGAATCTGCAGAGATGTATTATTAGCCTATATAAGGCAATATTTGCAGTTTAACCTCACTTGTGGTAACAAAACTCACTAGCGACACCCTCCTATTTTATTTAGGCATGGGACTGGCATTTGCAGAGTGCAACCAGTGACGGAGTTAGACAGATGTATTTGAAAAGCATTGTAAAATTTTTAAGTGTTTATCGTAAGACACCCTATTTTCTTGCATGAAGTTCCTTAATAAAGGATCCAATTTCTTAAACGGCTTTTCCATTCTAAAAATAGAAAATCAGTTTCTACTGACTCAACACCGCTTCGTTCATAAGAATCACGTTTTTTACCAGAATTAACTTGCACACTCGCAATGACACTAGCCCATTATATCACTTACATGCATGTATCACAATAGTTCGTTGCATACCGAGAAATATGCTTCATGAAGCGAATTATTCCTAATAAACGTCGAAAAGCAACCCGGATAGTTTTTGTCAACGGATTGTTTTTCGCACGTAAGTCGTGCGAAATTGTATCCTGACAACGAAGTGGGCGTGGCCGGATAGTTTTTGTTGCCGGATAGTTTTTCGCATGACACCGGCCTAAAGTTATCCGCTTAATTTTGGTGCGCGCCCGAAGATAATTATTTTTGGCCTACAAATGTAAGTTCGATTACGTAAGGGCTAATAATAGCTCGGGATGCACGTAGCTTGCGCTTTCGCGATAGAATGAGGTCGGTGATGCCAATCAGGAGGTTTCCCTCCTGTCACGTGACCGTTTTGGCGTCGTCCTAGTTAGTTCTGTGTTGGCCGTTGAAGAAGGAAAACTGTTGAGTGGGAACCGAACCCAGATAAGTCCTCAAGGGGGGCTGTCGTCGTCCAACAAACGACCGTGCGACCATGTCCAGCCATCACTCGTCCATCTCCTGGTGTAGAATTTGGTAATGAGACCCAATTCCCAACGGAAGTGAGAACAGCAGTTACTGATCGGTCCAGCGAAGAAGGGTATCTTTCCTTAGAACCTGGGATTAGGTTTTCCCTGTCCGAGGACCTGGCAAGATATACCATTCCCCAACATTTAGCCCTCTCGCGGGTGGTCCAGTCCGGAAATCCTGGAAGTCAAGAACCAGAATCAAGAATAGGCGGCCACTTAGCGAGTGAGTACGGCGCTACAATTGGTACCAGAAGTGGGGTGGAAATTGAGGTCATTCCAAGGTCAAGGACAGAGAAAGAAATGGGAAGATGGAAGAGAAAAGGTCTGGAAGAGAAAATAAACTTTTCTAGTGATAAAATGTCAGAATATGAAACTCCTGTTGAGTACTATGGAGCTAGACCGAAAATGTCTGAAATGTTAAATACACAAACTAGACTAGGTGAAAAGAAAATTATGCAAGAACCGATAAAATCTGTCTGTCTTAGCGACACAAATTTTAATGTGAATGGTAATGACTTTGAGACTTACCTGCGGCCATTGCATGAATTAAATCGAGACCTGTTGTCGAGAGGGATGGAAGAAGAGGTGTTTAAGATGAAATATAACTCTAAGTTTTTAGTTTCAGATAAAACATCTTGTGGTCCCTTGACATCCAGTCATTATCATCTGCCGACTGTGAGTGCACATCCCAGTCGTCTACCACCTGGACATTCTTGGGCTACCACCGTTCCCTACACAACAGCGGAACAAGAATTCCTGTTGAAGAAAAATTCGCCGGCTGTGAAAGAATTGCTACCATCAACAATTACTGTCGCTGCTGTGGGAATTCCTCAAATCGACTCAAGGTATTCAGAACTTAATTCAGCTTCTGTGCCAGAAACTGTAATCAATTGGTCGACTTCAAGAACTTTACCCGGAAGAACTGTGGCTTCGGTGAATGAATCCAGAATTGATGTTGCTTCGTTGAAACCGCAGAAACCAAGACAGTTTACTACGTGTTCACTGGTGGAACCTGTGGATCAGTTGCTACATGAATTCAATTCTGAAGCTGTTGTCACTTGTTCTGACTTGGTTAGTCGTCGGAAGGTGAGACATGTAAAAGGAAATAACGACGCGTATCTGAGTGTAACTGTGAAAGGAAAGAATTTGTCAGCATTACTTGACACAGGATGTGAACTGACTTTGTGTCCCGCGGCGCTGATTGATCCGACTGAACTTTGTGGGTCTACTCAACTGATGAAAGCGGCCAATGGGTCTGCTATTCAGGTGCTGGGAGAGACAATGCTGAAGTTGAAAATCGAGGGACGGCCGTTTGAGATTCCCTGTCTGGTGACCCGACAGGTATCCAAGTTTATTCTGGGCTTATCATGGATGAAGAAGGAGAATGTCCTGTGGCACATTGGCCGCAATGGGGTAATCGTCAGAAATCATCGGTTTACCGTGCGCTGCAGATCTCGCCCGGAGTGTACTCGGGTCATCATTGTGTCCGACAATACTAGGAATGCTCCACTGAGCAGTAAAGCCTTTTCCATTGCCAGGAACAGTGAAACGGAGAGCAGAGCTTCGGAACCGAAATGTTTTCAGAAAGATACCGACGAACAGTCGAGATCAGCAAACTTAGTGGTTGCTCGGTCGTTGGAGACTCTACCCCCTTTCTTCACTTCTTCGGTGGTAGCCCAGGATCGCCATCAACCGGATGTGCACTCATCAGCCAGACTCACGGTTTCCCCTTTCGCTTCTGTACCTCCTCGTGCCTCAATCGCTGCCCGAGTTCATAATCAGGAAAATATGGTTTCTACGACCAACCGCTTCTTGTTGGGAGCGCTATGTGCCTCCGTGGAGTCGGGTTCGAGCGATGTGCATGCTGTCAATGTTGTGTCAAATGTTGATGATTCTTTTGTGAATAAAGCCATGCATAATATTGAAATTTCCCCAGAAATTTGTCTAGCGGCGAAGACCCACTAGGTGCGGGATCGGGCATAGGGAGTAAGGTAGAGTGAGGTGGTGCGCTACAGGTTAAACCCTTTGTGTTTCTCCTTGTGTATTAAATTTTTGTAGAGCGCTCTTATTGCATGTGTTGCAATTGTCTTAGTGGTACGGGTGTCAGAGCATGATTTTTGTGATCAGAAGACTTTCTCTTGTAAGCGGCTCTGAGCAGTTGATGATATAGCACTGTGTGTCAATCTTATAACTATTGTTTATCTGATGTTATTGTAAGATAGATATCCCGGAACTTTTATACCCGTGGGGCCCCGGAGGTGGAGTGAGAAGAACCGAACTTTATAGAGGTCTCCTCCGAAGAACCCTCGGGGGTCGTAAGCCCAAACCCATCGATCTGTATTATGGTAGAAACAGATGGTAGGGGGAGTTTGGAAGTGAGAGAAGAGGAGGGAGGTCCTTCTCTGTCGGGACTTAAACTGGGAAGTGGTTGAGCAGTTACTACATTTCCACTGAAGGGATCTATTTTAGTTTGACTGTGTCCAGCTTGAGGAAATGTGAGAGACCACTCCGGCACTTCTACCTGAGATAGATGTGATTCCAGTAGTGGCAGCCTCTGTGCAAACCACGGCCAGTATTTCCCGGATCATGGATAATGTTGCTAAGTGGCGTGAGCAGGTTAAGGATCTAACTCCTGACTTTGTGTCTATTGCGAGGAAGGGGACCAGTTTACAATAAAGAAAGTCCCTTGGTTTTGGCCAACTTTGTTGTAAAAATTGGACATCTGCCTAATTGTGCTAACAATTGATACATGTCTTGTAATGATTCACTGGCTTGTACTATCGTGGCGATTTGTAAACGTTTCGTGTTTGTATTAGTTAAGAATTAAGCGATAATTAAGTTTCGATTGTATTCAATCTCAGTGACACCAAAATTTTTTGGTTCTGAAAAATTTTAAAATTTGGGGGGAAGAGTGTAACGTTTGGTCCCCGGCGGCCGGCCTAAAGTTATCCGCTTAATTTTGGTGCGCGCCCGAAGATAATTATTTTTGGCCTAAGTTCGATTACGTAAGGGCTAATAATAGCTCGGGATGCACGTAGCTTGCGCTTTCGCGGTAGAATGAGGTCGGTGATGAATTTCTGGCCAATCAGGAGGTTTCCCTCCTGTCACGTGACCGTTTTGGCGTCGTCCTAGTTAGTTCTGTGTTGGCCGTTGAAGAAGGAAAACTGTTGAGTGGGAACCGAACCCAGATAAGTCCTCAAGGGGGGCTGTCGTCGTCCAACAAACGACCGTGCGACCATGTCCAGCCATCACTCGTCCATCTCCTGGTGTAGAATTTGGTAATGAGACCCAATTCCCAACGGAAGTGAGAACAGCAGTTACTGATCGGTCCAGCGAAGAAGGGTATCTTTCCTTAGAACCTGGGATTAGGTTTTCCCTGTCCGAGGACCTGGCAAGATATACCATTCCCCAACAGTTAGCCCTCTCGCGGGTGGTTCAGTCCGGAAATCCTGGAAGTCAAGAACCAGAATCAAGAGTAGGCGGCCACCTAGCGAGTGAGTACGGCGCTACAGTAGCATACGTTCCCAACTTATTAACTACTATAATTATCAGAAAATTTCTTCCAATGCTGAGTGACTCTGTTGGGGGGGGGCGTTATATCGGGAAAGGAGACCTAGACTATATCGCGACACCGGCGGCCAAGACAGAACCAAAGCGAACACAAGTTGACTCGATGATCAAGGTAAAGCTCATACTTTCCGTGAGGTTTCTTCTTCTCATAGGCGTAGGAGACGGGGGTCCAGGGGGGGCAAATGCCCCCCCAAATTTCGGGCAAGTCTGATTTTTCGGGCAAGCAGACCCGAAAAAAAAAAAGTTTTTTTTCAAAAAATGTACTTTTTTATTTTTCCGGGTCTTTTTGCCCGAAAAGTCAGACTTGCCCGAAAAAAAGGTCGTCAGGCAAAAAGTTACGGGAAATTTCAGAAGATTTCGGCCGGATGACTATAAAAAGGTCGTCAGAATTTTCGGGCAAACGTAACGGAAATTTTTCTTAAGATTTCGGACGGACGAAAAAAAATTTTTCGGGCAAAAGTCTCATTTTTGCCCCCCCCCAACGCTGAAATGTCCCCTACGCCTATGCTTCTTCTTTTGTTCTTCACGTGGTTTATTTCTACAGTTCCACTACCTCCAGCGCCTTGTATGACGCTGCATCATCGTCTAAATAAATTCATGATTATTGATTGTTCAATGTTCATTCGAAGTCGTTTATCAAGATTAGAAAAATTTTGGAAAATCTCACATGGATGTAGCTGAGACAATACGATAATAAATATAATTTATTTTACTATTACAATGTGGAATAGATATGCTATCCTTTACTTGCCGACCAATTTCAAATCCCATTTTGACTCACAACAAATTTGAGTAGGCTACCACTGTTTGCGCCAGATGCACAAGAGCACAGGCTAAAATGAGTTAAGATTGTAACTGTCATACTGATTAAACCCAATTAAAATGAATCGATTTATTGGTTCTCTGATCTTTGTTTAATTAATCAATCAATCAATCAATCAATCGATCGATTAATTTATCAGTCGACCGAACAAATTATTATTTGGATCGATCAACTATAGAGTAGTAGCCTACGTAATGAATACTTCGTCTCCCTAGAGTGCAATGGTTCTAACTCCAATGCATTTAGAGTTAGCACCATTGCACTCTAAACACACGACTTGTTGAAGTTGGACACATAGGTCTAAGGATAAAGACCGGACTTGCGTCATTAAGCACCACTGAGCGGTTGGGCGGTGATCTGATCGTGTGTCACTATTTTTGCAGGTTGATGCAACGTGGTCCGGAGACTCTGATTGCTATAATAACCTAACGGTAACCATCTGTTATACTTGGATGGAAATAAATCGGAACATGGTCGATGTGTGTAGGTCTAGGTGAGCTCGCCACCTGTATAGAACCTAGTTTTATGCGCATTGTTTGCTCAACAATAAAGTTTCTGCTCATTTTTTTATCGTTCAAGCAACCAAGCGTCGAGAGCGGTTCATGAAATGTTCTTGTATGCTAAGTGGTGTTGTAAACATTTTCAATGTGTTATGACTTGATCGTTCGCTCGCCCTTTGGACCCGAGCCTTTCAAACTGATCAGTCTTGAAATGTAGCGGACAGCAAGGCATCGCGATTTCTCCGTTTCAACAGAATTTCTCTTATGAAACGTGCGCTAGCTGCTTAAGCAGAGGTGCTGCTTTGAAATGTTCCTACGTTGTATTCATCTTCAAACCGTTTTGGTCATCGTCGCCTCATTCGTTCTGAGGACAGTCAACAGTAAGTTGTCCTTTGCATTATTAATAATAATAGTATAGATCGGACAAAAGAGATCACACGGCGCAGGTATGAGGACATCACTTCTTGTGATGTAAGCTGCGCAGGTAGGCTTCTGTCATTTGCCAAGGACTTCCGGATCAAGGAAACTTAGATAAGTTTCAATATCATATTGAACTAGAAAGAGAAATGATTATCCTTAATGGAATACTGATTATTTTACAAAGAAACCCGATGACTAAGTTAGTTTGGACAAATAACTTAACCTTTACTAAAGCCCGACTTAACTTTGGCTTGACAAAGCTTTCGTCAATGAACTGGTGCTTTGCGCTGGCTTCAGAGTGCTAAGAGTAGCGCTTTACATGTAGAAATTTTAAGTTGAACCACAGAGCAGTCTTCAAATGACGTTATGACATTTGTTACTGTTCATTATACTCACAGCTGGATACAGACATAGCCTACATGTACCAGACCTGACATTGCATTAGCTTTCACTGTGTTTTACCTGGTCCAACAACGACGTCGTTGGAACTTGCTGGAGACAACGGATTCTTTTGAAAAAGATGGTGTACACAGTCATAAATAAGGAATAGGCCTAACTTAGTTGTAAAAATAATACTAAAAATTAATTATAATAAAAATAACCACACACAACTTAGTAGTAAAAATAATACTAAAAATTAATTATAATAAAAATAACCTCACACAACTTAGTAGTAAAAATAATACTAAAAATTAATTATGATAAAAATAACCACACACCTTTCCAACGAATCTCAATCTCTGGACATACGCAAGGATGTAGCCTATAACACCGTTGCATTTCGAGGCACATTAGCACAGTTGTTCTAGGACGAGGACCACGCACTCCAGAACAAAGCGAATTTCCTGTAGTTTCTTGTGTAGAAGTGTTTCGTTTAACAAAAATTAATGATACTGGTCTAATAATAATAATTTAAAAAATCAGTAATAACAACAATGACAATTTCTGAGGCGCGTAACACAGTTACAAATACTATATAAATTTATGTGATTGATTGATTGATTGATTGGCTGGTCTCACTAAGGCCTACCACTCACAAGCTAAGCAGCAAAGATGATGAACAAAGAATCATTGCCATGGTCATGATTAATTTTTGTTTTTATCCGGAGAAACCACCAATCACTTCTGTTTAGAACATCTAAAGCCACAGAGACATTAGCACAGATCAATGCATTAGAATAATCGTGATCGCAATTGTAATCTCCAAGTTTCTAAAGTGCCGCTCGAAAGCCAAGCGCGGGTCACCGGCTTATTCACGAGCGCAGCTGTCGATCCCCTGTCATGCAACGCATGATTATTATGTTTCGTAAGCTTACTATTTAGATTCTATTCTATTCTATTCTATTCTATTCTATTTTTGGATTTATAAAGCGCCTCTCACAGCACAAACTAATCAGAGGCGCTCCCAGTGCGAAGAACTCCTGGAAAAAGAAAAGTCTTGAGACATCTGGCAGAAAAAGTAAAGCCTCCAGATAAAATTTGAGCACGAATAATAGTAGGAAGGCCATTCCACAGTAAAGGGCAGACAGAGGCAAAGGCGCGGTGTTGGGCTGTGGCAGTCCGAGATCGTGGAACAAGAAGATCATGACGATCTAAAGAGCGGAGAGGACGACCAACGGTAGCTGAGAAAGGCTTCCTAATGAGATCACAAAGGTAGCGAGGCGCTAGACCCAAAAACATCTTATAGGTGAGAAAAAGAATTTTATATTGAATCCGGGCAGTCAGAGGAAGCCAGTGAAGGTGTTCAGTCATGAAAGCCGAAATGTGAGAGAAACGAGGGAGGCGAGCAATCAAGCGAGCAGATGCATTAAGTACCGATTGGAGAGGAGCAAGGCGGAGTTTAGGTAGCCCAATGAGTAATGAGTTACAGTAGTCAATGCGGGAACAGATGAAGGCGTGGACCATAGATGAAAAAATCGACGAAGAGAGAGATCGCCGAATGGCACGTAAACGACGTAGATGATAGAAGCTGGACCGAGAAATATTAGCAATATGTGTAGAGAAGGAAAGAGTATTGTCAATAGTAACACCAAGGTCACGGACATTTGCCACGAAAGTAAATTGAGGAAAGTGCTTGGCAAGTAAAACGTAATCAAGCTTATTAAGCTGTTGACGAGTGCCCAACCAGATCAACTGAGTCTTGAAAGAGTTAAGCGACAGACGATTTGAGGACATCCAAGAATTGAGATCAGCAGAAAGAGATTCAATAGACTGACAGAGAGCAAGTTGTTGGTAAGAGGAGCCATGAACAAAAGTTTGAACATCATCAGCATAAAGGTGACCAGAGGCTGAGTGCTTAGCAAAGAGAAGAGGAATATCAGCTGTAAACAAGATATAAAGAAGTGGACCCAGTACGGATCCTTGAGGAACTCCAAATTTAACAGGAACCCATGAGGTGCGAGAATCATCTAGTATAACCATTTGGGTACGATCAGTAAGATATGAACGAAACCAAAGAAGAGGAAGACCGCTAAGACCAAAAGAAGTTTCAAGACGATGTAGTAGAATATCATGGTCTACCATATCAAATGCTGAAGATGCATCAAAAAGAGCCAGAAGAGTAATCTGTGATTTATCCATAGCAGAATAGATGTCAGAAAGAAGAGAAAGAAGAGCAGTTTCAGTCGAGTGGTGAGCTCTAAAACCAGATTGTCGGGGAGGTAGAAGGCCCGATTGCTCAAGATAAGGGAGCAGTTGCAAAGAAACAAGACGCTCTAAAGTCTTAGAGAGAAAGGAAAGATTTGCAATAGGGCGATAATTTTGGCACAAGCTAGGATCCAGGTTTGGCTTCTTGAGAGAGGGAAACACAAGAGCACGTTTCTCAGATGCTGGGAGGTGACCTTCTGAAAGAGACCTATTAAATAAGTACAATAGGAAGGGTACAATGTCATCAAGAACATCTACAATAACAAACGGGGGGAGAGGGTCTAGTTCACAAGATTTTAAATTAGATGTAGAGAGCAGATGACGTAGTCGATCCCCTGTCATGCAACGCATGATTATTATGTTTCGTAAGCTTACTATTTAGATGAGACCATTGCTTAGTTTTCTCGTATATTCCGGGAACAGTAAGCTTACTGATCTCCCGCATGCATTCTTGCTATTGCTTTGACGCCAACGATGATGGTGAAGAAGGAGATGGTGAAGATGTTGGTGGCAGGTAGTGGTGGTGGTGGTGGTGATGATGACGATGATGATGATTATTATTATTATTATGATGGTGGTGATGATGACGGTAGTGCTGGTGATGGACAACGAATGAATTCCTCATTTACACCACCTTCAATGGTCAAAACAATGTGCAGAGCCAAAGAAGACAAAAGCTTGAGTTGGTGATCAGTTTTTGCTCGCGAGACATGGAGATCATTCGAGAGTAGTATCAGAAGAGAGGAGGCTGAATTCGTAGGTCGATTAAATCACGTAGATAATTGGTGGTAGTAGTAGCATTGCGTCGCCTCAGAGTCATCTTCGCGTATGTCCACTTTTGGGAATTCCGAGAAAAACGAGGTAGAAGTTTCGAAACTTTGGACGCCAATAAAAGATATTCAGTGCAATTAAACTTCAGGCAATAACCTCATATTAAAGCATCGACATTAATTAAAGGATGTTGCATTAAAATTAAACTGAAACTTAGAATGGTTTTTGTGAAACTATGGAAAATGTTTCATAAAATGGATTTAAATCAATTGCAAGTCATCCTGACGTGAGAAATTTTTAAAAAATGAAATAATAAAAGAAAGCAATAAACAATCATTTGCGAGTGTGTTCGTTTAAATTTTCGCAAGTTTAATACCCTTTTTTAATAAAAGAACGTTTTTAATTCTTTGGACATACGACACTATGATACAACGAAGTGGAATGTCGTATCTCCTTCGTCCAATCAACGACGAGCTTTCACTGGACATACGATAATGCACTTTTAACCGTGAATGCGGCACTGGAGATACGACAAAATAAATTGGAGATACGACAAAACAACACTGAAATTGGACATACGACAAATAGTTTTCGTTGAATATCTTTAAAACGACTTGTAGTATCTCCTAACGGTTAACAGTGAAGAAAGAGAAACAAATTTTTGCTACAAATCAAGTCCAAACTCGATTTAGAGAAAAATGGACATACGCGAAGATGACTCTGAGGCGACGATTGGTTGTTGTAGTAGTAGCGGTAATAATGATAGTATTAATACCCCGGTATTGTAGGCGTGGGCAGGGCCGGATTAAGCAATGTGGGGGCCCTGTTCGGCAATTTTTTTCCGAAAATTTTTCAGGAACATTTTTCACATTTTTCGGGAAATCATACCATTTCATCCGCGAAAAAAAGTTGATGACCTTTTTTTAGTCATCTGGCGAAATTTATCTGGAAAATAGTCGTTTCGCTGAAATTTGCTCAAAATTTTTTTTATCACATTTGTGGGGCCCCCTAAAGTGTGAGGGCCCCTGTTTGGCCGCACATGTTGAACATGCCTTAATCCGGCCCTGGGCGTGGGGAACGGACATTTCCCCCGGACAAAATCCCCCGGACAAAACCCCCGGACAATCTTCCTGATTTAGCCTAGGACATTAACCCCCGGACATCTCCTCCCGTTGCTGGCAAACTGCAGGTAGGGTTAATTTGCTAAAACTTAGGCTAATTATCCAGTTCCATGTGCTGTGTCAACTAATTAGTGTCATACGGGTAAACACCTGTCGCAGTGTCGCTGTCATTCAGGCGTGAACTTATAACTTGTTAGTGTAATCCAATCACTCCGATATGAAGCTAATTACCTGTTGGTGTAATCTAGGACAGCCTGAATCGTTGTCATCAATCAATCCGGCTTCTATTTAGCGAGAATTCTTTTCATCAATCCAACTTGCGTACTTAGGACCGCCGTTTTATAGCACGACAACTTATGCGCAATATTCTACCAAGGGTTTTGTCCTACCCTGGGAGAGAATAATATTATTGTCCGCGGGTTTTTTGTCCGGGGTTTTGTCCATGGGGGATGTCCTACTGCAACAATCGTAGGCATGGTAGTATTTGCAGCAGTAGTAGTGGTGCTAATAATTATGCTGAAGCTGACGTTCATATCAACGCATGATGGCCATATAGTTTTTTTTAAATATTATTGTTTTTGACTGTATAGGTCTGACGATAGGAATTCATCCTCCGACAATCGGTGCTCAAACTAATGAGCAGAATGTCGTCCTCGGCTGCAATGTCTACGATATGCCTGTCAACGCCTCCATCGTTTGGATATACTATCCACCATGGACTTCGAATGGATTTCTCATCTACTCCACTTTCGATGGCATCAGCAGAGACCCAGCCAACTTCACGGTTCGCCATTCGACGCTGGGGACTGACACACAATCTCTGGATCTTGTCATCAACACGGCCAAACGGGAACTGGCCACTCGGTATATGTGCAGTGTCTCGCCCAATCCTGGTTTTGGAATGACCATTCATGTCGTCGTAATAGGTAACGTACGCCTCATAGGCCTACTTCTTATTTACTCAGATAAAATAGGCACGAGAAAGCAGGTTGAAGTAGCGTAAAACATGTAATGAAAATCAGGACATCTTCATTTTTGGACAGAGCATCCACGTCGTCGTTGAGGTGGGGTTTACGGGTCACATTTTTTACTCAGGTTAAGCTGTAGGTAAATTGAAGTGGCGTGAAGAAAGGAAGTAAAAGCAGGGCAAGCTAAGATTAGACCAAAGGAAGGCAATAGGCCTACCTTTAAGATAAATTCATCTCCAACTTTATGGCATCTTGTGGCTGTTTATGAAGTTGATTTACGAACTGCCAATTTTTCAATCAATCAATCAATCAATCAACTTTATTGAAAACCACCACAAAGTAATACAAGCTCACAGTTTACAAATTTGTGTGCAGGTTGTCAACAGGTAAACCCAAAGGAACATATGGTTCCGCAAAACAGGGTTCCCTATTTACATCAGTAATTTATCAGTTATTATACATTGATGGTCACCATTATATCTTCATAATCACATTATAAAATGTCAACAGTTGATTTTTTATTGGGAGCTTAAGGCTCCTCACAAGATGGATAAAAGCATAAGCTTACTAAACACAGACAATTCATGCAGTGCATATATGAACAAGTGCATTATGCAAGCGACAATAATATCACTCAAACAAGTGCAGCCAAAAGGTAACATTTGAATTTCCGTTTGAATTGATGAACAGTGGGTATGTGTTTAAGGTCATTAGGCAGTGCGTTCCATAGCAGTGGACCATATATTCGAATGCTGTGTTGCCTAACAGTGGTGTGTAGGCTACTCTTTGCTGATGGTAGTTCATGGCAGAACGCGTATAATGGTCATGCACATCTGAATTTTTACAAAACCAGTAGTCAAAATTAGCAGGTATTTTATTCACTTTAAGTTTATACATAAACAAGCATACTTGAAATTTATTTATATACTCGAAAGGTAATATTTTTAGATTATGGAATAGAGATAAAGTGTGAGCTCTATAAGGCACATTACTAATAATTCTCACAACTCGCTTTTGCAAGGTTGTCAAAATGGTTAGTCGACTTCGGTACGTAGAGGCCCACACAAGATTGCAGTAGGACATGTAAGGGTATATTAAAGTGTAATACAAATTGACAAGTATATGGCTTGGCAAGACATGCCGGACACGAGAGATGATACCTATATTTTTTGATATTTTCTTGGAGATATAAGTTACATGTTCCTTCCATTTTAAATTTTCGTCAATGTGGATGCCCAAAAATTTAGTAGAAGAAACCCTAGTAATACCTTCATCATCTATGTTAATAGTCAAGTCACAGTCTAACTTGAGTTCAGTTTTTCTTTTAGAATTAAACAATTTAAAATTGGTCTTTTGTAGGTTCAGCGATAACTTGTTGGCCTTGAACCATTCACCAACATGTTTTAGTTCAACATTAATTGTTTTAATTAGTACATCTATAGACTTGTTTGACATAAAAACATTAGTGTCGTCAGCAAACATAATAAAGTGGAGTAATGATGAGGCATTCGAAATATCGTTCATGTAGATTAGGAACAGTAGAGGGCCTAGAATAGAACCTTGTGGTACACCACATTTTATGTCAGATATTTGCGAAACATGCCCATTAAATGAGACACACTGTCTTCTATCTGTTAGATAATCTGTCAGCCAATCGAGACATATGCCCCTTATTCCACAATGCTCCAGTTTTTTTAATAGAATTTTGTGATTCACCGTGTCGAATGCCTTAGATAAATCAAAAAAGACACCAATAGAAAAATAATTATTATCCCTAGCTTCTGAGATCTTTTTACAAACCAACAATAAACAGCTAAAGTTGAGCACTCTAGCGAGAAGTAGGCCTAATAAATTTTGATAGCTATTTGTCTATCTTTTGTGGAATTTATACAACGCCCGTTCAAGATTAGGCCTACTATATATTTAGCGGCGATCGAGACCCATGCACAGCCAAAGAGGAAGTAGGTCCTCCACAACTGTAGCACCGGCCTCTGTGTATGCCATAACCATATATTTTGAACAACTTTATGGTCGTAGGACGGTAGGAATGTTCATCACTAAAATCAATTAGGATCTACACTACAGCCTATAGGCTACAAGAATGGAATTTCCTTTTACCTACGCCATTAGGCTAGCCGAATTTGGAGAGAGAATATCGCCAAAATTAAGCATTAATTTGCACTTGAAGAATGTTTCTCATGGCTCAAGCGCAGAAATGCAAGGTTTGTAAACAGTGGCGGCGCCAGGGGGGCTAGAGGGGCTAAGCCCCCCTAATCGTGGCTCAGCCCCCCCAAAGCAAAAGCTGAAAATGCCTAAAGCGGCTTACTTCGTAATAAGGAAACTAGACAATGACCAACGGCAACGAAATCAGCTATATTATCATAGTGTAGATGCTTATGCCATTGGCGCACCAGGGGAGGGGTTAGGGGACTAAGCCCCTAAATGTGACTCAGCCTTATCCCAAAGCAAAAAGCAATGAATGTCCAGTCATTGTCCATGTTTCGGCTTAAAAGTTATTATTAATATCTTATTTTCGGAACTCAACTGCGTCGGACGGTCATACATCGACTCACATGTGAGACATCAATTGCGACTGGGCTCGACTCCCGGACATCGACTCTCTCTGCGACTCAATATTAGCAATTTAGCATGCACACAGTCCTCTTATTTATACCCTAGTTTATAGCCTAGTGGAGCTGCAGGGGAAGAGGGCTGAGGTCCGAACCGGTCTGGCAAGGGAAAGGAGCAGAGATCCGCGATGGCGGGGCAGGGGGTTGAGGTACCGACCGGTCTGAGGTCCCAACGGGTCTGGAAGAGGGAAGAGGACTGGAGGGCTTGAACTGGCGGGGGAAGGGTCTGAGATCCGGACCAGTCTGAGCCCGGTCTATCGGGGAGAAGGGGGCTGGAGGTCCGAGGTGGCGGGAGAAGGGGGCTGAGGTCTGCGCGGGGGGGGGGCAAGTGGACTGAGGTCCGGACCCATGTGAGTCCGGGCTGGTGGTGGAAAGGGGCTGAGGTTTGGTCCGGTGTGAGTGCGGGTTGGCGGAGTAAAGGGGCTGAGGTTTGGCCCGGTGTGAGTCCGGACTGGCGGAGGAAAGGGGTTGAGGTTTGGCCCGGTGTGAGTCCGGGCTGGCGGAGGAAAGGGGCTGAGGTTTGGCCCGGTGTGAGTCCGGGCTGGCGGAGGAAAGGGGCTGAGGTTTGGCCCGGTATGCGTCCGGGCTGGCGGGAGAAGAGTGTTGTGTTCGGGCTGGCGGAGGAAAGGGGCTGAGGCTTGGCCCGGTGTGAGTCGGGGCTGGCGGGAGAAGGAAGGGGTTGAGATTCAGAAGGACAGCAATTTTCAATTTCGCTACAATAGCGTCGATGCTTATGCTAATAGAATGCGCCGCAGACCGTGATGAGGTTACGTGCACCATGTCCGGCCCGCCGGCCTCCTGAGAGGCTACGCCGGTAATCCCACACAACTATATAGGCTTATAGATTGGGAAATGGGGTGTTGATTTAGCAACAGCATTCATGAGCGGAGTCATTGGGGCCAGAGGACGATCCACGAGACCCCGAAGTTTGTGGTTGTGGACGGAGATGCTGTTCTCCCCAATATTCCAAAAATATCTCAAAAATGTAATTGTAAATTTATAGAGTGTTATCTACTGTTTATCCATTATGAACAATTTTGCTAGGACGAAAGCAAAACCGGTATACCCTTGCAGTGTGGAATTCGATAATTTATACAACGTGGAGGAACATTGTTGAACTCATAAACCATTTATTTCAGCAATGAAATAATTATGAGAAATTTGTTGAGATGACAGCTTAAAATGTTACCATTAAAGTGCTGCATGACATCCAAAAAATTTAAACAATGGCCTACAAGGGGACACTTTTGAAGTCATGACTCATGATCCACAACTTTCAGCATTGAAATGATGAGTTATTTAGTAGAGAAAATGACAGCCCAAAATGCTATCATTGAAATGTGGAAATTCAAACATTTTTCATGACTTTATCGTTCATAAACAGTTAGCAAACAAGAGCCTGAAACGTGCTCCTGTCGATTTCAACATCGAAAAACGCGCTGGTTTCTGGGGCTCCGCCCCAGACCCCTCTGCGGGAGCTTACGACGCTCCCCCAGACCCTCTAGTCGGTATGAGCTTCGTGCATTCAGCACTCGCAG
Source organism: Lumbricus rubellus (assembly GCA_945859605.1). Classification (NCBI taxonomy): domain Eukaryota; kingdom Metazoa; phylum Annelida; class Clitellata; order Crassiclitellata; family Lumbricidae; genus Lumbricus; species Lumbricus rubellus. The sequence goes on from OX243819.1 coordinate 2,691,613, forward strand.
CTTCGGGTCTCCAGCGCATGCAAAAATTACCGCCCGTAAGGAAAATGTTCTACTTGCGTTCCTGGGAGGAAGAGCTTGGGGTTTCAGCCACCAAACCTAAAATCCTGGCGCTGCCACTGGTTGTACCCGTAAAACCCCGTACATATGACATGCCCCTAGGGGTTTTCTATATAGTAGGCCTACCCATATGACAGTATACTTTAAAACTTGTTAGGGTATAGGAGTAGAGGCCCAATAAGGCGGCTGACTCATTTGACCAGTACAGCCTTGACCTTCGGACAATTTGACCAGTACAGCCTTGACCTTCGTCCATTTGACCAATACAGCCTTAAAAATTGAGTGCCCGCGCAGTTTGACCAATATAGCCTTACTTTTTCAAATTCATGGAATATCCAGCTCGGCTTAAAGAGAAGATATTCCAATAAAAATGGTTTACCCGAATAAAACTAAAACTGAATTACGGAAAATCGCCAGGCAGCTCGGCTTGGTTGGAAATACAACAATACTGCGGAGATCGGAGTTGATTGTTGTAATTGACGTCCACAACCGCGAATGCTACGACGATGAATGCCCATGCAAGTATCCACGTCCGGATCGTCAACAAGGGCCAGGCGAGACCATCGTCGTTCGTCGTCGGCGCAATGGCAACTCACCCCCCGTGTGATGTTAGTTTGATCGACAACGAGATCATCGTCGTTAATTGTCAATGCAAGGGCGTGAGCGGACTACGATGTAGATACGGGATTACAATATCGCAAACGATTTTACACCGTTGGTTTATAATCGTCTTTGGATCAATCGAATTATTGCAGCTATAGTAGAGGATCAGTTTTTAGGAATACCGCGTAAAAAGTGTGACATGCTACAAATTTAATTCGTTGGAACGTTTTTGATTCGATTTCTCGTGATGGAAATTTCCCGCAGTATTGACGATGCGCTATTAGGCCCACAGTCTTTTCATTCACTTTCGTTATCGATATCAAACACGGCATAGGCTATTTTTCATAGTCGTCTCTTCATCATCGTAGTCTTCATCATCACCATCAACCCGATTTGTCGTCGTCATCTTCAACATCATCACCGCCACCACCACCACCACCATCGTCATCATCATCATAGTCGTTATCATCATCAACATCATCATCATCATAGTCGTCTCTTCATCATCGTAGTCATCATCATCATCATCATCAGCCCGATTTGTCGTCGTCATCTCTTCATCATCATCGCCACCACCACCACCATCATCATCAACAACATCATCGTCGTTCTCGTTGGTAGGAGAGAGAGACGGTCAAGCTCTGTACAAAATTTCGCAGATCGGTATTCAGTAGAAAATGTTTCGTGTCACGCCTCAGTCGAATAGATTTCAAAAACGTCCCTGTCACGTTTTATCGAAAAGTGTGACGGGTCCCTCGGTCACACTGTATCTAGTTATAGTCTGACGTCATAGGACCGCCCTCCCGCCATAGCCACTCACAGTCAAGTGATAGAACGCAATAATGGTGGGATTTACCAGTTTCGATATTAATTATCACAAGTAGTAGGGAATGTTGGCGTCTGGCGTATTTTGTCAAAATCGTTTCACAATGTTACCAAGTCTTCATTTTCGATCCACGAGTTGAACGTGTCTGGGTAGCCCAACCACTTCACGAGACATTTCTTCCCGCGTTTCCTAATCACTTTTTCGATTCTGAATATTTCTTGAGTTGTTTTCTGTAGCTCCTGCTCGTAAAAAGAGCCTTGTATTTCCTCACCCGCAGAATCAGTAATCTTGTAAGTTGGCGGATCTGTGTATTGAACCTGAGATACTACAAAAACCTCCTCCACCCATCTAGTCGTATAACCCTTTTCAAAAATGTTCTTCTTCCTAGTTATTCTGACTCGATCGCCGATTGTAAACTTTGGTGTAATAGGCTCTGAAATCTCATCGCCGTATAAATTCATAAATACAGTCTTTTCGTTCACTTTCATACTAGCCTTCGCGGGGGTCATTTTGATCGAAGAATGTCTCGTGTCATTATAATTACTAACCATCTCATCTAATACATCGATATATCTTCTTGTTGAATTAGCCGTAAAGTATTTGAACATCTTCTCTTTCATCGTACGCACCCATCTTTCTACGATACAAGATTTTCCCTCGTTCTCGGTAGAATACAACTCAACTAAATTCTTCACATTTTTATTATAAAATTCTTTCCCTTTGTCGCACCAAACTTTCGATGGCTGTCGACCGCCCCTGAGTATCTTCGCGAACCCATCAGCTGTAGACTTCCCACTCTTGTCATGTAATGGAACGATCCATCCATACTTGGAAAACACATCTATGACGGTCAATAGATACTTCACGCCATCATTATCTCTAGCGAAAGCCTGCATGTCGATTAGGTCAGCCGCCCAAATCTGGTCAATCCCGCCAACACGGACCCGCCTCGTCCTAAAATTTCTCACTACTGGTTTGTGTAATTCATTCGCTAATTGATTAGTCCATTTCAGGTCCTGCTGTAATTCTAGGCTTTTTTTAAACCTAGCCCGAGACTCGTTTTAGCGGACAAAATAGGTTTGACTATCGCCCTCTCTACGCGTTCCCGCAGACTTGGATTTGGTATATTATTCAACTGGTTTATCATTACTCTATCAGCGACATTCCTAGAAGCCGTATCAGTGTGTCGATTGTATGCTAGGTCGTGAATATACGCCGCACTATCTACCCTGTTTATAGGTTTGCTCCAATCTTTGGGGGTTTCGTTGGGATTCAGACGCAAATCTAGTCTAGTACCGGGACCAGTAAACTGATGGCCCGGCAAATGTACCTCACCAGCAAACTTGGCCCAAGGTAATTTAATGTTGCTTGTGGCAGCGTTCAGCGAACTAACTAGATCTCCGCCTTGCACAATAGCAGACGCCTTCACGAATTGAGTTTTTGTTTTTCCGCATACGACGCAAACACCTCTGAGCATCGATCTCCCATTATTAGCCACGGCGTTCTGCACATCTGCCGTCTGGGTCTGTTTTTTACATTTTACGCAATACATTTCGTTTTTTAATAATATATATTTTTAAAATGGAGATTAGAGATATGAGTTGGGGCACAGCGCTCTCGAAAAGATTCAATAATCCGTTGTTACCAAAAAGCATACGTGGTTTGATAGTTGGGAAATCGGCGTGTGGAAAAACAACGCTTCTTCTCAATCTTTTACTCAGGCCAGACTGGTTGGATTATAATAACTTGCAGGTATTCGGTACTTCTCTGTTTCAACCGGAATATCGTATTATCAAAAAAGCATACGAAGAAAAATTGCCGAAAGAAGCGATCGTTCGGCTGTTTGATCACCGAGATGAAATCGTGGGTCTAAATGCGTCGCCAGACCTCGTTATGGAGGAAATGGCAAAAAATTCAGAAGCTAAATCCGATATAATTGCCAAGTTCTTTGAGAGCACCGACGATGTACCGGACCCGAGAGATCTGAGCGCTGAAAAGAAGAACCTGATGATATTCGATGATCTTCAATTGGAAAAACAAAACAAATGTGAAACGTATTACAATCGGGGGAGGCATAGTAATGTAGATTGTTTTTACCTCGCCCAGAATTATTTCAAATTACCGCGCCAAACAATCAGAGAAAATGCGAACTTTATTTGCCTGTTCAAACAAGACCTGAAAAATTGTAATCATATTTACAACGATCATGTGAGTACAGACATGTCGAAAGATGAATTTCGAAAACTATGCAAAACAGTATGGGAGCAACCTCATAGATTCGTGGTTTTAGACCTGACTAGCGACAAGTACAATGGTAAATACCGATGCGGACTCGACGAATTTTATATAATCGAGGATCCGCCATTGTAAAATTGTATTGTATAGTAAAAATGGAATCATCGCTTCTCAAACAGATATCGGAAAACACGGAAAAGACGGCCTGCAACACGGAACCAAAAACATCATTTTCCATTTTTCTCAGCGAAAAGAGCACGCGAATCAGAACGAAGTTTAATCCACTACTCGAACTGGAGAAGAATAAGAAATATGAAATGGCCTTAGTTGCCCTCGAGACGTACTATTCTTTTCCGAATATCGACGCGACAAACAACGTCTTCAGGTATTCGCCAAATCGCGACTCACAGTGGGTAAACATTGAAGTTCCAGAGGGTTGCTATGAAATAACGGATATCAACGAATATATACAGAGAGTGATGAAGGGGAATGGGCATTACGACGGAGTAAATGGAAATTACTGTATCTCAATAGCGCCAAACACCAATACTCTGAGGTCTGTGGTGAATATAGAAGCAGATTATATGGTTGACTTTACGCCAAAGAATTCGATTGGAAAGGTTCTAGGTTTCAACAGATGGATCTATTCGGGCGGATACAATGAATCGGAGGACTTGGTGAATATAATGAGTGTAAGCAGCCTGAGAGTGACCAGTGACATTATCGGGTCTTCGTACACTAACGGAACATCGGAAAACGTGATATATTCTTTTTTCCCGAACGTAGGCCCGGGTTACAAGATTATCGAAGTGCCGCATAATTTGATATATCTCCCGATTTTGCTATCTACAATTTCAACGATGGAAACGAGGCTCACAGACCAACACGGGAGCCTACTAAATCTTCGAGGTGAAGAATTAGCGATTCGATTTCACATCAGAGAAGTTTGAAAGTTTTTGTAATTTATTAATAAAATGAATCGTTACACGGGCGTAAAAGTTAATATTTCAGAAGCGCAACAAGACAAAATTAAAAGATCACTTCAAGCGGAGAGCGGCGTGAGTATCAAACTATCGCACGAGGATTTGAATGGCGAACACGTTTTGGCTCTCACCCAGGCGCAAATCAATAAAATGGCAGCTGCCTACCAAAAAGGAACTGGCATGATTATTAAAATGAGTAAAACGCAATTGGAGAACAACAAGAAAGTCGAAGGTGGATTCATAGGCGCTATACTTCCGTTTCTAGCGACAGCGGGACGGTTCCTTCTTGGTAGCGTACTGCCAAGTTTAGCACAGGGCGCATTAGGTGGGTTAGGTGCTGCGGCTGGATCGAAACTTGTCGATAAAATCAGCGGTTCGGGCGTAATGTATGTCAAGAAAGGTGACATAGCGTGCAAAATAAGAGCGGCCGGATCCGGGTTGTACTTGTCTCCGTGGCAAAAAGGCGCATCGATAATGGGATCCGGGCTTTACATGAAAACAGGGTCGGGCTATGTGAGTGGCGAAGGACTTTTGCTCGGCCCCAACTCGCCGTTTCGAAACATTCCGATTCTCGGCATGATATTATAAATTATCATATGTAAAATGTCGAGACCAATACACAAATTTGGAACTAAACCAACTAGACCGGTAGAGGATAGAACGCAGCCCGTTTCAGTCTTTTGGAAGATTACGAGCGGTGTTACTCGCACCCCAGTAAGACAACTAGGGGGTCTGCGATGGGAGATTTTTGCGCAAAATGATATTACGATACAACCAAAGGCGGCAAATACGCTAAGGCTTGGACTGGGTGTAGAAATGGCGGCAGGTCTTTGTCTCGTTTCCCTCAGACAGGCTATCAAAGAACGACGATGCAGCCTACTAGACGGAGTGATTTCAGAAGATGTGATTGATGATATCATAGTTTCCATTCAAAACAACTCCGATTCGGCAGTAACAATAAATGAAGGAGATTCGCTATGCTGTGTAAATTATCTGCGGTAAAAAAATATATATTGCTAATAAATAAAAGAATGGAATACGAAGGCATCAAACTCTATCCAAACCTAACAAATATAACACCCTCCGCGCCAGAAGGTGAAATACAAATAGCCGCGGGGTCTGCGCAAACGTATCGACTTCAGAAGATTAGCGAAATCAAAAAGGAGATCGAGCAAGAACGCGACAAAAGAGCAGCGTTGAGTAAAAAGTACCATAGAAGTGTGAGCGTAATCGGCGTAGTAGACAACGTCCTCTTGGCGATCACGATGGGGCTCGGAATTTCGGGAATCGGTGTACTAGCCACCATAATTGCAACCCCCATCGCTATTGCTATGGAAGGGACAGCGCTAGGTGCGGGGCTATTGAGTATAATTGGCAGCCGAATCTGTAAAAAGCTCGCCCTGAAGGCGGAGAAGCATGAAAGGATCAAAACGCTAGCTGACGCGAAGCTCAACACGATCAGCGACCATATTTCAAAAGCACTCGTGGATGATCACATTTCAGACGAGGAATATTCTCTGATTCTAAGTGAGATTGAAAAATTCAATGGCATGAAAGAAGAAATCAAAAGTAAGTCGAAAGTTGCGATAGACGTGATGGACGAGGAAACGAAACAATCTCTCATCGATCGGGGAAGAGAGGAAGTCAGGCAGTCCTTTCAAAGCATGTTTGAGAAAAATACCGAATCTGTGAGAAAGACGACTAACGTGAACATGTACGAAATCATGTAGACTTGTAGAGTTTTGTAGAGCTATGTAGACCTATGTCGCTATGTCTGAAAATACGTCTAACTTGTGTTTTTACACATGTCGAAAAACATGTCGAAAAACACGTCTAGAAACACGCCGGAAAACATGTCGAAAAACATTAAATTTTTTATTAAAAATGTCGTTTCTAAAGATAGATGACCCGGCGAAAAGAAATTTCATAGTCGAAGAGTTTCTGAAGTCCAAGAAGAATATTCAACAAAACTTTTTATCGGAGAGATTGGGGGATTCGGGGCTGCAACAAGAACTAACCAAGCTGTACAAGCCTATCGTCGAGTCGCAATCCGCAATTTCCAAAGAGCAAAATGTCTTACTATCCGCCATCAAAGAAAACTCGATAGCTACTACAAACGCACTACAGACGCTACCCGCTTCGTTGAAGATTCAATTTCCTCAGTATCCCTCGATAGAAGCGTATAGCGACGATCCGGCCGAGGATATTAGAACTTTAGAATTAGGTGATGTAGCCACCAAGTACCTTCATCAATACGCCTCCGATAGAAAAATCGTAGACACGACGTTCGGAATACGATCAAAAAATAGTCAATTCTACATCGGCGATACTCCGATTTCTATTCAAGGAGACGATGTGACGGTTGGAAATAAGACGTATAGCGGAACGCCGGGGCTTTGGGAGTTGTTGACGATGAAACAGCCGAACGCGTCGATATACGATAATAATGATAGAGACGATTACGCCGAGATTCTACTCGCGTCGGATGCTATCAGACAGCCAAAAAATCCCAACAAACCGAAAGCATCTTCGAGCGTCAAATATAGAGAAATTATCAAGCCGATATGGGAAAAGAGGACTCGTAATGCGGTGGGCAAAGGCGTGGGCGGTGTAATTGTTATTTCCGAAGATCCAAACGTGTTAGCGAAACAGCTAGAACTACGATTTCAAAGCTTCAAAGCAGGCAATACCGGCGTGAGAAACGAGATCGTGGCGATGTGCGACGCGTTATTGAGGCAGGAAGTGCTGAGTAAAGATGCTTACAAAAATATAATGATGACATTGTAAAATGCAGGAAAAATGCAGGTCATTAATAGAAGGAGGTATAGAAAACAATACGTTATCGGAGGATCGGGAATATTCGATACAATTTCGGGATTTTTCAAACGACTAGTAACGTCGAACGCCGCCAAACAATTAGCAACGACCGCTCTCAGCGCGAGTAAAGACGTGGCGAAAGAAATTGGGAAAAAGGCCATCGACGTTGGGAAAACAACCGCAATCGACGCTGGCAAACGATTAGTGGACAAAGCAGTGGCCAAACTGTTTACTCCTACTCCTACTCCCACCTCCAAGAAAATTACGCCAGAAACTAGACAAATTTTAGACCGGCTGAGTGGCGTCGGGTCGAGCCAAAATATCTCGAATATCCCGAATATTAATAATCTGATGATGGGGGATGTTCTGAAGAAGAACGGCGCCATGTCGATACAAGATTTAGTACGCTCGCTAAACGGCGCCGGAATGAAGGTCGCGTAAAAAATATATTATCGCGTAGTAAAAAGTAGTAAAAATGCAATCATCCGATATTCTGAGATTTACCGAACAACCATTGAGCGATGAAAGCGTCGAACGTTACGAATGGTACGAGTATGAGCCGATATCGGGGGCGAATCTAAACACCTCCGGCGAGATTAGAATAAATATCGAACTTCAAGATCTATTTTGTCATCCAGCAGAATCTTACCTGCTGTTCGAGGGTAGATTGATGAAGGCGGTCAACAACAACACCTTCTACGTTAATATCGATGAAGCAACCCTTACGAATAATGGGCTCATGCATCTTTTCAGTCAAATTTCGTATTCACTGTCGAATCAGGAAATTGAATCGTTATTTCACCCGGGTCAAGCAACGACGATGCTCGGATTACTCAAATACCCGAATGATTTTCAACTAGCTCAAGGATTGAATCAGTTGTGGTACAAGGATAGCGGAGCGACGGCTGCTATCGCGGATAATCAGGGTTTCGCCGTGAGACAGGCGTATATAATTCAAAAACCAAATGCCAAAGGTACTTTTAGCTTTGTTGTTCCATTGAAGCATATTTTCGGATTTTGCGATGATTACGACAAGGTTGTTTTTGGTGTGAAACATACGCTAACTCTGGTTCGTAAAGCCGATGATGACGCAATTTTTAGTTCAGCCGCCGTATACGCCGCGGGTGCAGGGAAAGTTAGGCTGGATAAAATCTCATGGTTCATGCCGCACGTTATTCCCGCGGATATGGAGAAGATGCAATTGTACAAAACGATCGAATCGAAAGCGTCGTTGCCAGTTGCGTACAGAGCCCGTCAATGCGATACCACCTCCGTCGCACAGTCGACTAATTTTAGCTGGAGACTTAGCGTCAAGACATTACCTGAGAAACCTAGGTACATCATCTTGGGTTTTCAAACCGACAAAAGCGGCAATCAAGAACAAAATCCATCCGTTTTCAATCATTGCGATCTGAAGAACATGTTCGTGATGATGAACCAGGACCGATATCCAGTTGTCGACTACAACCTATCATTTCCGAATCAACAATTCGCGCGGGCGTACCGAGCAGCAGCCGCGTTCAGTGAAAAATACTATGGAATGGATGAACTAATGACGCAATGCAATATCACACCCTCGGACTTCAAAGATTTGTTTCCGATTATGGTGTTTGATGTGAGCAAGCAATCCGAGCGTCTGAAGTCATCGGTGGTCGATATTCAGATCAAAGGCACGTTCAATACGGCGCCGCCGGCTAATACGGAAGCGTACGCAGTGGTGATTTCAGACAAGTTACTGAGGTTTCAATCGGATGGGCAGAAAATGAGCGTGGTATATTGAAGTTCATGATAGAATGGCCGATGAAGTGTAGAAGTGTTGTATTCAAATTCAAAACTTGATTCGGTTTTGAATTCTAAGGTCGTAAGTATGCCGCTGAAAATTCGCGAACAAAAATATTTACCGGATCAAACGAACTAATAAATATCTCGAGATAATCAGTATTAGTTAATCGAACTAGGCTAGTGCCCGACACATATTTTTTCGACCCGGCCTTACCCCCGCCGCCGACAATCAGCTCGTCCACTCCCCCACTTTTGTACAAGCCAACAGTTTCGTTATATTTACCACTACTGTCGCGTATTTCCAAACACGCCGTAACCATGTAACAGCCGGCTTTCCGAGGAAGGAAACGGTTCGAATCGACTAGACAATTATCCGGATCGAATTTTACAGCTCCAAATGTTACTTGCGTTATTGTGTTGGCGATGATAGCCTGAGCCGAGAGGCCGTAAACACTAAACGCCGGGCCAAATGCGACCTCAGCAGTGGGTGTAGGCGCTATCGAAGCAATTCGTTCGTCTACGTATTTTTTATTCGTCAAATGATTATCGTTTGACGGAATGCCCGCGTGATTCGTAATCAAATCTATAGCTTGACCCCAACTTAGCGCTTCATCCATTCCCGCATCCGGATTATTCGTTATTGGCAGGCCTTTGATGCAGCTGCCATTCATATTTAGATTCCCAGTCGCCGGATTTGCTCCATCCAACCTTAGAAAAGTACTGTTTACTTGGGACAGCGTAACGCCCCCTGCAATTATTTTTTGAGTAGATCCTGAATCTGTATGACCAAATTTATCAACAGGCATTTTGAATATAATAATTTTTATTAATTCAGGGCCGTAAGAATGCCGCCGAAAAGTCCCTACACAAAATGTTCGTAGCGATGGATGAAAAAGCGTGTATGCTGACGTAATCGAACTCGTCTAGAAAAAGTATGTTACTACCGATTGAATGGTTTTGCGAACCGTTCGTACTCCCTCCGCCCGCAATTTGCATGTACGACGCCCCATTTTTATACAGGTGGACGGTGCCATACGCGGTATTACTATTGTTACAAAATTCTATGTACGCCGAAACGATATAGTACCCGGCTTTACTGGGGAAGAAAGAAGTCGTTCCGATACCCTGTTCAATACCGTGTCTTGCGGTACCACATCTGATTACGTCAAAAGTAACTGCAGTGTGAGATCTAGCGAGTATAGCCTGTTGAGTTGAACTGTAAGCGCTAACCGCAGGCCCTACCACCGTCGCCACTTTCGAAGTAAGTTGTTCATCGACGTATTTCTTATTCGTCAAATGATTATTGTCGGTCGGGACGTCGTCGTGATTCTGCAGTAAATCTATTACTTGCCCCCGACTTACAGCCTCATCTATTCCCGCTTCCGGAGTATTCGTTGTAGGCAGACCTCTAATAGTATGACCACTCATATTTAGGTCGCCAGTCGCCGGGTTTGCTCCATCTAGCCGTAGAAAAGTACTATTTACTTGACTTTCAGTAACTCCCCCGGCAATTACTCTTTGCGTAGATCCTGAATCTGTATGTCCAAATTTATCAACAGGCATTTTTTACATCTGAATATAATTTTCAATGCAGGCTGTTTATAACTTCTTGAAAAGTCACTCCATCTTTACATGTTTTTTTCAGGACGTGCAGGCATAGATGGCCGCAAAACACTTCGTTGTCAGGCTGTACGCGTTCGCTATTGTAGTACACGGGACTCTGCAAATACTTTACCAGTTCTGTAGGAGGGGGCAGGCCATAGCTGTCGAAATATATTTTGTCCTTGCCGTTTTTTGAAAAAGCGACCCAGTGCGAGCCGGTTCCATTAGAATCGTCTAGATTCAATATCCCGCATTCAGTCCGTCTAGGTTTCTTCGGCAGCTCGTCTCTGAGAAATACTCCCCGGAAATTAGGGATATTGAGCTTTTTCGCGGCATCTAGTAGTTCAAAATTCGTCAACGGATGATTTGGGAGGACAATGCCTTCGACATTTATGTTTTTCACAGTTGTATAGCTCATTTTAATATTTCATCTAGATGTTTCACAAACTAACGAGCTTTCGAGCTTCTACGCAGGCGAGATAATATTTACGTCTACAACTTTTGCATTCATTCGCCTTTCCATCTTTTTGAAATCGATTGTTGACGTATTCCGATATGTTCTGATTTACCTTACACCGACTGCAAACTTTTGTGTCTTTTGTCTCTCTATTTTCCTGTCTCGCGTATTTGTGCGCAAGCTCTTTCACTTTGGCATTTTTACAAATTTTACAGCTGGGGTAATACCCGCTCTTCTGTGAGTTATCTTTGTGAAATTCGTCCAAGCTTTTTTCTATTTTGCATTTGGTACACACTTTTTTTACCGAATCCATTTTATATTAGTGTAAATTATTCTTTATTTTGTTTAGTTTTCAGCGCGTAGTGCCCATAGGCTAGGGTGTGGATCCCGTCATCCATTATTACTCTTTTGTCGTCGTCGGCGGACAGAGCTATTTTATTTACTTCTTCGGTGTAAATTTCATGGCGGTAGGATCGAATGACGTTCATCGCTCTCGACTGTTGTCTTTTCGTAAACACGCAGTCTTTGTAATCTGCGTGAGTGATTGATTTCTTGACGACGTTCTTTTTCACACCTTTACATTTCTTGTAGTCTTCACCCGCCATTTTGTAAGAGTACAACTTGGATCGCAGCCCGACAAATTCTTCAATCTGTTTTCCTGCGGCCTCGTCTTTGAACATACCAACCACTTTTTTATTTACACCCGTTTCTATGCCGGATGGGTGATCTCTCGGATAGTCTGAAGTATCGAACATACTTTGGACGTCGCGGGAAATATCTTTGTAGAAGTCTTCCGTTTTAATTTCATACGCCAAAGAATCGGTATCGGTGAATAATAGCTTGGCCCTATCTCCGTACTTGGCCTTGATGTAATTATAATGAAAATCATACATGAGCGTCTTACTGACGTCTAATATACACATCCCTAGATATATCGGCTTGTTGTAAAACAACTTGGTCTTTTTCATGTGAACGGCGATGAGGTTTTCATCGAAAATCGTTCGTCTGTCGTAATTAGTTTTCGCGACTAGCTTGATAGCTTCCTTCTCATCACTCACCAATCGTATGTCAACTCGATTCTCGATAGCTTCCATTGTTTTACCGAAAACGCTATTGTTCATCAGTTTGAAAAAGTCTTTCTCAAAATCGTTCGTAGCTTTCGTTCTCAGGTTGGTATTCAGATCGATATACTTTTTCAGCCAGGCACTTTCCACGAATTTTATTCCCCGATGTATTTTTACGATTTTCAATCCGAGCCTTTCGTACAATTTTAAATTTCCGTAATGAACGACGTACTTTACTTTGTCATTCAAGTTTGGAATGAGTTTCGCTACATCTGATCCCGCAGGTTTTACACTCTCTGGAGCTAGTGGATAATCATTATGCAGGTCGTGCAATTCTTTTGGATATTCTAAGTCGACTTCCAACACACATCCCACTCCATCTCGTTCGCTAATGTTTCTCCAATCATTCAATTCGTCATCGTTCATCCATTCAAACCCATGAGTCGGTAGCGGCTTGCTCATCGCCCATCCATACAAGTTGTTCGCGTCCAAGTATGGGATGAATACTGAATGTTGGGTGGGATTGAAAGCTTCTCCCATGTACTCGTTGTTCGCTTTCGCGTATCGATGGGAAATCGTGCTGACACCTCCCCGTATTCCCTGCTTGATCATCAGTAACATATCGTAGTCACTCAACAACTCCAACTCTACACCAGTCGTCTTCAACGCCGCATCCCATGCAAGTCCGGGGCTAGTGTAGTACCACGCAGGATCTAGGTTGTAGTGCTTCATACAGACGTCTCTGAAGTTTTCGAACACATCCGCTAATAATAGAACATCCGATAAATTGTACAAGTCGTGATATTGACGTAATGTTTTGCATTCAAATTTGTCCCATACCGTTTTCGCGTGCGCGTAATCTTTTTCGCTGATACCCGAATCGGTTAGTTTTGAATAGAAGGCATGCTTCGATGGTAATTCGGTTTCGTTTAATCTTTCAACACCGTCGACGTAATCATATGGGTAAACGCCTTTTCTGAGTAAAAGATCCAGCTTCTCACCTTCAAAAAATTTCCCTAAATTCTTGCACTGATCTTTCTGAAGATTTTTCGATAACGCGTCGAGACTCTGGGGCATGAATCTAAGACTATCGATAAAACGTAATTCGCGTTTGACTTCTCTCTCTTTCCCATCTGCGTCTACAAACTTATCGACGACGACCTCTCTACTGAATGAGATATACTTTTCTTCGTTGCAGGGAATGCATTTGATTTTCTCGCCGTGTTCACCTCGTAATTTCTTGATAAATAAATGGCTGTCATAACCGGTCAAATTGTGAAATATGACGGGGAAGAACTTGGGGACTTTGTATTTCAGATTACAAAGGTTGTGAGCGGCACCTCTAAATTTTCCAGTCAAATGACAGTGATCTCGAACTCGTTTTTCATCGTCTATAAATTCTCCCCCGCATATATGGCAAACAGTAGCCGAGTCGAAAAGCTCCTGCTCTTTCTTTCCGAATATCATTTTCTTTGGGAATTTGAACTGGTTATATATTCGTTTCACATTTTCTTCGAGACTGTCTATGAATTTCTGAGCGACATCATCGTCTTCGTTTTCAGCTGTAAAACGCACCGGCTCTTGGGAATAAACATCATCGTCGAAGCATTTCATGTGATAACAAAACGAGCTGGGCGTATGTTTTTGATACTTGTTGGTGTAAGACGTGCTAGGAACGGGTTGGCATGTACCGATAGGTTTGATGAACGACTCAAAATCGGCAAAGTACACAAACGGTACGCGCATCTTTCTATAGTGATGTGTAAAACTTAGCATAGCCCCAGGTTCTGGAAGTTCTATTCGTTGGGCGTCCTGCTGCGAACAGTACTCAGTATGTTTGTGAAGCGATTCTACCTTTCTAAAACCGATTAAACATATTCTGCAATAGTGCATTGAATTATGGGATTTTTCTGTTCGTAGTGCCAGCAATCTGTTAAAATTCTTGATCCAGCAATAATGCTTCTTTTCCCCATCAGAAATGAGTAATAGATCTACACACCTATCATTCTCATGCTTTGATATATATAGTGGGAATACATTCACATCTTTCTCGTAACCAAAAACATTAACACTAATATTATTATTTCGCTCAAACTTACTCATCACATTAGCATCCGCTGCTACAGGGAATTCGATACCAGACCAATTGAGTTCCTCAGACTGTCTAATTAATTCTTTCGTAATTCTTTCTGTATTTTTGTCGACTGGGTTTACAGCCCTCATTACACACCACTTGAAGCATTCATCGTCTTCGTTCTTCATATTAATAATAGCCTTTTTATTCGCTAAATAATCTGGAAGTGGAATATAAGAACTTCCTTTCAATGGTTTGTATACCACTGTATCGATATCCAACTTCAAAACGGTTTTGAATCTCCAATTACTCCCCCGCATCTGAAAACTTGCCATGCTCTCCTTAATTTTATCCGCTGCGTTGGCATATATTTCCCTCACATCGGTTGCTTCTAAAATAATATCACTCTTTGATTTGAAATTAGGCTCAGCCGTTACTACTTCGCCGGTTTTCATATCTACTTTCTCCATTTCGCACATGAGATCGAATTGAACTTTTACCCCGCGATTTTTCCCTAGCAGCCTAACTACATGCAGTCTTACAGCCTTGAGAAAAGTTGCAACATCGATCCCGTTGTCGCCATCGATCGTGTATCTTTTTGTAAACCCTTTGATGGCCGTCGCAGTCTCTCGAAGTTTGAACCTATGAATGGGTGGTTTTATTTGCGGGGGTAACTGACTAATCTCGCGAGTCAGCCAATCCGAAAAAACTATTTTATTTTTCCCCGGATGCAAAAATTTCCAAGTAGTAGTCAAGAATGCAGTAAGTTCCGCTTTTGCTAATCTCGAGTATCCTCGCACACCTCTCTTTTTTGCAATTTCTCGCAATTCTCGCACAGTGGCGGGAGTATGCGCTGGTGTTTTGTTGACCTGAGCCCGGGCGCCTAGTCGATCTCCCCGCGATATGAACGCTATGAGTTCCGCTTTTCGCAAACTCGAGTATCCTCTTTGTCCTCTCTGTTTGGGAATTTGTCGTAATTCTTTCAGATTATACGATGAGTAGTCCATTTTATATTGGAATATCTTGTCTTTAGGCCGAGCTGTATATTCCATTTTTCAGTTATTTTACATACACAAGAGAAAAAAATAATAATATTCGATTGATCCAAAGACGATTATAAACCAACGGTGTAAAATCGTTTGCGATATTGTAATCCCATATCTACGTCGTAGTCCGCTCACGCCCTTGCATTGACAATTAACGACGATGATCTCGTTGTCGATCAAACTAACATCACACGGGGGGTGAGTTGCCATTGCGCCGACGACGAACGACGATGGTCTCGCCTGGCCCTTGTTGACGATCCGGACGTGGATACTTGCATGGGCATTCATCGTCGTAGCATTCGCGGTTGTGGACGTCAATTACAACAATCAACTCCGATCTCCGCAGTATTGTTGTATTTCCAACCAAGCCGAGCTGCCTGGCGATTTTCCGTAATTCAGTTTTAGTTTTATTCGGGTAAACCATTTTTATTGGAATATCTTCTCTTTAAGCCGAGCTGGATATTCCATGAATTTGAAAAAGTAAGGCTATATTGGTCAAACTGCGCGGGCACTCAATTTTTAAGGCTGTATTGGTCAAATGGACGAAGGTCAAGGCTGTACTGGTCAAATTGTCCGAAGGTCAAGGCTGTACTGGTCAAATGAGTCAGCCGCCTTATTGGGCCTCTACTTATAGGCCTAAACTTTTAACTTTTGTGATTATAGTAAAGACTAAGCCCATTTCTTTTACAATGAAATTTTGACATTCTTATACTGGCAGCTAGTCTGCGACTCTGCAAAACGACTTCTTATTTAAGTTTTAATGTTTTTATCGTTGATAAATAGCTAGCAAAAAGAGCCTAAAAAGGGTTCTAGTTGAGGTCAACAGAGCTAAAATTCCGTTGGCGGCTGGGGCTCCGCCCCAGACCCCGCTGGGGGAGCTTACGACGCTCCCCCAGACCCCCTAGTCGGTATGGGCTTCGTGCCTTCGTCACTCGCAGCTTTGCGCCTTCGGCGCTTCATAAAAAACGTTCTAGTTGGGCTTAGGGCTTCAGCCTCCCAAACCTAAAATCCTGGCGCCGCCACTGTTTGTAAATCGTTAAATTAGAAACTAATTGTTCAATAGGGTCTATAGATCCCAACTATACAACACAACACGGATTTCCTGAGCACCAATAACAAATGTCACTGACATCATCAAAAACGCATAATTGGATCGGTTGTAAACTTAACATTGATTCTATTCAAATATGCCTCCTACTCCATCCAAAACGTGCTGTCATACATGTACATTTCCACAAAATATCCTATAGCAAGAAATCTCACGTCTGGTGAGTTTTTACTTAATCGTTCGGTCGTTCAATTGTTTATCTACAGACCCAGTGGAATGTCCCGGTAGCATCGTTGAATACGACGTTGGAAACACGACGAACATTGCGTGCAGCGTTAACTACTATGATTCGACGCTGACGTACGCTCCAAATATAATGTGGTACAGGGACGGGCAATTGGACCCTGGACAATTCACCATACAGGAAGCCAACAACAGAAAAGCGTATGTTGAACTTGGATAGATATTCTTAGGCATAGGCTCCTCATTCCTCATTAATTTTTTCTGATTAGGCCTACCCAACTCATTATTCTCATGTCAGATCTTAACTCTGGCTTATTTGTTAATTCCTATTTATTTTCTAAGGAAATTTATTATGGTGCCACCAGAGAAAATAATCACAGACGCCCACTGCAAGGCTGCAGAAAATAAGAAACGATTACATTAATTTTGTAGACGAGCATTCAGTATGCAACAAGTCTGCTAGAAACCCTTTCAACAAACACTTCGAAAGATTGTGCCAGTTGAGGCTTGAGAGAGCTGCACACAGTGCACTACGACCCCACTGCAAGTATAGTTTTGAATGAAAAAGATTCACGGACAGACCAACACTATGGGCCTACGATGTATAAATAATTAAAAAATGAGTACGTATTATAATAGGCCTAACATCCCTTGGACTAACGCTAAGAAAGCAATGGATTTTAAAAATTACTGACAACGATTAAGACAATTTATTAGTACCCATCGCCGTCAAATGACGGACATAAAGGACTGAAGACGATGATTAGTGTGAAGACAAAATTTAATTTTAAATACCCAGTTTCGAGGTACATGTAGTCTCACCTAGTTAAAACTCGAATAGTTCAGTCTAACCGTTTAATCTAACATAATTATTTTAGGTTTTTTAATCTAGTCTAAGTGTCTGCAAGCATAGGTGCAACCACGTCCTAAAAGTTGGGGGCCATAATAATAAAGTTAGGGGACCACTCAAAAGTTGGAGGGACGCGTCCCGTGGGTCCCATAGGGTGGTTGCGCCTATGTCTGCAAGCAATCGGGCATGTCATGTCATGTCACATAATAATAGCAGTCCTGTGACATAATATTATTATGTCACATGACTGCTAGCGCTTGTAAGCTTATTGAGTTTCCCTTGTGCAACGCATTTGTGCCCTCTTTTATGTAGGGCTATATTGATAAAGAGCGTGACGTTGGCTGATGACGGTGAAAAGTTCGTCTGCTTCGTTGACTTCAGTGATAGGTACTCGATTATCATGGACTACACAGACAACTGCTCCACAAGTTTCCACGTCAGAAGTGAGCACCATGACGAATATTCAACTTTTCTATGGCTGTTTCGTTATAAGTAGGTCTCTCAGATTGTTCGGATGTACATGTATTAGTGTGCTGTGGTCCACATTGCCAGACAGACATGCCGGCGTTTAGTCAAATGACTTAATCCATTATAGTCCTGGGCATGACGTTAAACTGCATCCATCCTCCGCCACAGGGAACCAACAACGTCTCTGTGCCGGTCCTAAGCCCGGACAAAGGAGGAAGGTTTGCCAGATGGGTGGAGATACACTGGCAGAAAAAGACCAAGACCATAGAAATCCGCAAAAACCACGACACAAGTGACATAGCGACCCAGATGCTTCAAGGTGTCATGATGTGGAGCGCACATGCACAGGCCGGTCAGGACAGACCGGTGGAGAGAGTCGAAGGAGAGAGCATACGTGGGCCACATACGGGCATTGACCCAGGTTGTCCTTCGTACCTCTCTCCCAATATTCTCTTCAATCGGACAAGGTGGTCTAGCGGCTCCAAGATGTTAATGGTATGGAGCGGACCTGCTGAGCGGACCGGTTGAAGCTGGGAAGCATGATGCGAGACAGACTCAGACAGAGAGTGGCGTCGGACACCTACGGGTTGTTAACCCAGGGACAGCGATGATGATGATGATGATGATGATGATGATGATGATGATGATGATGATGATGATGATGATGATGATGATGATGATGATGATGATGATGATGATACCCAAGACATGGACCGTATCAATCAATCAATCAATCAATCAATCAATCAATCAATCAATCAATCAATCAATTAGTCATAATTTATATAGCGCCCCTTCAAGGTACCAACTCAGAGGCGCTCCCGGCCGAGATCAGGCAAAGAAACAGTCTTCAACAGTGATTAATTATTAGGCCCCTATGGCATCTGATAAAATTATAGGCACTATAATTATTGCACATTTATCTGCTTCTGAGCAGGTCCTTAAAGAAGCGTCATATAAATGCTGGTAAGAATGAATATGAATTACACAGTTGTCTCGTCTAGGTTCATTTGAATACACAGAAAAATTATATTGATAATTAATAATTAGGCCTAATTGAGCAGTGAATGATTGGTGATTTTTTTTCAGCGATTGATGCAATCCCCAAAGTGCCAACCAGTGAAACAGGTGAGCAACTAAAATTTAAAAAAATGTAATTAGGCTGCTCTGTCAAAGGTGTCATTGCCATTGTTTTTATCCGGCCGAGTCTTAGCTTCGTAATGTAGAGAATGCGCGTGCAGCTGCAAACACAAAATGTGCACTTCTAAACGGATTTGTATACAGTCGTGGAAGCGATTCTATGCAGTGAAAATCAGTTTTAAAAAAGATCACTGAGAGAAACTTGCCATGGAGGATGGGAAAAGAAAGAAGGGATTGTGCAGTTCTACAAATTTCTTTTAAAAGTCCTGTGCCAAATATTCACAGATTTGTGATAGGCATGTCATGTCACCTAATATGGTGGCGGCGAGAATAATTATAGTGGTGTGGTGTTGAAGGTGGCGGTGGTGTTGGGGTGGTGGTCAATGTTGATGATGATGATGATGATGATGGTGCTGATTATGATTAAGATCAGGGCCGTAGCAACAATGAACGTGGCCCCCTCCGAGCATAATGTCCCCGAAATTTCTGACGACTTATTTTTAGTCATCCGGCCAAAATCTCGGAAAACTTTCATCAATTCGCCGTCCAAAAAAGTTTATGATCTTTTTTGTAGTCATTTCATTCATTTTTTGGCACTTTTGGGGGCCCCTTCCTTGCGGGGGCCCCCTTCGGTCGGAGGGTACGGAGGGCGGTCGCTACGCCTCTGATTATGATTATGATCATGATGAGGAGGAGGAGGAGGAGAACGAAGTCGAAAAGGAGTAGGAGTATCATGGTGCTAGTGATACTAAATAATGCATTGCAGCAATTGAGACCTCCGGCATGATGCTCAAAACCCGTAAAGCGATCGGGATCAGATGCTGGCGCTCATCTTCTGTTATGCAGATAATTCTATTCATGACAGCACTGAGGCTAGTGATAATAATTGTCTTTGATCGCATAGGTCCGATGGTATCCATCTACCCGCCCCGCATCAGTCTTGAAATTGGACAATTGGACGTCTTCCTTAGATGTAGCGTCTCCGACATGCCGGATAACACCTACATCGACTGGATTTACTATCCGACCTGGCATCAGACTGGATTCATCATCTACTCCACGTACAATAACAGTAACAATGACCCAACCAACTTCACTGTCAAACCAACAACATTAGATGGTGATGCGCTTGCGATCAATCTGATCATCAACACGCTCAAAACATAATTCGTGACTCAATATCTGTGCCGTCTCGGGCCCAATACTGGAAGTGGAGACGCCATAAACGTCCTTCAATACTTATCAGGTAATTTACATGCACGCTGCTATAGGGTTGGCTGTCCAGCTAGGTAACATCCGACATGAAGTACGGCTTACGGACGATTGATCATCATCAGATTCTTAAGCGCCTTCGTGAGATTCTTGATAAGGCGCTATATAAATGGTCATATACAAACATAAATTACATAATTACACATCATCATTCATGTGCTGAAAGCCCGTATGTGTCCAATGCGCATTTCATCACCATTTTTCACAATTCCGAATCTGATGATGATAATGATGAAGATGGTGATCGCATGCGTAGGCCTACTGACAGATCGTGCCATGCGGTCTGTGGCAAAATACTTCAAAACGGATGTCCTCACTTAAGCTTATATCTGCCTGCCTTGGCTTTATAATTGAACTAAACTTAATGAAAATAATCGTGTAGTGTAGGCTACATCTTCAAACACAAACTGTATTTTGAGCTCTTGCCTGCCTCACATTTTTGAGCGACAATTTAACAATAAAAGTTTCCAAAATCTCTTCAGTTGTGAAAATAAAATTAATTTGTACTATGTCTGTATCATGATAATGATGAGGAAAACGAGATATTAGACGTTCATCTAGTGCATCGTAAAGTATCACTAACCTTCGGTCCTGGTAAGTAAGGCGAATGAGACACCCGAAGGGTGGTGGATTTTCTCTGCCTGTGATGTCGGTCTACATAAGATATATCAGGTCTTTAACAGTGGATACTTAATAATTATTATTGCTTAATTAAGAGATGCTCTGTTCGAATGAAGTGCTTTGATTGACAGATGCTTCAATCAGCCAGGAACTGATTTTGATTGACAGGTACTGTGAAAAATGTCAGTTTCTATCCACCATCAAGCGCTGATGCCCCAATTACGCTTGAAGTTGGAGACGTCATCGAGTGCATGGCAGATGGAAGACCCGAACCAACGATTGAATGGTAAGAGACGTTGCTCCTCTCTACCTGTACTGTCGGCCTACATCAAACTATAATCTCGTGTCCTAAACAATGGATGCTTAATTGCTTATATAGGCCTAATCCATGTTGCGAACGGTATTACAATCCTGGTCTGCAGAATGGGATTGTTTCCAGTCATGCAACTAATCTAGAAAATGGGTATACTCTGGTGGTCATGGTAGTCGATTAATTACTCTGTTGCCTTGGTACACATAGTCTAGTGACGGAAAACCGAGCTCACCCAGAACTAGTCTGTGAGGTATGGGCAACGGGAAAACCACCTCACACAGTCATCTCATTGCCAGAGGCGCAAAGCCAATGAACCTGCCTTCGGGCAGAGAGCTCACCACAATCATCATAACTCCCATTCTACAATCTACACTTGCAACACCACACGACCACCATTATAGTAGGCTATCACCGTAATGCAAAGTTGAGTGCTCGGCTCAACCACTCCGGATTTCGACCTGGTATCGGAACGAACAGGGCAGCTCTGGCTATTGCGGGCGTGATTTGGTGTAGCCTATATAATAGGCCTATACAAGACCTAGAGCTGGTGAATAAGCCGATCTACCTGACGCGGCTTTTGCGAGTGGTGAGATATTCTCGAAGATTTTAATTAGCCTCTATCAGATTCGACCGGCCTGTATTAATTCAATTAATATTTAAGTGTGCGTTTTAGGTACGATCCCTATAGAAAGTATCTTTCGTGGGAGAGGGAACTAGTTGTGACGGTGGACATGCGCACTTGGGATCAGCCGATCGTCCTCGATTGCAGAGCGACAAACACGATCGACAATTGGATGACGTCTGCATTCGCCCGTGGCAACTACACGTTCTACGGTTAGACCTTTCGGCAATTGCAATAACCTAACCTGTGGCGAATCAGAGGCGTAGACAAGAGGGATTTTAGGGGGTTAACCTCCATTGACTTAGAAAAAGTCTTAAAAGGCTATTTATCCACTTAAGGTTATTTATCCACTGAAATAAGAAAAAAACAATTGTTTGCAGTAACAGTTGTTTTTCTTACTTTATTCCCTTTTTTACTTTATTCCATTTTTAGTCACTGTAACACTGTTAGGTTGGTGTCACAGGAAGGGCATCCGGCCAAGCCATTAACCCCTCCCTCCCACCATCATTAACCCCCTCCCACCATCATAAATTCTGGCTACGCCACTTTGGTGAATTGTGAGTCGTTCATGATTCTTTGCTGTGGAAATTTTGGGCCGTTTGCACGACAATATCGTAAGAATGTAAGCCTTATTCGCTGACCAACCCTGGTTAATTTGCGACTAGACTAGTGGATAGATCCGACGACCTCTGAGTCTTAGCCGCTTAGCGCAAGTCAATCTTTGAGGAAGACGTTAGCTTGCTAATCGCTGCGTAAGAGAGGCGAAGCATGGGGGTGTTTGCGATTCATTCACTTCGACTGAATTTAAGATGTCAAAGAGTGTGCTAGAGTAAATTCCGCTGGTTGTCTGACACTCCTATCTTATTTATGCTTTTAGTTTTTGATACTTTTCGCCGTCACAGAAATACCATTAATGTGTGGCAAGACGAATTTAGACTACATCGTTGTAAGATCGATCAGTTATAAGGGATGGTGTGTGTGTGTGTTTATTTCAGTGGCTGAAGTAGTAGGCCAATCCAGCGGAGCAGGTAAGCAGCATCAACACTTCGCTGCCTATGAAACTCTGAGCATTTGAACTGCACTTAGCTTTAGAGCAGCATTTTACAAATCAGAGTTTTCGATTATATTTGCGATAGCGTTAGCCCATGTCCGGCCAGTTGAAAATTAAATTGTGATTTCTCTTGATGACAATATTATCTTCCTTGAAGTTCCTTTGTCTCTGTCTCTCTCCTGTCAGTTCTTTCTTTCATGCCTTTGCCTAAACTTTCTATTTTGACTTCCTTAAACAAGGAGTTCTATAGACATAGGCCTACATTGGCTATATACATATAAACTAGAATTCTATAGGTTAGCGCTCAGTTCAGATACTCTATCTTGAGAGATGTTCCCTTTGCCTGACATTGGTAGACCACGTCTGTAATTTCACTAATGACAACTGGTCTCATGCAATGTAAGCATATAATTTTATGTGCCTACACATAGGCCTATAAATAACGACGTTTCCGTTGTTATGATTTGCAGAGGTTTGGGTGATCGCGGTTGCCGTGATTGTTCCAATCGTGGTCCTGGCCGCCATTGCATTCGCAGTCTTCTTCGTTATTCGACGCCGTAAGTAGCCTACAGTAACTATCAGTTCTTATGTGGACACTTTCCTCATCCACAAATTAACTTTCAACTAAACCTATTTGTCCTTGGCTCATTATGAATAGGCTACTTTAATACACCATAAGACAGGAAGAAACAATAATTATTCAAATGTCACAACATGTAGACCTATGCCTACTAAAATGCGCAATGCTTCATAATCATCGTCAAAAGGAAGGATTGTAAAAATGCTCTAAAATCATTTAAATCGTGCCTTGATTATACAATAAGACAAACTTAGAAAGAAAAATGAATTTCAAATCTAACTTTAGGTAATCAACATAACCACAGAGAATCTAACAGCGTTCTGCCTGCTCGTGGTCCCTATTGATCGAAAATATGATGCAATACAAGAGACAAACTCATTTCATTCGGTCTAAGTTTATTTTCATATCAGTGGGTTTATAATTTCAGTGATTACATTTCGCAAATGTTTTATTGTATGTTTACAGGCGAGATGAGAAAGAAGGAGTCGACGACGAAGACGAAGATCACCACGGCTTCAACTGCGGCTCTTCTATTCCATTATTAGGCTAATCTCGCTAACATTCGTTAGCATTAAAATTTCTTTACTTCACGATAAATATTCATTTAACCGATTTTGGTGAAGACATTCGTTAGCCTAACTAGGCTATCATCAGCTTATAGTAGACCTAGACCTCTTTGATCTATATGAGATCTAATCATAGTTGATTTGATTTTATGATATCGTTCTTCATAAATGAGAATAAAAAATTAATGGTTATTTCTGAACTAGTTTTGTTATGCGTAGTTATTTTTGTAGCTTGAATGCATGCCGCGGATTGCCTTATGTGTAAGCTTATACAAATTGTTGGGCCTAAATGATTACAGCTTACTTCGAATTATTATGCATGGGCTACCGTCAAGTGATTGTTTTCGATTGTATTTGGTAGACCTACGACCAATGAGAGTCCAGTAGACGTAATGCAATTTAACCAAGTAGCCTAAAATATCATATGCATTATTTTTAGGTACTAGGCCTACTGTATTATAGTGCTATAATAATATTGGTCTGTCCTTTAAATTTTTGACTGCTGATATTCTGTTACGAGCTATAAGTTTCCAAAGGGTCTTTGTGTAGAAATCTCTCGCTGTGTACAGGGTGGGCCATAAAAAAGTAATCCCTTACGTTTTTTGCCCATATCTTGGCCAGAAGTAAGAATTTCGAACTGAAATTTTACAGTCTTAAAGACAATTCCTATTTACACATGATGGCCAGATTTCATTAAAGTATTTCAAACACAACAAAAGTTACACCACGTTTAGTGAGGCCACCCACCGTTTTTTGACGATTCAAAAATGCGACACAGCCAAAAAGTTGTAAAAACAATTTAATTATTCTGGTCAATATCACCGTTTTTTGACGATTCTGAAGGGTGACGCAACAAATAGTAGCAAAAACACAATTTTTTAAAGTCTCATCTCAAATATTTGTTATCAAATAGCCTTGATATTGCCAGATGATCATTAATACTACTCTTTAAAAAAGAAACAGGGTACCAGCGTAGCTGCACATCACTGGGAAGTCACTTAGCAAGATGACAATCAAATTGGTAAATAAGGAATCTGTGACGTTAATCAACAGGTCCGTCAAGAACTTTGCAAAGATACTCAACAAAAGTTTTGTCACTGGTGGTGGGCACATTGAAAACAAGTTGTGAAGCACTACCAAGTTCATGTGACAACAGTTATTTGAGATGAGACTTAATAAAATCGTGTTTTTGTTACTTTTGCTGCGTTTCGTTTTTGAATCGTCAAAAACTGTGGGTGGCCTCACTAAAAGTGGTAAAACGTTTGTTGTGTTTGAAATATTTTGATGAAATTTGGCCATCATGTGTAGATATGAATTGCCTTTAAGCCTGTAAAATTTCATTTCGAAATTCTTACTTCTGGCCAATATATTGGCAAAAAACTTATTTTTTGCGTTTTGTTTTTGAATCATCAAAAACCGGTGGGTGGCCTCACTGAAAGTGATATAACTTTTGTTCTGTTTCACATAATTTTTTATGGCGATGAAATTTGGCTATTGTACGTAGATATGAATTACCTTCACACCCGTAAAACTGGAATTGAAAAATTCCTATTTTTGGCCAAGGTATCAACCAAATTTCGTAGGGGATTACTTTTTTTGGCCCACCCTGTATAATATATTGAATTATCCAAACTGACGAACTATTATCAACACATTCGGATGGATACTATCTTCTGGCAATATGCCTATATTGAATTTATATATGTGTTTATGCTAAGCTATTTAACGTACTATTATAATAGGTCTACGTAGGTCTACTGTGACTGTTCGGGCTGAAGGTTCTCTGTATCAGCCGAATCCATTATTTCTCTACAGTAGTAGGCCTAAGCTTATAGGCTTAACAGAAGAGTGTTTGCGTGTTTTTTCAACCAGACTGACATAAAATGTTACATTAGAAGCGCGTTTCCATTACCAGAGTTTCCGACCGAGAATTTGTCATGCATAGGCTATAGCTAATTTTCAATGCAGCTCTAATACAAATTATACAATAGGCCTACAACCAGTGAATCAGTCAGTCATTCAATCAATTAGTCAGTCTGTCAATCATGTAGTCAATCAGTCAGTCAATCAATCGGTCAATCAAGTCAGTAATGCCGACAATAGATTAGTGACTCACTTCAATGACAACATACTAATATTTTCATTAACCCCTAATATCTTTTTTCTGAATAATCACTTAGCGATTGGGTATTTTCAAACCATTTGGGCCAATCAGTTTTTCCTATTCAAGTATGTCGTTATCTATCTCGCTAGCTCTGTTGATCGATTGCCCAATTTTCTAGAACGAAGTCCTTCAGATTGACAAGACTCTTGAAGTACAAGAGCCACAGGTATAGGCTACATCGCGAATTCTTCGTTTCAAAACAAGTAGGCTATTCTTACAAAAGGTGATTTGAATATTCTAAACAGCGTTTCTTCCTGAGAATGTTCCATACGCATGGTATTCTCCTTCAAACCTTCTTGGTCGTCGTCTCGTCGTTCGTCCTGTTCCAAGTCGGACGTAAGTGATCGTTTTTCTTATAGCTTCTGAATAGATTCGATGCACAGTTGCACACAACAGGTAAAATCGATTTGACACACTCACGCCGGTGACAGTCAAGAGGGATTTCAACGACGTGTGCATACATACATTGCCTGTTATTGTTGTTGTTGTTGTTGTTGTTGTTGCTGCTGCTGCTGCTGTTGTTGTTAGTCCTATGGCTCGGCACACTTTGCCAGACTTGCCAAAGATTTAATACCGGGCCAAAGAGATTTAGGCTATCTGTCACTCGGATTTGAATAAACGAATATAAATAATAATATTATGATTTAAAGTTTTCTTGTCCCTTGGTATAAGATAAATAATATTATGATTTAAAGTTTTCTTGTCCCTTGGTATATTAAGAAACTTGGGTTTAAAATACTAGGCCTACAAATGCTCCTTATTTTTATACTATAAAGAGCACACAAGGAGTAGGTTATGTTTCAAGGGGATGGCTGCTAGGACTGGCCAATGACACTGTTGTCTCACGAGATATATTATATCACAGGACCAGAAATCGATTCCCATTTCAAATAGTTCATGGAAGCAGCGTTGCCACTGAAGTTTCAGAAATAAAACCAGATTTTGTCTAAATAAACAGAAACCCAGATGAAAGCCAAAAACCCAGATCTAGTGGAAAACCCATCTGAGGCATCACTGATTGAGTGAGGCTCAGTTAAAATGACTGCTTTGAATAAACTGGGTGATATCATCAAACAGGATCTGATTTTCATTGACATAATCATTATGCTCTAATCACTAGTAATCAGCCAGGAACTGATTTTGATTGACAGATGCTTATATCGATTACAAGAGCCCGATGTTCTTACCAGATGCTTCTCTACAGATCAGTTTCTATCCCCCACAAAACCGTGAATTGTCCGTTCTATCCATCATCCAGTGCAGCGTATATGCAAAACCCACTTCATCGATTAAATGGTTAGAAACGTTGCTCGCCTCTGCCTTTGATGCTCACCTCTGCCTTTGTTGCTCACCTCTGCCTTTGTTGCTTGCCTCTGCCTTTGTTGCTCACTTCTGCCTTTGTTGATCGCCTCTGCCTTTGTTGCTCACCTCTGCCTTTGCTGCTCACCTCTGCCTTTGTTGCTCACCTCTGCCTTTGGTTCTCACCTCTGCCTTTGTTGCTCACCTCTGCCTTTGTTGCTCACCTCTGCCTTTGTTGCTCACCTCTGCCTTTGTTGCTCACCTATGCCTTTGTTGCTCGCCTCTGCCTTTGTTGCTCACCTCTGCCTTTGTTGCTCACCTCTGCCTTTGTTGCTAACCTCTGCCTTTGTTGCTAACCTCTGCCTTTGTTGCTCGCCTCTGCCTTTGTTGCTCACCTCTGCCTTTGTTGCTCACCTCTGCCTTTGTTGCTCACCTCTGCCTTTGTTTCTCATATCTGCCTTTGTAACTCACCTCTGCCTTTGTTGCTCACCTCTGCCTTTGTTGCTCCCCTCTGCCTTTGTTGGTCATCTCTGCCTTTGTTGCTCACTTCTGCCTTTGTTGCTCACCTCTGCATTTGTTGCTCACTTCTGCCTTTGTTGCTCACCTCTGCCTTTGTTGCTCACCTCTGCCTTTGTTGCTCACCTCTGCCTTTGTTGATCACCTCTGCCTTTGTTGCTCACCTATGCCTTTGTTGCTCACCGATGCCTTTGTTGCTCACCTCTGCATTTGTTGTTCAATGCTCACCCGATAATCTTTTGTTCCTGTTCAAACAATGGATGTCAAAATAATATTATTGTCCAGTTGCGAACTCGACAAGAATGCGGGTAAGTTTAATGTCGACGTGGTACATGTACGTGGAAAGTATGAGTTCGATCCACTTGGGTTATTGCTATGACATTTTGTGGTGATTTTTACTGTATGTCACATGTCTTTTCCCTCTTCTTCTCTACGTGTGACCTTCAGTCTCTTCGGAAGCTTCTTCGTTTCAGTTCGTGGTAGCGTAGGCCTATCCCTAGATAACTGTTTCATTAGCTAAATGGCTAGGTTAAAGAATCTACAGTCTTTCACTGTTTTGTTAACCAACAAACGACGACGTGTTTAACTCTTCTTATTATACTCCAAAATCCGATATAAAGTAAAACGATCAGCAACAACACAACAATGACTACACTTGCGTTATCATAACAACTACACGACTACTACCTTCATCAGTCTACTCTATCGCAACTCAACAACAACTCTTACAGCCTATCTCAACGGCTCTCAACACGCAACTCTCCTTCTTGTACAATTAACGTACGCTCGTCTAGACGTCACGTGCTGTCCAGACAATCACCTGTGCAGACGCCGCGCGGCAATTTGCACCTGGCCTACTTACGTCGCTGTACGACAATCGGCGTGCACTGATTAAATTAGCTGACATTACCTCCTTCCTTTCTTTTGAAGAGAGCTAATTAATCTTAAAAATTAGCGAACGTATAATGCTTAAACTAAATACAAACAATTCTTATACTAAATGCAATCACAAAATACCTTATACTACAATCTCGATAAACAGTCTGCTACTACATTCAACTTTCCTTTCTTATAGTTCAACAGAATGTCAAAATTTTGCAATGATAAAGACCATCTGACTAACTTAGCAGACTTCGACATTGACTCAGTCAAATAAACTAAAGGATTATGATCAGTGAACACATTAATCTTGGAACCAATAATGATTTCTTTCAATTTGTTTAAAGCCCATATGATTGCATAGGCTTCCTTCTCAATCGTCGCCCATCTCCTCTGGGTATCTGTCAGCTTCTGGCTGATAAATGAAACGGGACGTTCTATCCCCTCATCGTCCACTTGTGACAGCACAGCCCCCACAGCAAAATCACTGCTATCACAGTACAAATTAAATGGTTTGCCAACCTCGAACATGTACAGAATAACATTCGATAAAACAATTTCTTTAAGAGAATCAAAAGATTTCTGGTGGTCCTCAGTCCAAATAATGTTCTCAGGTGTCTGCTTGCTAGTTAAATCTGTCAATGGTTTAGCAATCTCAGCAAAATTACAAATAAATTGTCTGTAGAAACCAAAGAATCCTAACATTTGCTTCACTTGCTTCTTCGTTTCAGGGTTTTTTAAATTAATCAAACTGTCAATCCTATCTGGATTCATCATCTTCTTCCCTTAACCAATGAGGTGACCGATGAATTTCACCTCACTCTTACCAAACACACATTTCTTCAAGTTCAAAGTTACATTATGCAGTCTTATTTGTTTCAAAAACAATTCTAAATGTTTCAAATGAATGTTCCAATCATCAGAATGGACTGCAATGTCATCAACATAGGGTTCAGTAAATGCATTAATCGGTTGCAAAATCATGTTTATGGCTTTTACAAAAGTCCGTCCAGAGTTAATCATTCCAAAAGGGACACGTGTAAATTCGTACAGTCCATTATGGGTAACGAATGCGGTTTTCCATTGGTCGGATTTCTTCACCGGACAAGTCCAGTAAGCACTGCGACAGTCCAAGACGGAAATAAACTTGGATTTCCCGACTTTGCTCAGCACATCGTTGACGATCGGCATGGGGTATCGACAATTTTCAGTATATGAATTCACGTACCTGTAGTCGCACGCGAGTCTCAAGGATCCGTCCTTCTTCTTGACGATGACCAGCGGACTTGCCATTCTGCTCGACGACGGTTGAATGATGTTTGCTTTCAGCATCTCTTGTATTTGTTTGTCCACTTCTGCGCGGTATATTTATTTCTTTGGTCCAGCTTTCCTTTAAGATAGTTAATGGTCCTCTTGGCATTTTTCCATACACCAGCAGATATGGTGCCACTCCTGTCGTTGCGTTGGGAACTTCTCTCAATGCCCATACGGTAAACGGAATGATTTTATGCCACTGTCTTGGATTTTCCACAATGACATGATGCACCATCTTCTTGAACGTCTGATTCCATCTCTCAACTAATCCAGCTGCCTCAGGATGCCCTGGTGAATCGAATCGTGGACAGCATCCCATCAATTTCAAAAATTCTCTTGTGAGACTGGCTGTAAAATTTGTGCCTCTGTCGCTGGTGATCACAGACGGCACCTCCACGTCAATGAATAGCTTCATCAAAGCTTCGCACACAGCCTTAGCAGTCAATGACTTCAGCAAAAAGATTGTCGGCCATCTTGTACATGAATCCACTATGCACAAGCAATACTTATGCCCAGCTGCTGACTTCGGTTCTATTGGGCCTACCACGTCCATAGTCATCCGTCGGAATGGAACATCTTCCCTTGGAATTGGTGTAATCGGCACTCGATCCATCACCAAACTTCGTGCCTTCAGCTGACACTTCTCACAGGACTTACAAAATTTCACCACGTCTCGACACATCTTTGGCCAGACAAAGGACAACTTGATTCTCTCTCGTGTCTTCTCTTCTCCCAAGTGTCCGCCAAATACTGACTCGTGAGCTAATTCCATTACTTGAATTCTTCTCTCTTTCGGTAACACCAACTGATACACAAGCTGATCCAGCATTTGATGCTTCTTATACAGCAATCCATTCACCACGCTAAACTCTGATCCTTGGTCTTCAGCGATCCTCCACCACGATTTCAGTGACTCGTCATTTCTCTGCTGCTCCTCGAATTTCTTCGCATCTTCCAGCTGTCTTTCATCGTTCGAATTCTCTGTGAACAAGTCCCTCATACTTGTCTCCAGTTCAGCGTCGCTTCCGGAATCTTCACTATCATTTCGTTCACATGCAGCCATCTCTTCTTCAGTTTCATTGTTCTCAGATGTTGTTCTTTCGTCATCTTGGATGCTGAGTTCATCTTCGCTTTCCGTGTCATCTTCTTGCGAACTTTCGTTTATCGTTTCATCTTCTCCGTCTTCGACTTCTGCTCTCCGACTTTGTGCTCTTGTAGTCACATTCGCTTGTAGCTCTCCTTGCAATATACTGATTGGTGGAACCTCTTTCAGTTCTGCAATTATCTCTGGATGTAGCAGGAACTTTTCTGGATTTTCTTTACACAGTTCTGCTGAAATGCTGGCACACACTAAAGTTAAATATGGCGCGATATTTATTGTCCTGTCCTCTGTAGCTGTTCCTTCGTTACGACCGCTCATCCGCACTTCGATTTTCACCAACTTAGCTGGAATCGGCTCTCCAGCTACACATTGCAAATGAACTCTGCCGATTTCTTCTACTGTCGTTCCTTTCAGTAGTTCCTCGTTGATTACTGGTATCTCGGTCCCCGAGTCAATCAACGCCTCGACTTGCACAGGCTGCCCATCAGTCCCACGTATCTCCACATTTACATGCTGCAACGATATTTTCTTTATGCGTTGACACTCCTCTTTACTTTTTGTTTCTCGACAATTTTCTGCAATGGAAGTAGTCTTTATCGCTTCTTTCAGTATGGTGAACTGCGGCGTACACTTCATCACTGACTTTACTTCTGTTTCTTGGTTGCATTGTTCTTCCCAACCAGGAGGTGCATTTATCACTTGTATCTGGTTTACTCGAAGATTTTCTGCACTTCTGCTAAAGTTCTTCCTCAGATTTGCCGCTCCTGGTGCTTGGCAATGTTTTATTAGGTGTTTATCAGAATTGCAATTGTGGCAACGCTTCTTGATAAAACTTCTTTGCTCCTTGTTCTCCCACTTGTTGTACGGCGTGTAAGATGCATTACTTTCTGTTGGGCGTCCCAGCGGCGGAGTTCGATTGTAGGCTTGTCTGTCCCACGTTGACTGTTGTTTATCTTGCGACCACTGCTTTCCAGAATAATCATCTTTCTTTGCATCATTACTCTTGGCTTGGCTTCCGGTGTCTTTGCTATCCTTGTTCCACTTGGGTTGCTTTGGACTATTGTCCCATGCTTCAAATTTCGGTTTGTCTTGGAACATCACACCAATCCGATTGTTTACATGTATATCTGCGAGATCTGCAACATTACTAGCTTCCAAGCATTCTGTGCCCTCTTTTGCTAAGACAAACTGCAGTGGACCTGGTGGTAAACATTCTTTCAGCTTATCCGCCACTAACAAATCAAACAGCTTCTCGTAGTCTTTGTCCACTCGTCTACTTCGGACATAATAATTCAACAGGTTCTTCAGCCTAGCCGTGAACATCGTATACGTTTCTTCGGCTGTCTTCTTGGCATCTGCAAACCTTGACCTGTACTCACGAGCTGTTAACTTGAATTCCTTCAACAAGTGCTCTTTCACTGCATCGTATTTATCTAAATTCTCAAATGATAATCGATTCAATACCGTTCGTGCTCTCGGGGTCATCAATGGCAACAACAATTTCACCCAGTACTGCTTTTCCACAGCGAAGCTATTGAATGCATTCTCCACGGTCTCAAAATATAATGGCACTTCCATCATATCATACGGCATCTTAGGCAATACATGCTTCATGGCATCACCAATCTTCTTGATCTTGGACACCATTGTCTCACTTTCTCTGAGCCTAATCTGTTCTGACACTTCTCGGCTCTTACGATCATCTTCGTCTCTCTTCTTCAGTCGATCTTGATCTTCGATTCTCCGCAGTTCTTCTTGTTCTATCTTCTGCTGCAACAGTTCTAACTGCTTTCTGCGTTCTTCTTTTTCAATGGCCATTTCTTTAAGTTGAGCCTCCTTGATAGCAAGTTTCTTTTGTTCTAACTGCATCTGCTCTTCTCTTTCTCTTTCTGCTTTTTCCAAATTGTCTTTTCCAGCTTGAAATTCTTCCTGACGAATTTCTTCTGCTCTCTCCAGTTCTTGTAAACGCATCTTTTCCTTTTCTTCCTCACGAGCCTTTTTGTCTTCGATCTGCTGTTTTCGTATTTCTTCATCGCTTTTTCTTGCTTTTTCGTATTCTATCATTAACTCCATCCTTCGTCGTTCTGCTTCGTCACGATCTAATTTCATTTGTTCTAACTGAAGCTGGAACTGCTGCTTCTGCATATCTATCTCTTGCTGTCTCATCCTTTCTGCTTTTTCTATCTCTTGTTGTCGCAGTTCTTTCTCTTCTTGCTTACGTTCTTTCTCTTCTTGGCACCGTCGCTCTTCTTTCTCCTTCTCTTCTTGGCGACGTTCTTTCTCTTTCTGTCTGCGCTGCTCTTCTTTCTCTTTTTCTTCTTGTTTACGCTCTTTCTCCTCTTGTCTGCGCTGCTCTTCTTTCTGCTTCTCTTCTTGTCTACTCATCATCATGAATTGTAGCAACGCCTCTATAGACATCGGTGCCTCAGGCTTCTCCACTGGCTTCTCCGCAACGCCTCCGACAGCACCTTCTTCTTCTTCTTCTTTCTTAGCCCAAACCTCGGCTAAATTTCTCATCAATTCTTCCCTAGACATCTGTTCGACTTCTTCTGCGTCTAGATCTGCTTCAATTAGCAGTTTTATCAGTCTATCAGTAGACATTTTCTTAATATTTGCTTGCTTTTTCTCCGTAAGTTTCTCCATCTTACTTCTTTACTTTACAGATGCTCGATAAATTAGTAGACTACTCTTCAAATGTTTGCAATTGACTGACTTCAATTCTTTATGCACACTTCAATAGACAAGCAAGTTTTTCTACCTTGTAGTCGTTGTGTTGTCGTTTCTCACTGTCGTACGGATGCTCGATGTATCGTTGCTTCTCCCGTGTGCTCGGCTCCTCGATAAATTCACAGCGTCCGTTTCTCCACAACGTCTGTTGATTGAATAGAATCCCTCCGTTCGTAACTTGGCACGTAGATCCACCGTTCGTAACTACGATCGTTCTCCTGCAACTTGGATCGTTATCCTGCAACTTGGATCGTTATCCTGCAACTTGGATCGTTATCCTGCAACTTGGATCGTTATCTCACCGCAACGACACCAAATGTCACATGTCTTTTCCCTCTTCTTCTCTACGTGTGACCTTCAGTCTCTTCGGAAGCTTCTTCGTTTCAGTTCGTGGTAGCGTAGGCCTATCCCTAGATAACTGTTTCATTAGCTAAATGGCTAGGTTAAAGAATCTACAGTCTTTCACTGTTTTGTTAACCAACAAACGACGACGTGTTTAACTCTTCTTATTATACTCCAAAATCCGATATAAAGTAAAACGATCAGCAACAACACAACAATGACTACACTTGCGTTATCATAACAACTACACGACTACTACCTTCATCAGTCTACTCTATCGCAACTCAACAACAACTCTTACAGCCTATCTCAACGGCTCTCAACACGCAACTCTCCTTCTTGTACAATTAACGTACGCTCGTCTAGACGTCACGTGCTGTCCAGACAATCACCTGTGCAGACGCCGCGCGGCAATTTGCACCTGGCCTACTTACGTCGCTGTACGACAATCGGCGTGCACTGATTAAATTAGCTGACACTGTACATCTGGAAGGGGCATTATATAAAACGAAGTGACTAGCGGACCTCCAAGCGGCCGTCGAATCTCAAATACTAGCGGACCGCCAGTCACGTGTAACCTGTCACATGACGAGTCTTGATTCTTGAATATTGTTACAATGGCGGCAGTTACCGATAGTTGGTTTTATGTCGGACAAATGTTTTCTTGTTTTAATGACTTAGAAAATTACTAGAAACAGAGTAAGCAACCAATTTTTTTCGTGAGTGTTGGTTAGGTTCAGGTTAGGCGTCGTGAGGGTCGGTTAGGGTTAGTTTTAGGGTTTGTTTAGCCATTAGAAACTCTTGTGGATTGGTGTAAATAGAAAGCCTGGCGGCTTGCTAGTATTCCGTATTGGACGGCCGCCAGTCATGTGACAGGTTACACGTGACTGGCGGTCCGCTAGTATTTGAGATTCGACGGCCGCTTGGAGGTCCGCTAGTCACAGCCTATATAAAATTCTTAAAATTAACGAAAGAATGAATCAACCAGAAAGAACGGTCTATAATTATAAATAATTCTAGTATAATAGGCCTATAATATTATATATATATTTGTATAATTTTAGGCATAATATTTTTAAAATATATATAACATATATTTCATATGTATATATAATTACTATATATAATTATTATATATAATTTATATATTATATGCATATAATTTTTATATTATAATTATAAAAACTATTGGATTAATCTATTCAAATTATATGCGCCAATCTATATACATAGGCCTGTATAATTATAGATAGACATGTATGGTCTATCACTAATGAGTTTTTACTTAACCTATATAGGACCTAATAAATAGTATATCACCCTATCAACTTAAATAACAATAAAACTTATTATAATTATATGTACTGGATTGTGTTTCATAGGTACGATGAAAACTGGCAATTGCTGTCGGGTTCGAGCTTACTGACTGTGACGGAAGATATGCGCCATTGGAAGCAGCCGATCACGGTCCGGTGCCTGGCGTATCCATTCACGTCTTCAAGGATAGATCGCAGCTACACGTTCCGAGGTTACACCCATTGGCGATGCGCTCAAATTGATAGACATTATTATTTGCAACTGCAATTAATCTCTGGATATTTATGTGGACTCTCACAAGGAGAGTATGTACTTGGATGACAACGCATGTGTGCACGTTTGCACGTAGGCCTATATCACCTACATGATTGTATAATACACACATACATTCGCTTCGCCTACACCCTGGGACTCTACCAGGATCGTTTCTTACTAAACTTAAAACTGTTCTTTTTAGGCGCGCTGGAGTCGGAAGCGCCTCTGAGTAGTTTCTTTTATTCGATGGAGCGCTATATAAATGTCCGAATGAATAAATGAATAATCAGCATGAGGTATACCGTATACGCTAATGGGAGGATATGCACGTATGTATGGTCAGGTAAATTTTCATGGGTCTATGAATGCAACACAGTAATGAATCTACTCAGTTTGACTGTGCGTCCTGTGTGCTAAGCGTACGAACTATTCTTCGATTGACATTAGAATGCACGGTGTGGTGCGCGGTGAAGGTTTTACTCTGGTCCTGCCCTTTGAATATCAACTAATGAACCAATGAACGATTCGTGGTTGATAACATCGAACCCATTTCTAGCCATCAGGTGGCACTATAACTTCTTTATTTCAACAGCAGCTGCTTTCACCGACTATACATTGCGAATCTGTCACAGATATTATGCTGTGGTCTAAACATTTGAACAAAGTTACACCCGTTATTGAATCACGAAGCCCTAGGCCTATTTTTAAACTTCAAGAGTGTAGAATAATAAGATCGTTCAGTTATTCAACGATTGATTTGTAATTTTTTTCCAGTTGCTGATGCATCCAGGGGACCAGGTAAGCAGCATCAACAAGTCTTTTTACTGCAGTTACTCTTAACACTTGCACTGACAGCCGACAATGTGAATCATCTTTGATGCAGGCCTACCTTAGTCGTAATGATACTATGAAAATTATTGTCGTATTCATATAAGCTGTTAGAACGAATTTTATTTATTGGCCTAATTGTCAATCTTTCCGCTGTTGATGCGTTGTCAGTCGAAAAGTCCTTATAAAACTGAAATTGTTTTCGCTTTAATTATAGGCCTATCATTTCTCTCCAGCTTTTTAAATGGAGCACAATTTGTACAATTAATTTGAAAGGCGGAAAAGAAAGAAGGTGAGGAAGAAGAAGAAGAAGATGATGAAGAATGGGAAGAACAGAGTGGAGAATAATTTTTGGTTTTTGCAGGATTAAACAATGTAAAGTAAGAATAGGTAAAAACAAATAAAACAGGACTAATTGAGATCGGAAACGGCAAAATATAATGCATTCAAAAGTAATATATTATATCTCACCCAAAAAGTCATAATCAGAAAAAATCTCATTTTAAAATAATGGTCATTTTACGGTTACGTATTTTTGGGAATAGCCTATACCGTAGGCCTACATGGCTTTGCACAACCACTAGTGCTGCTTCTACCGCTGCTATGTTTAATCATTCTAAGAGCATCATGGAAGCATAATTTCAACGGAATGAATGCTGAGACTGCTGGCTATGAGTGACAGTTGTGAACTACTGTACTTTGTTTCACATGTACCACAAGACCCAGCAATCTAATCAGATTGACAAAGAAAGAACTCATGAGACCGAAATTAATTAATTGGGAGAGGCTCAGATAGAAACTGCATTGATTGACAGATGCCATGATCAGCCAGTAACTGAATTTGATTGACAGATGCTGTTAGCGAGATCGATTTCAATCCCCGCTCCTCCTCTACCGCACCGACAACGATGGCAGTTGGAGGGATAGTCCAGTGCACAGTTAATGGAAGACCTGATCCGTCGATGAAATGGTAAGAGCCCATATAATTATGGGGGGCATATCTGGCCTTATTGTACATCCGATAATCTTTTATTTCTGTCTGAAATCTGAACAACGGATGTCCAAACTGTCCGTTTGCATTCTGGACTTGATTCCAAGTCCGTGTAATATCACTGCTTTGAGTGGTACAACTGTGCTGTGGCTTTGCATTGTATTTTCGTTATCGTTTAATCATGACTAAGTCTTGCTGTCATGACGCAGCAAGTAACAGCTATACACAACAAGCAGTTATAATAAAAGTATCCTGATGTTACTATTTACTTGCTTCCAAAAATATCGCCAATTAAGTCTGCTTTCTGATCCAACTGTCATGTTACTGTAATGAATATGTTTTTGGTAATTTGTTACAGTAGGCCTACATTAACTGTTGTATGCTAACACTGAATGTGCAACATGTTTTACAACACTGATAATTAGCTTTATGTAGGATACAGTGGATCTTTACAAATAGCCTATGAACTAAAATTTGTGAATTTCTATAGGCCATATGATATTTAATGCATGTATAAAATTCTGTGTGTGTGTAAAATTAATTAGGCCTGTATATACTTTATTTCTTAGGTTTGACTACTATGGGATTTCGATGTCGGAGTCGAGTGGACTGAATGTGTCAGAAATCATGCGCCATTGGAATCAGCCGATCACTCTTCACTGTAGGGCGGACAACACAGCGACCCATCCAGGCCTCGAAAAATCCTACACGTTCCGAGGTTAAACCCATTCTTTATGCCCTAACCTACTTAAGCTGCTCTCATTTATGCATGAAATGCCACTTCCTTTTAGGTATTCCTAGACCAGCCATTTGGGCATAGAATGGTATATTTTGAGTGAGTATTGTCCAACCCTGTACCCCACAATAACAGCCTATACTAAGGGTACCGCAAGATATACGGCTTTAATCATGCATGCGTATGGTTACTGATCAATAACTATTATTTTATACCAGGTGGTGCTATTGTAATATAATATATATCAATCGATTGCAAAATCATTTGGGAGTACATATGACCAAATTCTGAAACGATATTCCAATCCCTTCTCAAGATATTGACATGAACACGCTGGGGTCCGCGCCGAACGTATAGGCTTGCTTCTTTCGGTAAATAACGCTAGCAAGCATAAAATGTGTATCGGGAGATTTTTACACTATTACTTTGCACCAGGTGGTGCTATTGTGCTATAAGATACACCAATCGATTGCAAATTCATCTGGGATTACATGAAACTAAATTCTGTAACGATATTCCAATCCTTTGTCAAGAAATTAGCATGAAAACGCTGGGGTCCGCGCGGACCCCCCCTTTGGACCTTATTGTACAAAAAATACCTTGGGCATTCAAATTGTAGAATAATAAGATCGTTGAGTTATTAAACAATGATTTGTTATTATTTCAGTGGCTGGTGCATCAATCGGACCAGGTAAACAGCAGCAGCAATTCTACTTTCTAAGCCACTCATAGCATTTGCACTGAAATCCGACAGGTCGACGAAGAAGAGGAAAAGGAGGTTGATGAAGGAGAAGCATGCAGCAGAGAATGATGATGACGACGACGACGACGACGACGATGACGATGATGATGATGATGATGACGACGATGACGACGACGACGACGACGACGATGATGATGATGGGAAGAGGAGGTTGGAGAGAATAATCTGGTGAGATGCAGGACTTGACAATGAGAAAAGGTAAAAGCGAAGAAAGCTGGACAAACTGAGATCGGAAATAAAAACTGATGTGACTGACAGATACTCAATTCAGCCAGGCATCGATTTTGATTGACAGGTGCTGTTGGCGATATCGGTTTCAATCCACCATCCAGCCCTGAATCCCCAACGACGGTGGCGGTTGGAGAAACCATTCAGTGTACAGTGAATGGAAGACTTGAACCGTCGATGAAATGGTTAAGTGACGTCGCTCATCTATGTATTCGTACTGCATATTAAGATAAAATCTATTGTTCCCGTCGTCTCAACAAAAGATGTCCAAATTGTCCAACTGCGAACTGGACTGCAATCCAGTTCTGCAAAATAGCACTGTTTTCGGGTCGTGCAATTGCCTTGCATTGTATTTTGAACTCTTTTCGTTTATTCGTAACTTGCTGTCTTAACGCAGCATAAACCAACTTAATATGTTCCGTTCCTCTGTTATTATTAAAGTCACTCTTCGAACGTAAAAGCGACTGGTATGCTGCAATTGTAGGCTAGTAATGATGATGATGCCGTCCATCCTCATTCCTGAGGGTCGGAGACCATGCAGAGGCAACGACAGCAGCTTCATAGGCTACATTCCTCTCTGTCCTGCGCCCGTCTGGCACAGTCCACAGGTGATAGTCCGGTCCAGTCACATACATCATCCATCCAGCGCCTCCTTGGTCTTCCCCGTGCTCTGGTTCCCTCGATTCGTCCATGTATTAGCAGTGTCGATATGTTATCCGCCCT
Source organism: Lumbricus rubellus (assembly GCA_945859605.1). NCBI lineage: Eukaryota > Metazoa > Annelida > Clitellata > Crassiclitellata > Lumbricidae > Lumbricus > Lumbricus rubellus. The sequence continues at coordinate 2,732,117 of OX243819.1, forward strand.
CATCAGGTGTCCGAAGTATCGCAGTTTCCTTTTCTGCACCCTCTCCAACAGTCTCTGTTTCGGTTGCAGCTCCGCCAATATACATGTGCTATAATTCAACAACCTGCATCAAAACACTGATATTCTATGCACACACAGTGTAGCTTTGTAAATAACGTATACCCTATAAGTGGAAATTAAAAATTGTCCACTTATAGATTATGTACATAACTATAATTCATATATAATTTATGCATATTTGAGGGGCGCGGTGTGGTAATGTGTGTGGCCGCCGCGTTGGAACCTTGAGCAAGTCACTATCAATTGCTCGGGCGTTTCGGCGTTAAACTCCGATGCAGTGTCCGCGCTGTAGTCGCAAGCGCCTCTGAGTAGTTAATTTGAAGGGGCGCTATAAAAGTGGAGAAATAAATAAATAAATTCGGTTGTGTTTGTTACATGTAGGTACGACAACTCTGGTATTGCGGTGTCAGATTCGTGTGGACTGTATGTGTCAGAATACATGCGCCATTGGAAGCAGCCGATCACTCTTCACTGTAGGGAAGAATACCCAGTGGTCATTCCAACCGTCGTAGGAACCTACACCTTTCAAGGTTAAACTTATTGGCAATATCAATGACCTAACAGATCTATTAGTATCTAAGCTGCTCAGTAGCCTATCCATGCATGCAGTGCCGTTTGTAATACTTTCAGGCTCATTGAATCAATGGTTCCAGGGTAGAGGTACTATGCGCTCAGGGAGATAGAAAATGCATAATAATAAGTAATAATTTTTCACCTACAAAACATGTGAGCGTCGCACGATGAGTTGCTCCAACTTCAAAGCCTGTCTAATCTCATTGTTCATCATTTATTAGGATAAGAGCTAATTATACGCTAATGGGTGAACAACTTGTCCGAGGTCACTACACACTCAGTGGAATTCGATCCTGTGACCGTTCGGCCACAAGACACCGAACATAGGCCTAATCACTGCGCCAGTGCGTCCCACATAGAAATGCATGCTGGACAATAAAACTCTTTCGTTGACGCGCAAACTACACCTAACTCTAACTGGTGGGTTCTGCGCAGGTCAGCGGCCATGTGGTCGTTTACCGACCTCTCTGTCATTTCGGCGGAATATATCATCAAAATGCAGAATTTGCACAGTTGTTTCAGACAAGTTGGAGTTTGCTGCTTCTAGACTCGCGTTCTGGACTTTTCGTTGGATTTCTCAAGGATTTTACGCTGTTTAGAGGGTTTTTGTTGCGGGTCGTCTTGGCCACGTGCATCAGCGACCATCCCTATGATGCACAGCCGAGTCGTTCCATGTGCCGTGCGTGTACACCGCTGCTAGCCAGCCGGTGTTTACATCTCGCCGGAGGTCGGGTCACGCGGGTCAGCGCATGGAGTGTTGTCAACGGCGGCGCTTCCAACAACCGATCGACGAGCGACGAATGCCTTCTACTACACGCATCCTTGAGCCTCGACGATTAGCCAGACGGGAGTCATTTACCACCTACCAGAGACTCTGATCAACCACGCCATCTACCAGCTGTCTACGGGAAACTGATGGTCAACTCTACGTGTTTGCGAGGGCTCGCCACCGGTGACTCTTTCAGCTAACTGTGTTTTGTTTTGCAACGTGTTGTTATTTTTTGCTCGCTATGACTATTAATATCAATTGGGCTAGTTAGCGCAGGGAGCGCTTCTGAGTAGATATCTTGAAGAGGCGCTATATAAATTCTCAGAATGAATGAATGAATGAATGAATGAACTCCTAGGCCCTAGCACTTGCGACCGCGCTCTGCTCGACTCTCAAAGACTGTTCTTTTAACCGGGGTTGGATCGTGAGCGCTTCTGAGTAGCCTAGTTGGTCTTGAAAGGGAGCTACATGCAGATAGATCTCTTAAATGACTGACTGAATGAAAGGTGAACTAAACCTTTCGTTTTGCAGAGGATTAATTTTCATTCATTCATTTTGAGAATTTAGCCTATGTGGCGCATCTTTAAGAAACATATATACTAGGGTGGAGTGAAAAAACCGAAAATTGGAATTCCGAAAAGTAATGGCAACCAAAAGTTGCCCAATGACATGGGGTCAAAAAATGTGTAAAAAGTTTTTTAAAATATTAATGTCTTCAGCCCCCATAAGTGGGCCAAAGTTCCGAAAAATTGCATTTTTTAACGAAAATTGCCGGTTTTATCATGAAATATTCTTAGTGCAAAATAACTAACTGCCATTCATTACACCGTTGGAAAGAGCTCTGAAAACTGAACAAAATGATGTATTCATTTACAGAATAGTTCCATATTTGTAGAAGATATTAACTTTTTAACCATACCCCCTCTTCGCGACATGTCGCGAAACCTAAAACAGTAAAACACTAATAACTTTTTTATCCTTTGAGATATTTCAATGCGTAAAATGTCATTCGATTCTGTTTAGGACCCTCTTTCAAATGGTGTATTGTAAGGTGAGATTGCATATTGTTTGTCTGACATTATTGGGATGGTATCTAATATGCACCTTGGCTGAAAGCACTTCCAAAGACTTTCATGGAAATCGTATTGCCGTCACAGTAGGGCAAAGTCACAAATGTCAGAATTTGTCTCATATACTGGCATGAATCATTGACCATCAGCAAGTAATCATGCTCTTTTAAAAAAAATTCCGATCCACTGTGTCTTAGAGGGACAGTAGTGCGTTACAGTCCTATAGTTAATTTTGATTTCAAATATCAGTTTCAGTTCTCGCGATCTTAATGGCGTCCGGACAGACTCATCTCTGTTGTCTGCACCTCAGCTACGGCTGCAATAGCTTCATTCACACTTTTAAGACACGTTTCAAAAATACTCTAACCTGGACATTAAAACTGTCAAACTATCGAGCCTGACCGGTAACATGAAATTGGAGCTGTTCTGTCCTTTGGCTGTGTTGGAACAGATTGTTGGAACAGCAACCCTCCAGCTATGAAAGTCAATTAATTCTACATTATTTGTTGAGTTAAGATTCTGAGGCAGAACATGGAAGCACTGCACAGACAACTTTCTATCTTGTTTTCAGCTATTGACATTCTCCTCAGACCAAGTTTTTTCATAGGAGTAGCCTATACACCGTATTGGGATGATATCTATTATGCACCCTGAGGTCCCTGACTGAAAGCACTTGCAAAGACTACAGTCACTCTAAGACACAGTGGTTAGAAACAATTTTAAGCGAACATGATTGTTTGCTGATAATCAATTATGCATGCCAGCATGTGAGACTAATGTCTGACATTTTGTGACATTACCCTACTGCGACGGCAATACGACTTCCTTTAAAGTCTTTGGCATTGCTTTCAGTGAGGGTGCATATTAGATGCCACCCGAATAGCCTGTACGCGGTATATTAGGCTAATAGAGTGACTGTAGTATTTGGAAGTGCTTTCAGTCAGGGTGCATAATAGATATCATCCCAATGCGGTGTATAGGCTACTCCTATGAAAGAACTTGGTCTGAGGAGAATGTCAATAGCTGAAAACAAGATAGAAAGTTGTCTGTGCAGTGCTTCCATGTTCTGCCTCAGAATCTTAACTCAACAAATAATGTAGAATTAATTGACTTTCATAGCTGGAGGGTTGCTGTTCCAACAATCTGTTCCAACACAGCCAAAGGACAGAACAGCTCCAATTTCATGTTACCGGTCAGGCTCGATAGTTTGACAGTTTTAATGTCCAGGTTAGAGTATTTTTGAAACGTGTCTTAAAAGTGTGAATGAAGCTATTGCAGCCGTAGCTGAGGTGCAGACAACAGAGATGAGTTTGTCCGGACGCCATTAAGATCGCGAGAACTGAAACTGATATTTGAAATCAAAATTAACTATAGGACTGTAACGCACTACTGTCCCTCTAAGACACAGTGGATCGGAAAATTTTTAAAAGAGCATGATTACTTGCTGATGGTCAATGATTCATGCCAGTATATGAGACAAATTCTGACATTTGTGACTTTGCCCTACTGTGACGGCAATACGATTTCCATGAGTCTTTGGAAGTGCTTTCAGTCAAGGTGCATATTAGATACCATCCCAATAATGTCAGACAAACAATATGCAATCTCACCTTACAATACACCATTTGAAAGAGGGTCCTAAACAGAATCGAATGACATTTTACGCATTGAAATATCTCAAAGGATAAAAAAGTTATTAGTGTTTTACTGTTTTAGGTTTCGCGACATGTCGCGAAGAGGGGGTATGGTTAAAAAGTTAATATCTTCTACAAATATGGGACTATTCTGTAAATGAATACACCATTTTGTTCAGTTTTCAGAGCTCTTTCCAACGGTGTATTGAATGGCAGTTAGCTATTTTGCACTAAGAAAATTTCATGATAAAACCGGCAATTTTCGTTAAAAAATGCAATTTTTCGGAACTTTGGCCCACTTATGGGGGCTGAAGACATTAATATTTTTAAAAACTTTTTACACATTTTTGGACCCCATGTCATTGGGCAACTTTTGGTTGCCATTACTTTTCGGAATTCCAATTTTCGGTTTTTTCACTCCACCCTAATATATACAGAGAGGCAGGCATCTCAACCAGGCCCAACCCAGATGATGTTCTTAAAATAAAATAGTATACACCTTCATGACTACCTGACAGTCGAATTCGACCACTGCAGTGTGAACATTCATTCACACTATGAATCTTTGCGCACTACCGTTTGTCAGGTTGAAAAAATAAAACAAAGGCTTATTATCACTATTTTTCTTGTTATTGTTCTCGTCATTGTCTTCGCTCTGCTGCACGGGGTGATAATAAGCCTTTGATTTATTTTTTCAAACTGACAAACGGCAGTGCGCAAAGATTCATAGTGTGAATGAATGGTCACACGTTATCACTGCAGTGGTCGAATTCGACTTCCAGGTAGTCATGAAGCTGTCTACTATTTTTTTTTTTATATTGCTATCTCAACCAGAACATTCACAGTGCCGCACATGCATGAAACTCGCCGTAGTCTATCCAAAATTCTGTAATTGGTTGATATTGTGTCGTCAGGCAGAATTTTTTAAAATTCCAACTTTCATTATTTTGTCCTAATAATTATTGGTCACAAGTCCAATCCCTGTTAGCCCTGTCACCGAATATGCACTGGTCTAGCCTAAACATTAAAACAAACTCCCGTATTCTTTTACTGACTCCCATAATTATTACGATGTGTGTATGCTTCAAAGTTTAGAATAATGAGATGTTCTGTTATTAATTTTTTTAAATTTTATTATTATTTCAGTCTATGGTGCGCCATCCAGCGGAACAGGTAAGCGGCGTCAGTGAATCTACGTCCTATCACTCCTATGTTATCATGTATTCATGTTACAGCTGAATTTGTAGTTTCTCTGAGAAGCATTTAGGCTATATCGTTATTCCTCTCGTTATCCTTCTCTTCATTCCCCGCTTTCTCTCTCTCTGAATGTATTGTCTGTCTGCCTCTGTCTGTCTGTCTGCCTGTCTCTCTCTCCCTCCATCCCTCCCTCCCTCTTCCTCTCTCACACTCACTGTACGAATTAATATCGCTTCAGATACTTTATTATGCATGGAGTTCCTTTACATAATTATAGGCCTATCGGAATCAAAGGTTGTCGCTTTTTTCATGGACTCTTGACAGATTCTTCATTCATCTTACTCAGGTAGCCTCTGCCACTTCTGACTAACGCATCGCATTTATTTTTCTACGTACTCAAAGCATCGATGATTTTTGTTTTTATGAACTGCAGAGGCATGGGTAATCGCTGTGGCTGTGATTGTTCCAATTGTGGTCTTGGCCGCCATTGCTATCGCAGCATTCGTCAAAATTCGACGTCGTAAGTTCATCACATTTAGGCTATAGACACTTTCAACATCCAAAAAATATAGGCGTAATTGCAGAACACGGGACGCTAGTCTCTTTAGTTTTTCTTAGCGATTTCAAAACAAACTGTTTTGTAGACATCGTACGTTATCTTAATCTCGAGACTTCTACAACATTATATGTTGCAAGATTTAACAAGTATATTCCATTAAAAATCATTTAAATTGAACGTTGTATTAAATAAATAAAAAATGGACTTATTAGTAGTTAATTAGGCATACATAATATTATTTGCAATTTTAAAGCAATCAAAGTGTATTAAGGAAAAGTGTGCCCACTCACGATTATACGATGTCTTTTTTAGTTGACTTTCGCCAGGTGGCGCCACGGATGCACTGATGTGCATTACTTACAATGCGGCGTAGAGATAAATTATTATTGTTCTGGGTCAACATTTATTAAGCGCACATAAATATCATGTATATGCATACATATACTGGCTGAGTATATATTGTATTGTATATTATCGGTATATTGCAGTAACTTTAGCATTAGTAGACCTGTCTATAGGATTAATGTGTTTGTATGCCGTTTGTCTAGAATGCAGGCCCACGTAGTTTCACAGCTATTGACCTGGTACCTCGCACCTTGACAGAGGGTGACCAGGACTACTCAGCGGAGGGGTTGGCCAATCAGTCACCTCAGGGGCCGAGTGGGGGGGGGGGGCGGTAAACAAAATATCACTAGCAAAAACACCCCATTTCGGCGCATGTGCATGTTTTTGCAACTGTTCATCTCAAATCTTGCACCTAAACAAAGGACCACTAGAATCACACCGCCCTCCCCACATTCCTGACCCTGGCGGCCGAGGTGAGAGGGTGGGGGGGTAAGGCGCAGTGATGTGGTCTCGAGACCACGGTCTTGGTCTCGAGACCAGAAAATTGCGGTCTTGGTCTTGGATGTGGCGGTCTTGGTCTTGAAGGTCCGGTCTCGGTCTTGGTCTTGAAGGTACGGTCTTGGTCTTGAAGGCCCGGTCTTGGTCTTAAAGATCCGGTCTTGGTCTTGGTTTTTTAACGTTAATGACTTTAGTAACTTAAATTACTTGTTCATAGAACTGCAAACGATTAATAAAAACGTTCTGAGCTATTGAGTTGAAAAAATTAGAATATTGGTTCTGTTTGTTGGCTGCAAAAAATTGACAGAATCATATCTCATATTTCTTTGCAATCCTTATTTTCTTTATCTTATGATTGTTAACCTATTTTTTCTAAGATATTCTTCTTAATTTACCTACTTTTATTTACGAACCTTTGAACATTGTTTTCATTACTCTTCGTAATTGATTGGCACTAGTAGCATATTTGGTAGAAACATTAGAATGACTACAATCCTATTTTGAAGTCCTCCGTTTTAGCAAATTTTCATCCGGGCAAGACTTGGCGACAAAACTTTGTGTGATTTGGTTCTGATAAGATGTAACAAACATCTAATCTAAGATCTACCCGGTAATCTAGGTGATCCAGTCGGTCTTGGTCTTGGTCTACTCGGTCTTGGTCTTGGAACACTCGGTCTTGGTCTTGGTCTTGGAACACTCAGTCTTGGTCTTGGTCTTGGAACACCCGGTCTTGGTCTTGGTCTTGGATTTTTGGTCTTGTGCACAACACTGGTAAGGCGAAAAACCAATATTTCTTGGGAAACGCCTGTTACGGCCAGCTTCGCAGTCAATAGTCTGTTACTATTCGGCATAGTAATAACTATTAAACACACTATTCACTTCAAACCTTCCAGCTAGGCAGGAACCAAAAATTTCCCAAGCAACGTCGGCTACTCTAGCTAGTAGTTAGCCTGTAATACATGCATAATGAATATTTGGCATAATAACAATTATTATTTTTATTGACTTTATATAGCACACCTTCAAGGTAAACTATTCAGAAGCGCTCCCAGTCCAACTACGGCTAAATATCTATTAGCATTTAGCAGGCAAATACAATAATGTTCATGTAAACAAATTTACTGGTGTAATACATGTTTATTTTTCACATTGAATATTTGGCATATAATTATGCTGTAGGTATTAACAAACAAAAAGGGTTGTTCATGTAAAGAATTCTGTAGCTATCAACAGGCAAATATCAATGTTCATTTAATTCAGCTTATATTTTCATTAGGCAACAATTTAAGCACCATAATAACATGTTTCATTTTAGAAATAACACAAAATGCATTATAACACATCATAGTATTACATTTCTAATTCATTTTGTGCATATAAATTTTTAATATGAATAGTTTTCTTAGTCTGAAGAAATATGTTAAAAATATAAAAATTGATGCTAAGAAGTAGATTCCTTTAATGCAACTGGTCTCAACATTTCCAAGTTTATTAATTATTTTTTGATAAACAGGTAACTTCACAATGCAGGTTATGCTGTAAGCAACTAAACATATAAGACAAACAGAATATAAGCAGATTGTACATGAATAGAAATCTCCCATAACACTACAAATGCAGGGGTCAATTACTTATTTATGATTTATGTACAAGATAAGTTACAAAATTTTATAGCAGTACTTGTGGTACATCATCTATCAACATAGTTTTGCTTTTTTCCGATGTTGCTTACTACTTGCTGATGACTTAACAATTTGGCTGACTCCTTTAACATGCCAGTGAAGACGAGTGACAATGTAGTAGGTAGCAATTTCTGCACAAACACAGCTTGCATGAGGGGGACACAACTTTGAGTGTAAGGGCACGAAAACAGGAATTACCATCTCTAGGAGCTCTGTAAATGCCTCTGGATTCAAACCCTTGGCCAAATGAGAACTGATATATTCCTCAGCCTCCCTAAGTGCTAGGAACAGTGCCTCTGAAGGCCATCTTAAAGAACCACGCAACTTAATGTTAATAAGGGTGCTTTGCGGCAGATGGCTCTGATCACCTGAAATAGATGAAATACAAGTAGAGCAGTGGACAACTTTCAGGCAATGTTTGATAACGAACCCTGCAACATAAAACACAATGTTGTCTTTTGCTGAAGCCGAAAGGGTAGCCAGAGGTGGAACATCCACAGCGTCCGTAGGGTCGTCATCGTTCATAAAGACAACAAGGCTTTCAATGCATTCAGTAGCCATTGCAACAGCTGCTTGACGTTTCGTAGACTTTACTTGAGTAATATGGAGCTTGGTGTGACACAGCTGTTGATTCGAATAACTGCTGATGCGCCGCCGTGGTAGTCGCAACAGGCTGTAAACCGACAGCAACCGATACAACTGCACAAACATTGTGGCAGTCGGGTGGTCCTCACAACCTGCAGCATGGCGTAATAGTCCGAAGAAATGTTCCAGAGGATCCTGTCCAAAGCGCGAAGTGAGGATGTAGACGAAAGGAGCATCTGGTAATGTTAATAGATGCTGTGACAGTTCGATTGTTGACAGAAGTGTGACACGAAGTCCCTGGAACGTTGAAGGCGATAGGCATTGATTTTTCTGCTCACTGTCCAGACATTTGACATGCTTTTCCCAGTTATCGAGCCACGACAGTGAACTCTCCAAGAAATGGAAATCGCTTGAGTCCAGCTGCAGTCCCTGATAAGGTTTCTTGGAATTTAAAATATCGAACAGTTTGTTGATGCGCCGAGTGAACGAGATGGTTGCTTCGGTATCATGCAGCTTGCCAGTGTTAGTGTAGAACTGAAGAGCGTCAGCCGTACTGTTACTAAAAAGCTGAACTGCGAGACGCACATTCATCCGTTGCAGATTGTTCGGGTTTATGTGAGACTCTGTGAGCTTTGGTGCCGCCTTTAAACCACCATTCAAGGAATCCAGTTTGTGCAGATCAATGTAATGCTGACGTCTCACCACACCATCATCAAATTTGAATAATTTTCTGTTCAGTAAATTGTTTCGTATACATTTGACCAGATGCACATAATCAGACAGGAAATACAGTCTTCTGTCAGCACTAGTTGAAGGCGATGGACATGGATGTTGCACGCTGTTTTTGGCATCACTAACACACCCAGAAATTCCAAACTGTTTCCACATTCCCCGGTTTGTTGCACCACCATCACAAACAACGGCATCGACCCATAGATCAAGACTTTCCAGTGCCACGATAACCTTCACCATCAATTTGGACAGAATGATGCTTCGTGTAGGTCCCTTTGACAAGAACATGGCAACCGTTTGAGTCCAGGATCCCTTGAAAGGTCTGTACATGAAGACAAGTCCATAATCAGCTGGATCTTTCCGATCTTTAGCAGATGTAAATTCACCAAAATCAATCAACCCTGAGAATGTCAAATTTCGTACATTGAACTTTACACCAACTCGCAGCTTGATTTCATCTATAATCAGAATGCCATGTCGTTCTGCACGAGTTGAAACCTTTTCTTTTAGCAGGTTTAGACATTCTTGCGAAACGCCGCATTCTGCTCGTACGATGTCCATGTAACGCTGCAGTGTGGAACGTGATGGCAACGACAAAATTTGGTGGTCACGTAAATGACTGTACGCATTAGGGCTTTTGATTCGCAATAAGATACACGATAACAGCCATTTCTCATCATATCGCATTCCTCTTGCAGATCGTAGTGATGCCAGCTTCACAGCCTGCTTAATAGCAATCCGCTGATTTTCTGGCAATTTCCCAATGTGTGCATCAATCCCATGAACTACCAACTGTTCTGCCAACTTCTTTCGCATAGCCGAAACCGTGCTAAGAAGCTTGATGATTCTTTGGCGGCTTTGCCTTACTTTCCTAGTGAAGACCTGCTTCAATGGTTTGCCTTCCCCACGTTCCTTCTTTCTCAGAGCTGTCTGCAGAACTTTTCTCAGTCGTTTACAATAAAGACAGCGTTGTTTGTTTCCTTCCACAATTCCAGAGCACTGGGTATGCCACCATTTATTTGACTTCTGATCGAAGTAACCTATAACACTCTTCTTTATAGCAGAATTAAGGAATTCATTTCCAACATCTGTTGCACCACAACATTCACTCATGGAATTCATCTTGTTTATAATTTTAAGTAGCTGTTCTTGGCTTTGCAGTCTACATCCAACCGATAACTTTCTATTTCTATGAAAAGCACTCACTTCTTGCTCGGATGACACAGATACACAAACTGTACACTGTAAGCAGTTTTCTTCCAAAACAATTTTTCCAAAGCAAATTACCGATTCACTAGCTCTCATGACCCACCCTGGTGGACACTGTGCTGCTACGGATAGGTGACAGTTCATCAGATCACTGAAACTCATTTGTGGACCGAGCTCTCCAGTGGTTGCATTGCTGTTCGTACTGGCAACTTCTGCGTGTGTCTGTGTTGTTTCATCATGTTCGACAAGTGTGGCAGATACAGGTGGACGCTGTGCAGGTATAGACAGGTGACAGTTCATCATATCGCTGAAACTCATCTGTGGACCGAGCTCTCCAGTGTCTGCATTTGCATTGTTATTCGTACTGGCAACTTCTGTGTGTCTCTGTGTTTTTACATTGTGCTTGAAAAGTGTCCTTCGTGGTTTGTTCACTTGCCGGCTCAAGTATTGTGGAAGATTTGGGAAAATGCATGGAACTGCATCTGCGTGTAGCCGTGGCCTTTCACGTGGTAGAATAACGGTCTCACCACCAATAGTAAATTTATCTTCCCGAATTATATGGTGAGAATTAAAATGTAACTCACAAACACGATCTTTTAGACTCAACTGTCTGTCTGCACGAGGTATCGCTTTGCTCCATGGTAGAAGGTTCTTAGTAGATGGTGAAAAAAGGCTGAATCTTTCCTCGGTGTCTGATTTTACTGTTCTTCTGTAACCGGTCTTACAACCTGGAACAAAGCAGTGACTGTTTCTGGCTGCAGTTGACATTGCAAACACCTGCATAAACAACCACGTACAATACTGGATTAATAATGCAATCATAAAGTAATAATACAGTACAGTAATATACATGCTCAATAGTTCATAATAGTTGATGAGTCAAAGTTACGAGCGTTACAAAGTAGAACCAGTTGTAGGCAAATTGGTCAGCAAACAGATTATTTAATTTAACCAAATCTTTTCTGTCCCGCATCACTCTCTACTGTTAACACAGACACTCGGACAGGTCCGCAGTCTTCGCAATTACCCAGTCGTACGTGTCTAAAAAGTTATGCTACATTGTATAGGCTATAGCCTGCAGGGCTTAAAGTGTGGCTGGACGGTCATGGACGGCGTCCATGCACTTATTTTAAAATCTGAACGCAGTCCTGCCACTTATTGGCCAGCACAGACTGGAAAGGTAAGGAACGTCCAGGCACTTATATCATTTAATCGCTCGTAATCGTAATCTCCACTTTTCTAAAGCGCCACTCGAAAGTCAAGCGCTTAGCACCAGCTTATTCACGAGCGCCGTGTCTAGTAAGAGGAGTTGTCAATAAGAGTAGCCTGAATAAAAATAGAAGGAGTTCGTTGTCCAGTAACCGAATCAGAGGTGGCAGAGTGTGTTGTTATTGTAGGTGACTTTTAGTTCGACCGCGCGACACAAACTAGCACAAAACTCTTAATAAATGTTACATTTTGGAATTCTAAAATGCCAGCAGCATCAAATATTAAAAACACTTACGTGTCAAGACTGCAAAAATAGGAAACAATGGAAATTAACTGACATTATTCCAGAAACTTGCGGCGAATGCGGAGATCGAATACAAGAAGAGTAATATTATTTACCGATACCCGACAGCATAACAGGCTGCAAATCAGATGACGCTGCCGACACCTTGCGGGAGAAACTAACGAGGACACAAACGACGACGTATTAAAGCCTAGAGTTGGCACACTTTTCCTTAATACACTCTGTAAAGCAATATGTTGCTTTTTACTAATTATTTTACAATAAACCTGACCTTCTTGACAACCAATAAAAGTCAGTATATTAATATACAACCGTTGACATGACCTCACATCAACCAATCAACGTCAGGTATTCAAATACAAAATACGTCACGCATAATTATTACACAGACAACACGCTATATACAAACTAATTTCTATCGGAACTAACGTTAATATTATTCTAATATAAGTATATTCAATTAAAAATCGTCTAAATTGAACATTGCATTAAATAAATAAAAATAAAATTATTAGTAGGTAATAAGGGCTACATATTTTAAATTTTACATAAAAATGTTTTTAATAAAATATTTCACCTTAAAGCGGACCTCCTTGTCAACCAATAACAGTCAGTATATTAAATACTGCCGTTGACCTGACCTCACATCAACCAATCAACGTCAGCTATTCAAATAAAAACAACGTCACGCCTAATTAGTATACAGACAACACGATGTCTACAATACACGTAATAAGTCTCAACTAACCGTTGAAAAACTAACAAAACTAGCGTCCCGTGTTCTGCAATTACGCCAAAACATAAATTCATCTAATTCCATTTCTACTGGCGCTTTGATCATGCTTTAAGACTAAAGTGAAAACTAAACTAAGTGTCGGTCAAAAATGACGTCACGCGATTATGGTCGATTTTACCATCTTTTATGCTCGCATTTCTTGCAAAAAGTAACACCATCAAGAAAGACTTCACATTGCTCTGCGCTTAAAAACCTAATTTTCATTTTGATAATAACTTATTTCAAATCACATTTGCTGGATTTATTTACATGTATTTTATAAAATCATTGGGCATTTGGGATTCTGCACTTTGATTCTGTAAAACGATAAAGTCATGTGACCAGTAGCCTAGAACTATTAATGAGGAACCGTTGGAAAGCTGAAATAAACGACGTCGCTTATGGACGGACTCAAAACATAGCCTATAATAAATTTGAGGAACCAATTTGAGTTTATTTTACCACATGTAAAGTATCAGCGTTGTGTGCTGCTCTCGATCAAAGGAACGAGAATGCGTTAAGCCAATATGAAGCCTAATAACTCGTTCCGTCCTGCCTTAGTTTCATTGCAGTTTTTTATTTTTATTTTAGATTACCTTAATAGGGTATGTAGCCTACAAAAATTAATGTTTTCCTGTCTACAGGTCGAGCGGACAAGATGTCTACAACAAAGTCTACCAGCGGTTCAACTGCGGCTCTTTTACTCCAGTATTAATCTCGTTTATTTTTGTTTGCATGACAACTCCTTCCTTCACACAGTCACACTCTACATGACCAATGCGCATTTAACCGATTTTGATTAATATTCATTATATTTGTGACTATCATCGGTTTACCGGTTTGGATTTTTATTGCATCATCTTCATTCTAGAATTCATTAGACAAAGATGGTCACATTCACCTCTTGTATGCTGTAATCAAAACTTAAAGTAACTCTAATTTTTCAAGTATCTTACAATGTTCAGAGCAAGACCATTGCCGTGAAAAGCCAAAACACAGTAACTCTAAAAAATTCGTTTAGTTTATGCATATTCAGCTTCATAATTTTTATTGTCGTAACGCATTCTTGTTCCTTTTATCAATAGCAGCATATTCATCATTTTTCTATCACTTTATTGCACTTTTATGCTTAAGATGTTACTATATATCTTCATGTCCTGTAAGAATCAGAGCTTTACATGAGATATTTCGGCGCCAGAATATTAAATCCAATAATATTATTATTGGATTTAATAATTTTTATTCTGGCGCCGAAATATCTCATGGATCTCATTCTGCATCTTCTCATCAACCTCTATGTTCTATAATTGTCATGTTTACTTGCTTTGTCTCACGATCAAGGACACTATTGATCAAACTTGATACCAAATCCATTAATAATTATTGTGCCATGATGATGCATCCGCGTTAAACTATTCTATTAAGAAGCTCAGTTGAACTTCATTACGCAGATAGATAATTAAAGCACAGTAAAGAGTAACAATAAGGCCTACAACAACCGGTTGATTTAGAAGATACAGTAGCTGCTATTGACAAATCCATAACAGGAAGGTTCAATGCCACTGCCGCCATGAACCGTCCTGCCCCTCCCCCACCCATTCCTTAATTATGTTTCTCAGGTTGTGACTAATTACACGAAGTAGGCCTAATATGGAAAAATATGTGTCACGTTTAAATTTTTGTCGCAAATGTAATTTTTTTTAAACAAATACGAAATAAAATTCCTAAAAGATTGTTTTGAAACACAGAATATTCGTGTACAAATAAAGTTGAAAGCAAAAGCGAATGACATTACCCATAGCTATAACAAAATCTTATTAGAATGCAAAGTTCAAGTTAAATCGGTTTAATAATAAATTATTGTGTTACTATAGTTTTTTTATAATTGTCGTTGAAGTTGAAGCTGTTGTTCAAATTAATTTAATGCAAAGACTGTTGTAGATATTACAAAGAGTAGGCTAACCGTAATCAACGCTTTGCACTGCATAGAGTTGTCAAGCCATGACGCAGTACTGTGTTCTGGGGGTATTCAATACGCATGGAAATGCTGAGCCAAAGCGCAGTACATACGAACGTGTCGGGCACTGTCATGTTCCATGCCAGGCATCGACCTCGTGACCAAGGAATAATTAATGTCACACCGTCTGGTCGTTTTCCGTCTTCTCTTAGCAGACCGAACGGTTCTTTATGAGACGGGATTTTCGCCCTGCCAAGAGCTCTCCATATAGGCATAACGTCATTGGTCATGCTGTGTCTTTGGTGTTTGCCGCTTCCTCCTCTGCGTCGACATTCCCTCGGCAGTGGTGGCACACATGAGGCTCACAAAGCGACGTTCCTAGTCTCACAACAGCTGACAAACGTATCTCCTCGTCTGAGACGCGCAGGCCCAGCGCACTCAAAGAGAGAGCTAGCATCCAGTCTCAAGAATGAGTGGCTCTCGAAGCTAGTAGGCGAGCGCGGTCGCATGGGACACTGGTGGACTCGAGCAGACCCGTCTATGCCTTTTAAGTGAATCTAGAATCCCACTCATCATCAGCATCGTCTTCGTCGTCGTCATCATCATCATCATCACAAATATTATGTTTATCACTACTATCAGTTATGGTCTAGTTAGCCTAAGTAGCCTATTAATGAAAGCTTACATGAAAAGGAGTCAAGAAAGGTGGGTCAGGGTAGTATAAGCGTCTAGCTTTTTCAGACCCCTGCTGCATTGTCTTACGTTTGTGCTATTTGACCTTTGTGTTCAATAAACAAAATTCATTCGATAAATTATTTGTCACAAAAGGCATAAGCAGGATGCTGCTCAGGGCCGCATTATGGCTAGTGCGGGACCGGGTGCTGTGATAACCTTGCGGCCCTCTTTATTTCAGCCACCGGGTCACCACTCACCAGGCACATAATTATTCCATTCTCAACTTCGGACATTTGGACCTGCTTAGGAGACATAGAGAAGAAGGTGTTAGAGTAGACTAAACTATGGATTCAGAACATAAGAGTTGACAAATCATATCTTATCACTTAATTCCTATCTCCTCTTATTTCTTGAGGCCAGTCAAAATGATTGACCTATTATAATTATGACATCAATGTTGAAAGGTCTTACTTCCAAAAAATATTACAATAATGAAAATGAATAACTTCCTGCGATTTTAACCAATTCACACAAACTTAAATTCGAGTTAACAACAGTTAGCCTACTGTTGGTAAAATTTCGTCGACGACGACTTGCCATTTAAATTTCTAAACCAGAATGCCTCAACATTAATAATCACCTCAGAAAATGCGGGCCCCAAAAAGTGCGGTCCCGGGTGCTGCAGTACCCTTAGCACCTACCTTAATGCGGGCCTGGCTGCGCGGTAGGTCTGGGATGGCGGTACTAGAATTTTATTGAATAAGATGCCATTGAAACGATTGATCGAATTTCTGAATCTGTGGATTAAGCCTGCTATAATCTGCGCAACAAGCATTTTGCTACTAGGATTCCGTGAACTGTACCTTACTAAATTTGATGTGCTGATTCCAAATCTGAAATCCGTTTTTGTCCCTCACGTCCAGATTTTTAGTTATGAGGCTGTTCATGTTTTCGTAATTGTATTATTGTAATTAATTGAATTATGCTGTAGTGAGTCATTTGTTTTTAGTTGATGCTTAACACGACACTGTAGTTCGACTCAATTCGTTAAATTATTCAAATTAAACCATTTTTGTATGTTTGTTTCTGACAAAAGGACTTACTAAATTATAATTATGAGCAGAAGAAGTTGTGTTAATGACACTGACAATTTCTGTTATGTTTGCGGTCAATTCAATACACACAACCAGCGAAAGAATCTTACTCAAGGGCTCAAAACTGCTTACAAGCATTACTTTGTCTGTCAAGTCGGTGACCAGGATACGTCACGGACCCCTCATGTGTGTTGTAGGCTACTACAGAGGTTCTCAACCTTTTTGGGCGCGCGACACACCTAAACTTGCAACCAAATTTCGCGACACACCATGCAATCGTCATGTAAACATCGTTAAAAAATTTAATTAGGCCTAAGCCAGCTTAGCCTATAATATTTGAAATTTCTACAAATTTTAACAAATGAATGTTGACATTGAGTGCTCTCTATTTTCTAATTATTCTAACATTCAAAATTTTACTATTCTAAATTTACGATTCTACGACGTTTTATGACTCTTCGTAAATTTTATGTCCTAACAATTAGGCCTAATGAGATTTTTGCTCCTGGATTTTTCCTTGGACATTAGCCTAGTTAGATGTGGATCCACAGGCTTTGTGAGTACAACACGTATAGGGCCTACGCCCTACCTACAACTGAGACTAACGAACAAAAATAGCCATAGGCCTATTATGAGTTATGATTACGGGTTTTAGATGTAAGAAAAGTATATAAATTGTCCATTTATTCAAACCGCTATAGCTCTGATAGCTCAAGACAAAACAAGAAAACATGAAAGCTGAACACTACCGAAACTAAACGCCCTTCAAAGCGTTGAATAATTGTAACGGAAACTTGAAAGCGCAAACCTACAGTAGGCCTACTTTTTTAGTTTAAAAACGGGCCATTGGAGCTTCTGGGTCCCTGCCAGACTCCCTGGACCTTGTGCACCTTCCTTATAATTTATTGTAAATTGTCACTCTCTGAATACACAAACAACCTTTCCGCGTCATCACTTTTAGAATCGCAAAATTTTTGTTTCTTTGTGATAATTTTCCCCATTATTTTCAAAGGTTAGGCTACAGCAATGCATAAAATTTTAATCGCTGACGTCTTATAGGCCTACTGTAGTATATGCCAAGTAGGCCTACATAGGCAGTACATGTGGGCTCGTAAGGCAAATATTGTGGCTGCTCCCGATTGAGATTAAACGGAATAGTTAAATGAAGTCCTTCGAATAGCCAATATTCTCACAGCCTACGCCTGCCAAACTGCTAAAGTGAACAAGTCAATGCAATGCAAGAACGACGGTTGTATGCTGTGAGAATTCGCGACGCACCAATTCTTCGCGACACACCAGCGACACACCACTTTTACGCGACACACCTCCGGTCGCTTCGCGACACACTAGTGTGTCGCGACACACCGGTTGAGAACCTCTGGGCTACTATTTGCTATTCAGGACTAACACAGTGGTTGAACGGTAAACGGAAGAAGATGCCTTTTGCTGAGTCCTTTCATCCTGAAGTGGATAACGAGCCTCAACAGGTCCTGTTGACTCAGGGAGACCTGAACGATCTTGTGAGAGACTTGTCACTGTCAAAGAAAAAAGCAGAGGTGTTAGGTTCAAAACTGAAACGATGGAATCTCCTACAGAAAGACAAAATATTTCTGTGTTTCATGAACGCCATACCAAATGTCAAAGTTGTCTCGCTCTTTCTTTGGCTTGCAGCTTGGATAAGCTTATCCAAAAAATGTGCTTCTTGTGTCTTTGGTGATGATGCCAACTACTATAGCCAAAAAGAATGGCCTAAGCGAGACGAAACCGTACCTGGTAGATACAAATTTTATACAACGTGTATCATATGCCGTTAGTTGACAGTCAGAAAGTCTTTCTTCCACCACTTCACATAAAACTTGGACTCATAGAGAATTTCGTTAAGGCAATGGACAAAAGGTGATGATTTTCAGCATCTGAGAAATAAGTTTAGTCTTCAGTAAAGCGAAGTCAAACTTAAAGAGGGTGTATTTGTTAGTCCATAAATACGTGAACTTATGCGTGACAATGAGTTCAGAAGTAAGTTGAAGCCGGATGAGTTAGCAGCCTGGAAAGCATTCATGTTCGACGTTCATTGTCAAGAACTTTCTTAGTGATCAAAGAGCAGAAAAAGTTTCCGAGCTTGTAGAGAAAATGCTGACAGCATATGAATTTAAGTATGCTAGAATGTCACCGAAGATGCACTTTCCACATTCTCATCTTGATTTCTTTCCACCCAATCTGGGCGATGCCAGTGATGAGCATGGGGAAAGGTTCCAGCAGGATAGCAAGGTGATGGGGAAGTTAAATTCCTGCATGATGGTAGCCTACTGTTGGTTCTTGCACCGAGATACAGATTTGTCTTATAAGCGCAGAAGCCTGGAGTATTTCTGAATAATTTGCTTTTGCTAATAAATTAGAAGTGGAGATTTGAAAAACATCAGTGTTCATGAACATGTATTTTTTAATAATTAATTACTTATTTTTGTTTTAACACTAAATATATTGATCAGAGACTCTCTTGACATTTATACAAACATAAATCAGTGACAGTTTTGTTTTGAAATGTCCATTTTGCTAGATGTCCATAATTACAATATAATTGTTAAAAAGGTGTGCAAAGCAAATGTATGCCAAAATTAAATATTTGGGTTTTCTCAAAAACCTGACGTGCTGGAAGAAAACCAACAACACCATTGCATTCAGCAGGTCAAATTCTATAAGAAACAGCTGAAGTTTTTCCAGTAGCAAGACAAAAGTTAAAATTTGTTACGCAGTGAATTATAATGAATTCCTGTGTAATCAGCTCGCTCTTTCTAAAGCTTCTGCCTGTTCTCTTTCGTTCCTTAATTTTTTTTAAAAATCACTATTATAAATCTCTCAAAACTGCTACAAATTCGACTACGTTTCAATACACTGGGACATTGTTGCTGACCTTTAGTTTATTCAATTATTATTGGATGTGGCCATCAATTCGATTGGTTCTTGTACCTAGCTGACCATCAAGTTCTGTTGTAGGCCTTTGTGTTGATGACTAACATTGTAGACAAGCAGCTACTGATTTTTATTTGAACTTAAACTTGAACTTGAACTTGTTTATTGATCCCAAGAATATCAAACAGACAATTATGCATTCCTAATAGTACAGAAAGTGATTAATTACAGTTAACAATTACGATGGTAAAGCTTAGTGTACAATCATTTATGTGAAATGTAGGGAGCAATAGGCTACCCGAAGGGAGTGATCCCGCTACTGGGGCCTATTTACCAATGAAAAAATTCTTTATTATAATATGATAAATGATAATAGATCAGGAAACAGATGGAAATGGGAGTATTTTGGAATCAATTAAGTAATAGCAGTGGGATACCTTCCCTCTGCTCAACGTAAAAAAGGGAAAGAAATAAAGATTAAGTGGGTAGTTCATTTTACATTTTTTAATGTGTGTACACGGATTTGGGATTTAAATCGAGTGAGACTCCTGGATGCACGAATATATTCCGGTATATTATTCCATGATATTCTCACAGGTTATCACGATATGATTTATTAGGCCTAACTGATGCTTTTCACTCTGTTATCATTGAAGAACTAGCCTGCTGTCTTTACCTTTTCTGGACACTATGTTGATGGTAAATTGTATCTATTAAGTGCTTAAAATTAAATAAATAAGCAAAAACCATTGCTTGGCTTAAGTCATTTAACACCAACGAGATAGCCTATACATTTGGGTTGTTAATTGTTATGTCATCAAGTTTCACTTTTCACTATTGACGCAAACTGGTTCAGAGACATTGACCATTTGTGCCATCATTCTGTCAACTGTTGGACGGGGTCCCACATGTGTGCGTGATAAACTGTCAATGGCAACCGTTATAGACTTCTCTGCGTCGTTTATCTAACCGATAAAATTATGTTCTCATGATTTGGCGTTGGGCTACATATCAACCAGACTAGCGAAAGGATCGCCTAATGATAATTTGTTATTTCTCTCTACGTGATGCTATATAAATTTATTATTTATCAATTAGCCTATCATTCCAAAATGATACAATTGGTGAAAACAGTCGGTCAATAACTCGATCGCTCAGACAATAGAGCAATCAACAGTGCAATAACTCATTTTCAATGACCACTTGTGCCTTTCATTAATCACTTAGGTCGATTCATTCCGCGAATTATCACATAAGCGATTGGGATTGGGAATTTCCGACGCATCTTTTTATGCTGGCCATTATGTATGTCGTTAGGCTATCTATCTCTGGCTATCTCGGTTGTTCGATTGTCTGCGTTTTGGACCACCAAAATCATTTAGACTGATCATTCTTGAGATAGGCTAATATTCATTGGCCTATGCTCCAAAGGCACATCGCGAATCCTTTGTTTCAAAACAAGAGTTCTTATGAAAGGTGGTTTTGCTTTCTGCCTGGAAATGTTCGACATGCATGGAATTCTCCGTCAGACCTTTTTGGTCATCGTCGCCACGTTTGCTCTGGTAGCATTGGGACGTAAGTTATCGTCTTCCCTTTGTCTGTTAATAATATTATAACATCATATTATAATGTTTGTATGTAGGCCTACACTTTTGTTATAGCGCCCCTTAAAGCTCTCTACTCAGAGGTGCTCCCGATTGCAGCACGGACACTGCATCGTAGTTTCACGCCGAGGCGCTTAGCAATTGCGAGTGAAGGACTTGCCCAAGGCAGGCCTACCTACGTGGCGACTTCAGGTGGATTCGAACCTGCAACCCTCCGGCTGCAAGGCGACGAACATGCACACTACACCACCGCGCCCCACAATATTGTAGAATAATATGGAACCTAATGTTCACAAGAGGTAAATTAATTGGGCACACATCTGACTAAGGCGATAAAACGATGCGTGCATAATTATAAAGACATTGCCTGTTGTCTTAGACTTAGGGCATCCGCCATCTTTGCCAGGGTGACATGGCCAAATACTTGGTCACTGGACAAAGAAACCTTAGACATGTTTTCAAATTGACGGCATGTCGTGCTGCAAATAGAAATGTTTCTTGTAACGGAGTAGGCCTACCGATAAGAATAAGTTAATTTGAGTAGGCTACACTAGGCTTATGCTTAACTTTGGCTTAACCTTAATTTAATGTGTTTAAAACTGCCCTCGTTGTAATTATGTTTGATGAGTAACTTATAAATGACGAATATGAATGAGTGATGAATAATAATGAATATGATAGGCTACTACCTACTATGTTGGAACGATGACGCTAAGATTTTAGCGTTTTTTTTTATTAGGAACGTTTCATAATTATAGGCTACTCAGGTCACATCGGACGTAATAAAACAGGTTCAGTTACCAAGTATTTTTTTTATTGCATTTCAGGTTAGATGCAGGATTTTATTTATTAATTACACTGCCTCTTAGAGGTATTTTACTAAGAAGCGCTACCGGTCCAACAATGGCTAAACAGGAACTGTGTTTGGACATCCTAAGTACCGGTAACATTTTGGGTTCGATACTCAAAAGTGAAAAAAGATATAAATGAAAAACTTGATAGACTAAGATCGGACATACGGTATTGTTCAACATAACGAAATCAATTGTTCTGTATCAGACACTGTAGGGCACTGTAGGCTATATTGTCTAACCTGTAAGTCATGTTCATTTTGGGGCCTACTTATAACATCGACAGGAATATGATGATTTGCTTTAAAATACTACTAATGGGCTACTACCACAACAACTCCTACTTTTAATACTTCTGGGAGCACAATGGTAGCACGTTCCATATAACGGGGTTATCTGTTAAGACTACAACCAATGACAGTGATATAGCCAGTCTCACATAGGTTACCAGAGGAATCTGATCGACAAAAAACTCATTAGGCCGAAATTAATTGGAAGAGGTTCGAATGAAAACTGCTTTGATTGACAGCCAGGAACTGGTTTTGATTGGCAGATGCAAATCACGAGATCGCTTTCAATCCACCCTCTCTCGAGTATGATCCGACGACGTTTGCAGTTGGTGACGTCATTCAGTGCACCGCATACGGAGAACCCGTCCCAACGACCAAGTGGTAAGAGACAGTCATTGTAGCCTACTTTATCTCCGGCTACACAAGTAGTATACAATTATACATCCAATAATCTTTTGTTCCTGTCTGAACGATGGAAACAGATTGCTCCGTTTCTTGTTAAACCTTAATTCAATTATTAACAGGCTCGATTGGGTCACCAACAGTATGAGAATTGTGGAAAGATTACTGGGGAGGAAGGAGAGGTCAGTCGTTGAGTTAGGTTCCACGACAACTGGTCCACCGACAACTCGTTCAACGACAACTCGTCCACGGACAACTGGTCCACCGACAACTCGTCCACTGAAATAGAAGCCGGATTAATGAGAAAACGCTTGAGAAATGGAAGCTGGATCAAGTTTTTTACAGGTGAAATAGAAGCTGGATTGATGAAAAACCGCTTAAGAAATGGAAGATGGATCAAGTTTTTTCCTATCTGAAATAGAAGCTGGATGCATGTTGAGACACATGATGAAAATCGTCAATTCATCTTCCATTTAAGGAAGAAAATCATTAGGCTTTTTTTCATAAACCAAGCTCCTATTTCGTAAATAAAGAACTTTCATCCAGCTTCCATTTTTCAAGCGTTTTCTCGTTAATCCGGCTTCTATTTCAGTGGACCAGTTGTCGGTGGACCAGTTGTCCGTGGACGAGTTGTCGTTGGACGAGTTGTCGTTGGACGAGTTGTCGTGACACCGTTGAGTTATGTGCACTCGGGGTATGAATTGATGATTTTTAATAATTAAGAGGGTCATAAAAAAGACAGTGGAATGAACACTCACAAACTTCCCAGAAATTCTCACCCTGTTCACCGAATGTCTGACAAGTAGACTAATAATATTGTCCATTTGCGATAAGGAACGGAACTTTGGTCAGTAAAATAACCTTATTGTAGCATATTAGACCCCAAACTGTAATTTTGTGAAAAATACGGCAGGTCTCACGAAATAAAGTCTCCCCTGGCCGAGCATTTTTTTTTAAATTCCGTATGGCGGTCAATTAATGTGAAGACTTAAAAGAAACTACATTTTACCTCTAGAAATAAGACAAATCCATGCACAGTTTTTTTCGATCATTTCTATTAGGTTAAATTATTGTGTTGGACAAAACATATCTTGTGCATGTTTTCTCCAGACAAACTTAAACGGATAGTTGTTAGATTAATTTTGGCGGCTGAATAGATGGCGACTCTCAAATATTTTCGGCGGATTTCTGGCATGATCAAAAACTGCTGCGAGGGCGGCGTGTGGCGTCGGCTTGGAGTTTGTTTTGTATTGTTTCCCTTTAATTCATTGCATGCTGTTATATCGCAGCATAATTAAAACCACGATGCATGCTTTGTTAATGGGGATTTGAGGACGCCTGCTGAAAGCTGTCATTAACAAAGATTTGCATGTTCTGCGAAGTTTGTTCGCTGCCATTGTTAGATGCCGGAGTGTAGGACATCTCCACCTGAACAAAACTCCCCGGACAAACACCCACGAACAAAACCCCCGGACAATCCCTGATTTAGCTAAGCCTTAGGACATTAACCCTCCGGACAATTCTCCCTTTGCTGCGCATAGCCTATTTCTGTAGGTATTATTTGCTCAAACTTAGGCTCAAACTTAGGCTAATTATCCAGTTCGCGGTGCTATCAACTGGTTAATGTCGTACCGATAAACACAGGGTGTGGCCTCCCAAATGATTAGGATTTTTTTGTACACTATAATCGAAGTCTTTCAAGCTGTCATTTTAACAAAATTACTCCAAGACTTCATTGCTCAATCGGTGTGGTTTAGGACTTCGATAAACGTCCATCTAATTGTTTTAAATATTTCCATTTGTACATTATTATTATTATAGCATTCTAAGGTGTCATCTTTACAAAATAGTTCATTATGGATTAACAGTGGATTAAATAAAATGATATTTATGAAATGTTTATGGAATATTAGGAGGATACAAGCATCGCCATCCTTCCCCCTTCCTCTGGGCCCCTAAGTTGCTCACCCATTATTTACTGTCGGTGATGAAGGTGACGGGAAACTGTGCACCTCTCCTCACTGGTCTCATCGATCGGACCTGCCTTTATTCATTAGGGCCTATAGAACTCATTGGCCATCGCATGTAAGCTTGTATAAAATATTATAATTATGATATAGGCCTAGACTAATATGATATAATATAATATATAATATAATTTATATGTGTGTGGTTTTACATAATTATATAATATTGTTCTCCGCTTCATATAGGTACAATATCAACTGGGATGTGTTGTCGGAGTCGAGTGAACTGAATGTGACGGAAGATATGCGACATTGGAGGCAGCCGGTCACTCTGCACTGCCACGTCCAGTTGGATACCCAAGAGTCCGATGGCTACTACACCTTCCTAGGTTAAATCCGTTGGCAATACCCTAACCTATAAGCTTATATATGTGACTTAAGGGTTCAAAACCCGTCGTATGTTTATTCTTGACCTTTTGATTTAGTCATATGCTACAATGAACAAGCTCTAAAATACTTTTAACAGAATGAAAATATCTTTTTTTCTAACTGAAGTTATGCTCGTGTGATTCTTTCATTAGTCTGTAGTGAGAAAACCAAAATTTACTGAATATTCGTGTAATCCAAGTCTACTGAACCTACTAAGTTATTCTTCTGCAATTGTTCTGGGCATTAGAGGCATAGGCCTATAATTATTTTGAATCCGATAACGCAAACGGCATCAAAATTGGTTCACTGCTTCGCAAATTAGGGCGAATTCACAGTCATAATTATTCGTCTATTCAGAATAACAAGGACGTGTCTCATGTAAACCTACCAAAAAGGTTTTATTTCCTTACAACGTCCTACTAAATTATACCTACCATTTCGTATAACAAGGACGTATCTCCAAGTCATGTGTGTAAAATTACAGCATGAGTTACAAGGACGTATCTCCCATTATGCTCACATGCTTGGAATAACAAGGACGTATCTCAATTCTGCGGATAACAAAGCCGTATCACAACGTCGCGCGACTGACTGCGATACGCGTGTCAACATTAATTATTTTCTCGAAATTGTTATTTTGCGTGGTAAATAATGGATCGTCCCAGACGAAATAATTATAAGGAGTGTAACAGCTATTTTGGATGAAATATGGGGCAGTGATGATAAGGATGATTCGAATAATGGTGAGACGGATTTTTGTTATTGTTACAAAGCGAGCGATATTACAAGACATTATTAATGAATGATGCGGCTAACTTCTGTTACCCTTAGTCCAATGCTAATTTTGCCAAGTCTAATAGCAAACTTAGCATTAAAATATTTTATGTCGAAAATATAATTATGTGGTTGGCCGAATGAAGTTCGGCCTTCAAAATTGCGATGTAATTTTGTCAGTATTAATATCCGTGTGGTATTTATGGTGGTAGGGTGTCTGATAAGGTGCAAAAGCACAATTGCACGGACACAAACCTATCCCCAACCAATCCCGAACAAGAACCTGTCTTATTCCAGTAGGCCTAAGTGTAATGTGTATCATTGAAGGTTAGGTTTAGTGATAGGGTTGGTTTAGATGATGAAAATATTGTGATATACATCGTGAGGCATAAAAAAGGAAGCCCCTAGAAAAATCATTATTTTAACAGTTTTCAAATTATGTCAATGAAATTCAGGGAGATTATAGCTAAGTGGCAAGCAATGTAGAAAAATTAAAGTTTTTACAATTTACTGTCCGCATTTAGCTTCTACGCATGCGCGAAGTCGCTTGCGCCATTCACGCACCGCTGAGTCAACAATTCCCTGGTCAAGATCGTTCCAAGCTTGCAGTCGCCTTTTGTTGCGTCGCTACGCAGCCTGCATATAGTGCATTTCATCTGGTTCACGGACAAAAAATTATCCACAGTTGCTTCTCGTAGCAATACTCAAAATGTAGCAGTTGGAACTCGAAAGAGAGATATTGCAGCCTACCGCGTTTTACGCACACGTCCGACGTTTATCAAATCTCTGATGGAGTGATTGGAGTCGGTCGGTATTTCTTCTCTGGGGCTCACGTCAATTCACTTTATTGAACCAGGGATAAAAATCAACGGCCAATACTAGGCATACAGAGACGTTTTATTTATGGAAGGCCTACCTGAAATTCGAGAACTCTCTTAATTTTACATTTTCCTGCAAGATGGTTTCCTGCACACAGAGTTCGAGAAACGGTTGCACTTCTGACGAATGAAACTCCTGACTTCATAACATTCTACATTACGGCCCTAACAGCACAGACCTGAATCCTGTCGATTATAAAATATGAGGATGCATGTAGGAAATGGTGTACAAAGCAAAGGTCCGTGGTGTTGATGATCTTCGTAAGCGAATAATGCAAGCTTGGAACGATCTGGATCAGTGAATTATTGACTCGGCAGTGCGTGAATGGCGCAAGCGACTTCGCGCATGCGTAGAAGCTAAAGACGGACAGTAAATTGTAAAAACTTTAATTTTTCTACATTGCTTGCTACTTAGCTATAATTTTCCAGAATTTCATTGACATTGTTTGAAAATTGTAAAAATTATAACGATTTTTCTAGGGGCTTTCTTTTTTATGCCTCACGGTGTAGAGTTTAGTGTTAGGTTTAGTGCATTTTTATGAATTAAATTGTAGTGTCCTGGTTTTTCAGTGTATTAGTTATATGAAGCGTTAAAAACATTGAAATTGACATTAAATTGCAAGTAAATATTAAATCGAATAATTTAATTGAAAATGTTAATGCATGCTTTAAATTAAGAGAGTATGGTGGTAGATACTCTTTGTAATGTTTCTTCCAAGTCGTTTGTGACATAAATACCTGAAATACGTCCTTGTTTTTCCGTGATCTGCTAGTTGTCTTGAGTATAATAATGAGTATAACAAAGACGTATGTTATAAAAATATTTTTTTTAAATTAAAAATGATGTCTAAGACAATAACGACTATTGGTGTTTGTGTAAGTTCAATGTTAGCATCTTATCGTTAAAAAAATTGAAAAGCAGTTATTACTGTGAATTGATATTTCTGTCTAAACATAAAAATGCAAATTCCCAACACTTTCTAAATTTACGATACTGAATAGACGAATTATGCTGAACTGAAGAATAAACTGCATTCTTGACTCCTCTCGCCTATTTTGGCATCTAGTGCAATATCTACGAACGACAAACGACGGGTTTTGAGCCCCGATGTCACAGATTATGTGCGGGCGATCTGACTTCCCATCGGTTGATCAAGCTGAACTCTTGACCCCTCGTTCTCGAACTGCTATAATGTAGCGGGGTTCTTTCTCAGTGGCTGGCCCTAGAACCTAGAATGGGCTCCCTGTTGTTCTCCGCCTGGTGCCTAGAGGTCACACCACTATGTTTATTTCTAACTTAAAAACTGTTTTATTTAGCCGTTGTTGGACTGGGAGCGCTTCTGAGTAGATTACCTTGAAGGTGCGCTATATGAAAGGTCAATAATAATAATAATAAACTGCTCTGTCCAAACTTCACCACTTGTAATAGGCCTACTATTTCTGCCGTTCAGTGAAACTACGAGTTTCAAGATTAGATCTTACGCAATACCCTAACCTCTCTGAACTCCTATGATCGACTGCAGGCTGGATAACCAAGAGTCCGATGGCTACTACACGAGAACTAGAAAGAAATTGTGAACTAAAACTAAATAAAAACGAAAAAAAATCATTGTGGAACGAAATAAAAACGAGAACGATATTGAAATCCTGAACGAAAACTATAGAAAATACAAGTACTTTGTTGGAATTTTTTCGAGCGCAAAGTAGTTGAACGATGCGCATGAATAATATGAATAGGCCATAAATTACTGTCACCCTACCCCTTCTCGTCTTTTAGGCCACAAAGAAGCGATTGTTGGAAGGTTGCTCTTTCGACCGTCAATTCATTTTCTGACTCGGCTTGCTGGTTCCACTTTAATTATTAACCTCAGCCTTTGAAAGGTCTATCTTATCTGCCTTATTGGTCCCTCATGCACCACACTTTAATTACATAGGCCTACTTGAATCTTTAGCCTACCTCCAGGCTCGGATTAATCCCTTTTGGGCGAGGGGTCAGCCAATTGCACGCTTGAATGGCTCCAGTTTACCACTGCTATCGTTCTACCCCACTCACTTAGAACCAAGTGGGAGAGGTTGATTCTTTCCATCTGACCTGAATAGGCTAATTTTATGGCTTAGTTTCTAATTTCTGTTTACTTAACCTCATTCTTTCCAGTCACTTTGCTCTTCCCCGTATTCACAACACTCACACTTGATTTCCAAACCTGCTGAACGTCACTCACCTGTTAACCCTTTGGAGGAAATGTGGGGTATAACACATCCAAGAACTATAATAATTCTACTAACTGCTTAACTGTCAGAGTGAATGATTGAGGCGATCATCTTAGTTATGAAACCTCGTTAATAAACGGTATATGATGAATAATTCTACTTTAGCGGAAAACGTGGATACCAGCTTGGATTATTTTTGTCTACCTTAGTGACTATGAAATATGGACACTACAGCAATTTCAGGTATTTTGAACGAACATACCTTGCATTGAGAAGGCTGAAGATAATGACGACTACAACATTCTATGTCGCACTTTAAATATTGGCTATTCGTGTTTTTGATAACGTTGGTGGTAAGTAGATATTGGACGGTGATTAGTTCACCTGCTGGCCATTTTAAAAAGGTTTGAAAAGTTATTTGTTGGTGATAATCGCCAGTTTATCTGCTAAATGGTCATAAAAGAATAGTTTAATTCACAATTAATGTTTTCTATTGATATCGAATTATTATTGTCGTTTTGATATCTTGCAACAAAAAACATGTAGGCCTAAGCCTATATTGGGGCATGTCATACCCCACATCACCACACACGTTCCAAATTAATGCTTCACTTCACCTTCAAATGGTTAATTTCGTGAACGAGAACGAAACGAAAAAGATTAGTCATTAGTTCACGAAAACGAAAACGAAAACTAAAATGATTTTACGAATAAAACTAAACTAAAACTAAAATGATTACCAGTTAAGCAAAACTAAAACTAAAACTAAACTGAAATGATTTGATGAAGAACTAAATAAAAACTAAAATAGAAATGATTTTCTGAACTAAAATAACACTGACTGCAGCACTGCATCGCTTGCAATACTTCCAAAGCTCACGGAATTCAAGGTTTGTGGGTGAGGTGCTATGCGATCCGAAAGAGAGAAAGCATTCTGGATAGTAAAGCTCTTTTATAGACTCACATTGTACATCAGGTATAGGCCTATAATTATCTCTCTTGAAAGAGGTAGCATAGAATTGTCCGTCTGACTGACTTTAAAAGATTTCTAAGCTTATAGACCTTACCTTACCTTAGTCCCTCCCGTGCTGTGCGCACATTGGGCGATACAGGTCCTCCATTCTCCTCTGTCCCGAGCAGCTCCAGCAGCCTCCTCCCACGTCAGTCCTCCGTCCATGAGGTCTTTTGCAATCGTGTCTTTCCAGTTCTTCCTCGGTCTTCCTCTCTTCCTTTTCCACCCGTTTGGGGCCCAGTCCATTGCCTGCTTCGGGATTCTGTCCTCGTCCATGCGGTGCAGATGTCCCAACCAGCGCAGCCGTGTCTTCTTCAAACACCTCTTCGATTTTCTCCATTCCTGTTCTTCTCCTGATCTCCTCATTCCTTATCATATCCCTCCACGTGATTCCTAAGATCTTTCGCTGCCATCGGTGATGTGCTGCCTCCAGTCTCTTCAGATTCGCAGCTGTCATCGGCCAAGTCTCGGAGCTGTATAGCAGGGTTGGTAGGACTATGGCCTTGTATAGCCTTATTTTGATGTGTAGGTTTAGTCCCTTGTTTCTCCATATGTTGTTAAGTCTTCCGAATACTGCACTGGCCTTTCCTAGCCTGCACCTGACCTCCTTGTCGCAG
Source organism: Lumbricus rubellus (assembly GCA_945859605.1). NCBI lineage: Eukaryota > Metazoa > Annelida > Clitellata > Crassiclitellata > Lumbricidae > Lumbricus > Lumbricus rubellus. The sequence goes on from OX243819.1 coordinate 2,762,989, forward strand.
CTGCCGTCGTTTGCGATGACACTTCCCAGATAACCGAAATCTTCAACTTCACCAATCGGCTCTCCTCCGGCCCTTATCTCCTGCGTCGTCTCCCAGTACCCGACTTTCATGAGTTTTGATTTGGCGGCATTTATCCGTAGTCCAGCACTTCCGGCCTCCTCCTCCACTCTCTTGGTGAGTTCGATCATCCCATTCCTTGTGTTGTCGATGAGTGCGATGTCGTCTGCAAAGTCCAAGTCCGCCAGTCTCTTGCCGTCACTCCATTCCAATCCATAGATCTCTTCTTTTGTACTTCTTCTCATTACCCAGTCCATGACCAGCAGAAACAGCAGCGGCGACAGCACACATCCCTGGCGCACTCCGGTGACGATTTGAAACCAGTCTCCCACTTTCCCATCTGATCTTACGGCATATCTGCTTTCTTGATACATGTTTACGATTATACCAATGATTTTTTCTGGTATGCCATAGTGCCTGAGTATGTTCCATACTGTCGGTCTGTGCACGCTGTCGAAAGCTTTTCTGAAGTCTATGAAGTTGACAAGGATCCTGGTATTTCCCGACACACACCTTTCGATAATCTGTCGCAGTGCAAAAATTTGGTCGCAACACGATCGGTTCTTCCTGAATCCTCCTTGCTGTTGTCTCATCATATTGTCAGCTGCTTCTTGGACTCTGTTCAGGACTATTGCTGCCATCACCTTTCCAGGCACCGAGAGTAATGTTATCCCCCTCCAGTTGTTACAGTCTCTGACATCTCCTTTTTTGGGAATAGGTATAATTATTCCATCCCTCCAGTCTTGTGGTATCTCTCCCGTGTTCCATATCATGTTACACAGTCTGGTGATCCTGGCGATCATCTCCCTTCCTCCACTCTTCATTAATTCCGCCTGTATGCCATCTATACCTGCAGATTTTCCATTTCTTAGCTTGTTTATCGCTCTTTCCACTTCGCCTTCCGTGATCTCTCCCAAGTCGGCATCCATTGTTTGCAAGGGTGTGTCTAGGCTGAAGTCGTGCACTGTTTCTGGTTCTTGGCAGTTTAGCACCGCGCTGAAGTGCTCTTTCCATCTTCTTGCCTGTTCCTCGTGCGTTCTGAGCGAATTTCCATTTTCATCTCGGATAGGCACCCGTTGCGTGACCTTACCTGATAACTCCTTTACTATCTTGTATAGTGTTTTAGAATCACCTTTCTCCGCTGCCTCTTCTGCCTCCCCCAGCCTTGTTTCTATCCATGCCTTTTTGTCTGCTTTGCACCTTTTCTTAACTTCTTTGTCCTTCGCTTGGTATTCTTCAGTTACTGTCTCTATGCTCGACGTGTTTCTACTCAATGCCTGTTCTTTTTCCCCCTTCAGCTTCCTGCGCTCGTCAATTGCTTTCCAGGTGTTCTCACTGATCCACCTCTCCTTCCTTGATCCCCTCCTGATTCCTATGACATCCCTTGCCACGTCCATTGTTGCATCCTTGATGCTCTTCCAGTTCTCTTCCACGGTCTCGCAGTCCTCTTCCTCCAGTAGACTGAAGCGGTTTTTTAACTCCAGTTGAAACTTCTCTCTGATGTCCCCTTGGTTCAGCCTCGTAAGTAGAACAGGAAGAAGGCTTTTGACTCATTTGACCAGTATAGCCTTGAGCTCGGACAATTTGACCAGTATAGCCTTGAGCTCGGACAATTTGACCAGTATAGCCTTGAGCTTCGGACAATTTGACCAGTACAGCCTTGACCTTCGTCCATTTGACTAATACAGCCTTAAAAATTGAGTGCCCGCGCAGTTTGACCGATATAGCCTTACTTTCTCAAATTCATGGAATATCCAACTCGGCTTAAGGACAAGATATTCCAATATAAAATGGTTTACCCGAATAAAACTAAAACTGAATTACGAAAAATCGCCAGGCAGCTCGGCTTGGTTGGAAATACAACAATACTGCGGAGATCGGAGTTGATTGTTGTAATTGACGTCCACAACCGCGAATGCTACGACGATGAATGCCCATGCAAGTATCCACGGCCGGATCGTCAACACGGACCCGCCTCGTCCTAAAATTTCTCACTACTGGTTTGTGTAATTCATTCGCTAATTGATTAGTCCATTTCAGGTCCTGCTGTAATTCTGGGCTTTTTTTAAACCCAAACCTAGGCTTGTTTTAGCTGACAAGATGGGTTTGACTATCGCCCTCTCTACGCGTTCCCGCAAGCTTGGATTAGGTATATTATTCAACTGGTTTATCATTACTCTATCGGCGACATTCCTAGAAGCCGTATCAGTGTGATGATTGTATGCCAGGTCGTGAATATATGCCGCGCTATCTACCCTGTTTATAGGTTTGCTCCAATCTTTGGGGGTTTCGTTGGGATTCAGACGCAAATCTAGTCTAGTACCGGGACCAGTAAACTGATGGCCTGGCAAATGTACCTCACCAGCAAACTTGGCCCAAGGTAATTTAATGTTGCTAGTGGCAGCGTTCAGTGAACTAACTAGATCCCCACCTTGCGCAACAGCGGACGCCTTCACGAATTGAGTTTTTGTTTTCCTGCATACGACGCAAACACCTCTGAGCATCGATCTCCCATTATTAGCCACGGCGTTCTGCACATCTGTCGTCTGGGTCTGTTTTTTACATTTTACGCAATACATTTCGTTTTTTAATAATATATATTTTAAAAATGGAGATTAATGATCTGAGTTGGGGCACAGCGCTCTCGAAAAGATTCAACAATCCGCTGCTGCCCAAAAGCATACGCGGTTTGATAGTTGGGAAATCGGCGTGTGGAAAAACAACGCTTCTTCTCAATCTTTTACTCAGGCCAGACTGGTTGGATTATAATAACTTGCAGGTATTCGGTACTTCTCTGTTTCAACCGGAATATCGTATTATCAAAAAAGCATACGAAGAAAAATTACCGAAAGCAGCGATCGTTCGGTTGTTCGAGCACCGAGATGAAATCGTGGGACTAAATGCGTCGCCAGACCTTGTTATGGAGGAAATGGCAAAAAACTCAGAAGCTAAATCCGATATAATTGCCAAGTTCTTTGAGAGCGCCGATGATGTACCAGACCCGAGAGATCTGAGCGCCGAAAAGAAGAACCTGATGATTTTCGATGATCTTCAATTGGAAAAACAAAACAAATGTGAAACGTATTACAATCGGGGTAGGCATAGTAATGTAGATTGTTTTTACCTCGCCCAGAATTATTTCAAATTACCGCGCCAAACAATCAGAGAAAATGCGAACTTTATTTGCCTGTTCAAACAAGACCTGAAAAATTGTAATCATATTTACAACGATCACGTGAGTACAGACATGTCGAAAGAAGAATTTAGAAAACTATGCAAAACAGTATGGGAACAGCCTCATGGATTCGTGGTTTTAGACCTGACTAGCGACAAGTACAATGGTAAATACCGAAGCGGACTCGACGAATTTTATATAATCGAGGATCCGCCATTGTAAAATTGTATTGTATAGTAAAAATGGAATCATCGCTTCTCAAACAGATATCGGAAAACACGGAAAAGACGGCCTGCAACACGGAACCAAAAACATCATTTTCCATTTTTCTCAGCGAAAAGAGCACGCGAATCAGAACGAAGTTTAGTCCACTACTCGAACTGGCGAAGAATAAGAAATATGAAATGGCCTTAGTTGCCCTCGAGACGTACTATTCTTTTCCTAATATCGATGCGACAAACAACGGCTTCAGGTATTCGCCGAATTCCAGCACAGATTGGGTAAACATTGCAGTTCCAGAGGGTTGCTATGAAATAACGGATATCAACGAATATATACAGAGAGTCATGAAGGGGAATGGGCATTTCGATGGAGTAAATGGCGCTTACTGTATCTCAATAGCGCCAAACACCAATACTCTGAGGTCTGTGGTAAATATAGAAGCAGAGTATATGGTTGACTTTACGCCAAAGAATTCGATTGGAAAGGTTCTAGGTTTCAACAGATGGATCTATTCGGCGGGATACAATGAATCAGAGGACTTGGTAAATATAATGAGTGTAAGCAGCCTGAGAGTGACCAGCGACATTATCGGGTCTTCGTACACTAACGGAACATCGGAAAACGTGATATATTCTTTTTTCCCAAACGTAGGCCCGGGTTACAAGATTATCGAAGTGCCGCATAATTTGATATATCTCCCGATTTTGCTATCTACAATTTCAACGATGGAAACGAGGCTCACAGACCAACACGGGAACCTACTAAATCTTCGAGGTGAGGAAATGGCGATTCGATTTCACATCAGGGAAGTTTGAAAGTTTTTGTAATTTATTAATAAAATGAATCGTTACACGGGCGTAAAAGTTAATATTTCAGAAGCGCAGCAAGACAAAATTAAAAGATCACTTCAAGCGGGGAGCGGCGTGAGTATCAAACTATCACACGATGATTTGACTGGCGAACACGTTTTGGCTCTCACCCAGGCGCAAATCAATAAAATGGCGGCTGCCTACCAAAAAGGAACTGGTATGATTATTAAAATGAGTAAAACGCAATTGGAGAACAACAAGAAAGTCGAAGGTGGATTCATAGGCGCTATACTTCCGTTTCTAGCGACAGCGGGACGGTTCCTTCTTGGTAGCGTACTGCCTAGTCTAGCACAGGGCGCATTAGGTGGGTTAGGTGCTGCAGCCGGATCGAAACTTGTCGATAAAATCAGCGGTTCGGGTGTAATGTATGTCAAGAAAGGTGACATAGCGTGCAAAATAAGAGCGGCCGGATCCGGTTTGTACTTGTCTCCGTGGCAAAAAGGCGCATCGATAATGGGATCCGGGCTTTACATGAAAACAGGGTCGGGCTATGTGAGTGGCGAAGGACTTTTGCTCGGCCCCAACTCGCCGTTTCGAAACATCCCGATTCTCGGCATGATATTATAAATTATCATATGTAAAATGTCGAGACCAATACACAAATTTGGAACTAAACCAACTAGACCAGTAGAGGTTAGAACGCAGCCCGTTTCAGTCTTTTGGAAGATTACGAGCGGTGCTACTCGCGTCCCAGTAAGACAACTAGGGGGTCTGCGATGGGAGATTTTTGCGCAAAATGATATTACGATACAACCAAAGGCGGCAAATACGCTAAGGCTTGGACTGGGTGTAGAAATGGCGGCGGGTCTTTGCCTCGTTTCCCTCAGACAGGCTATCAAAGAACGGCGATGCAGCCTACTAGACGGAGTGATTTCAGAAGATGTGATTGATGATATCATAGTTTCCATTCAAAACAACTCCGATTCGGCGGTAACGATAAACGAAGGAGATTCGCTATGCTGTGTAAATTATCTGCGGTAAAAAAATATATATTGCCAATAAATAAAAGAATGGAATACGAAGGCATCAAACTCTATCCAAACCTAACAAATATAACACCCTCCGCGCCGGAAGGTGAAATACAAATAGTCGCAGGGTCCGCACAAACGTATCGTCTTCAGAAGATTAGCGAAATCAAAAAGGAGATCGAGCAAGAACGCGACAAAAGAGCAGCGTTGAGTAAAAAGTACCATAGAAGTGTGAGCGTAATCGGCGTAGTAGACAACGTCCTCATGGCGATCACGATGGGGCTCGGAATTTCGGGAATCGGTGTACTAGCCACCATAATTGCAACCCCCATCGCTATTGCTATGGAAGGGACAGCGCTAGGTGCGGGGCTATTGAGTATAATTGGCAGCCGAATCTGTAAAAAGCTCGCCCTGAAGGCGGAGAAGCATGAAAGGATCAAAACGCTAGCTGATGCGAAGCTCAACACGATCAGCGACCATATTTCAAAAGCACTCGCGGATGATCACATTTCAGACGAGGAATATTCTCTGATTCTAAGTGAGATTGAAAAATTCAATGGCATGAAAGAAGAAATCAAAAGTAAGTCGAAAGTTGCGATAGACGCGATGGATGAGAAAACGAAACAATCTCTCATCGATCGGGGAAGAGAAGAGGTCAGGCAGTCCTTTCAAAGCATGTTTGAGAAAAATACCGAATCTGTGAAAAAGACGACTAACGTGAACATGTATGAAATCATGTAGACTTGTAGAGTTTTGTAGACCTATGTAGAGCTATGTCGCTATGTCTGAAAATACGTCTAACTTGTGTTTTTACACATGTCGAAAAACATGTAGAAAAACACGTCGAAAAACCTGTAGAAAAACACGTCGAAAAACATGTCGAAAAACATTAAATTTTTTATTAAAAATGTCGTTTCTAAAGATAGATGACCCGGCGAAAAGAAATTTCATAGTCGAAGAGTTTCTGAAATCCAAGAAGAATATTCAACAGAACTTTTTATCGGAGAGATTGGGGGATTCGGGGCTGCAACAAGAATTAACCAAGCTGTACAAGCCTATCGTCGATTCGCAATCCGCAATTTCCAAAGAGCAGAATGTCTTACTATCCGCCATCAAAGAAAACTCGATAGCTACTACAAACGCACTACAAACGCTTCCCGCGTCGTTGAAGGTTCAATTTCCTCAGTATCCCTCGATAGAAGCGTATAGCGACGATCCGACTGAGGATATTAGAACTTTAGAATTAGGTGAAGTAGCTACCAAGTACCTTCATCAATACGCCTCCGATAGAAAAATTGTAGACACGACGTTCGGAATACGATCAAAAAATGGTCAATTCTACATCGGCGATTCTCCGATTTCTATTCAAGGAGACGATGTGACGGTTGGAAATAAGACGTATAGCGGAACACCGGGGCTTTGGGAGTTGTTGACGATGAAACAGCCGAACGCGTCGATATACGATAATAATGATATAGTCGATTACGGCGAGATTCTACTCGCGACGGATGCTATCAGACAGCGAAAAAATCCTAACAAACCCAAAGCATCTTCGAGCGCCAAATATCAGGGAATTATCAAACTGATATGGGATAATAGGACTCGTAATGTGGTGGGTAAAGGCGTGGGCGGTGTAATTGTTATTTCCGAAGATCCAAACGTGTTAGCGAAACAGCTAGAACTACGATTTCAAAGCTTCAAAGCAGGTAATACCGGCGTGAGAAACGAGATCGTGGCGATGTGCGACGCGTTATTGAGGCAGGAAGTGCTGAGTAATGATGCTTACAAAAATATAATGATGACATTGTAAAATGCAGAAAAAATGCAAGTCATTAATAGAAGGAGGTATAGAAAACAATACGTTATCGGAGGATCGGGAATATTCGATACAATTTCGGGATTTTTCAAACGACTAGTAACGTCGAACGCCGCCAAACAATTAGCAACGACCGCTCTCAGCGCGAGTAAAGACGTGGCGAAAGAAATTGGGAAAAAGGCCATCGATGTTGGGAAAACAACCGCAATCGATGCTGGCAAACGATTAGTAGACAAAGCGGTGGCCAAACTGTTTACTCCTGCCCCTACTCCACAGAAACAGGCTGTTACGCCAGAAACTAGACAAATTTTAGAGCGGCTGAGTGGCGTCGGTAGCGTAGGGTCGATCACGAATATCCCGAATATTAATAATCTGATGATGGGGGATGGTCTGAAGAAGAACGGCGCCATGTCGATACAAGATTTAGTGCGCTCGCTAAACGGCGCCGGAATGAAGGTCGCGTAAAAAATATATTATCGTGTAGTAGTAAAAATGCAATCATCGGATATTCTGAGATTTACTGAACAACCATTGAGCGATGAAAGCGTCGAACGCTACGAATGGTATGAGTATGAGCCGATATCGGGGGCAAATCTAAACACCTCCGGGGAGATTAGAATAAACATCGAACTTCAAGATCTATTTTGTCATCCGGCAGAATCTTACCTGCTGTTCGAGGGTAGATTGACGAGGGCGGACAACACCTTCTACGTCAATGCCGATGAAGCAACTCTTACGAATAATGGGCTCATGCATCTTTTCAGCCAAATTTCGTATTCCCTGTCGAATCAGGAAATTGAATCTTTATTTCACCCAGGCCAGGCAACGACGATGCTCGGATTACTCAAATACCCGAATGATTTTCAACTAGCTCAAGGATTGAATCAGTTGTGGTACAAGGACAGCGGAGCGACGGCTGCTATCGCGAATAATCAAGGTTTCGCCGTGAGACAGTCGTATATAATTCAAAAACCAAATGCCAAAGGTACTTTCAGCTTTGTAGTTCCATTGAAGCATATTTTCGGATTTTGCGATGATTACGATAAGGTTGTTTTTGGTGTGAAACATACGCTAACTCTGGTTCGTAAAGCCGATGATGACGCAATTTTTAGATCAGCCGCTGCGGGTGTAGTGGCCGCTGCGCCTGCAGGGAAAGTTAGGCTGGATAAAATCTCATGGTTCATGCCTCACGTTATTCCCGCGGATATGGAGAAGATGCAATTATACAAAACGATCGAATCGAAAGCGTCGTTGCCAGTTGCGTACAGAGCCCGTCAATGTGATACCACCTCCGTCGCACAGTCGACTAATTTTAGCTGGAGACTTAGCGTCAAGACATTACCCGAGAAACCTAGGTACATCATCTTAGGTTTTCAAACCGACAAAAGCGGCGATCAAGAACAAAATCCATCAGTTTTCAATCATTGCGATCTGAAGAACATGTTCGTGATGATGAACCAGGACCGATACCCAGTTGTCGACTACAACCTATCATTTCCGAATCAACAATTCGCGCGGGCGTATCGAGCAGCAGCTGCGTTCAGTGAAAAATACTATGGAATGGACGAACTAATGACGCAATGCAATATCACACCCTCGGATTTCAAAGATCTGTTTCCGATTATGGTGTTTGACGTGAGCAAGCAATCCGAGCGTCTGAAGTCATCGGTGGTCGATATCCAGATCAAAGGCACGTTCAATACGGCGCCGCCGGCTAATACGGAAGCATACGCAGTGGTGATTTCAGACAAGTTACTGAGGTTTCAATCGGACGGACAGAAAATGAGCGTGGTATATTGAAGAAAGATAACGTTGAAGAATAATGAGACTTACAGATACCTATCGTGCGTATATGAACGATAGGTATCTACGACTACCTAGTACAAAAACTCGACCTGCAATCCGGCTCCGCCCCTGAGAAGAAGGCGACCGGCTGCTTGCCTGTTTCCGGATATGACAGAATATACCCTCATACCGAGCTTATCGTTGGCGTTGAAAAATATGGCGACGGTTGGTAATACGAGCGATATTCTGCTGCCAACCGTTGATCCGCCAGCCATGCATTCTTGAAGTTCGTTACTTTGTATCTCGTCTTTGACATACGAGATTCTGATTATATTTTCGCCCGAACTGTCATTTCCTATCAAGAAATTCGCGAATCCGCCAAGTCGATATACGCCCGTACGAGGAATAGTTATTAAGCCCAAGGACGTCGTATACGCTGAATCCGTATTGATGGCAACGACCGTTAATTGACGGTGCATTAGATATACGCCTGAGAATGCCCCAACATGCGTTGCATATGTGCCCGAGAATATGCCACCACCACTCACGAATGCGGTTGCTCCCCCTCCGCCCTCCTTCAACACACAAATAGCCGGTCCGGTTGTAGGCCGCCAATTCGGGGATAATGCCGGCGCCGCTGTTATAGCTCCAGCCGTTCCTTCGAACCTATATGTAACACCGCTCGTCGTATTTCTCACTAGATTGCCCGGAGATACCCTCATACCCGAAACGTAATCTCTAGGAGCGATATCCGCTGTTTTGTCAACGACTAGGGCAGTAGCCCGAGCAAAACTAATGGCTTCGTCGCCGTTCCTCGCTGAAGGGTAATCAGTCGGCAGACCAACGAGATGATGACCACGCATATCTATATCTCCCGTAATGTTGTTGTCACCATCCAACCTTAGAAAAGTACTGTTTACTTGGGACAGCGTAACACCCCCAGCAATTATTCTTTGAGTAGATCCCGAATCTGTATGACCAAATTTATCAACAGGCATTTTGAATATAATAATTTTTATTAATTAGGGCCGTAAGAATGCCGCCGAAAAGTCCCTAGCTAATATGCGCGTAGCGACAGATGAAAAAGCGTGTATGTTGAGGTAATCGAACTCGTCTAGAAAAACTACGGCACTACCGGTTGAATGGTTGAACGAACCTCCCGTAGCCCCTCCGCCCGCAATTTGCATGTACGACACCCCATTTTTATACAGGTGGACGACGCCATACGCGGAATTACTAGTGTTACAAAATTCTATGTACACCGAAACGATATAGTACCCGGCTTTACTGGGGAAGAAAGAAGTCGTTCCGATACCCTGTTCAATACCGTGTTTTGCGGTGCCGCATCTTATTACGTCAAAAGTAACTGCAGTGTGAGATCTAGCGAGTATAGCCTGTTGAGTTGAACTGTAAGCGCTAACCGCAGGCCCTACCACCGTCGACACTTTCGAAGTAAGTTGTTCATCGACGTATTTCTTATTCGTCAAATGATTATTGTCGGTCGGGACGTCGTCGTGATTCCGCAGTAAATCTATTACTTGCCCCCGACTCACAGCCTCATCTATTCCCGCTTCCGGAGTATTCGCTGTATTCGTTGTAGGCAGACCTCTAATAGTATGACCACTCATATTTAGATCTCCGGTCGCGGGGTTTGCTCCATCCAGCCTTAGAAAAGTACTGTTTACTTGACTTTCAGTAACTCCCCCGGCAATTACTCTCTGCGTAGATCCTGAATCTGTATGTCCAAATTTATCAACAGGCATTTTTTACATCTGAATATAATTTTCAATGCAGGCTGTTTATAACTTCTTGAAAAGTCACTCCATCTTTGCATGTTTTTTTCAGGACGTGCAGGCATAGATGGCCGCAAAACACTTCGTTGTCGGGCTGCACGCGCTCGCTATTGTAGTACACGGGACTCTGTAAATACTCTACCAGTTCTGTAGGAGGGGGCAGGCCATAGCTGTCGAAATATATTTTGTCCTTGCCGTTTTTTGAAAAAGCGACCCAGTGCGAGCCGGTTCCATTAGAATCGTCTAGATTCAATATCCCACATTCAGTCCGACCAGGTTTCTTCGGCAGCTCGTCTCTGAGAAATACTCCCCGGAAATTAGGGATATTGAGCTTTTTCGCGGCATCTAGTAGTTCAAAATTCGTCAACGGATGATTCGCGAGAATAACACCTTCGACATTTATGTTTTTCACAGTTGTATAGCTCATTTTAATATTTCATCTAGATGTTTCACAAACTAATGAGCTTTCGAGCTTCTACGCAGGCGAGATAATATTCATGTCTACATTTTTTGCATTCATTCGCCTTTCCATCTTTTTGAAATCGATTGTTGACGTATTCCGATATGTTCTGACTTACCTTACACCGACTGCAAACTTTTGTGTCTTTTGTCTCCCTAATTTCCTGTCTTGCGTATTTGTGCGCAAGCTCCTTTACTTTGGCATTTTTACAAATTTTACAGCTGGGGTAATACCCGCTCTTCTGTGAGTTATCTTTGTGAAATTCGTCCAAGCTTTTTTCTGTTTTGCATTTAGAACACACTTTTTTTGCCGCTTCCATTTTATATTAGTGTAAATTATTCTTTATTTTGTTTAGTTTTCAGCGTGTAGTGCCCATAGGCTAGGGTGTGGATCCCGTCATCCATTATTACTCTTTTGTCGTCGTCGGCAGACAGAGCTATTTTATTTACTTCTTCGGTGTAAATTTCATGGCGGTAGGATCGAATGACGTTCATCGCTCTCGACTGTTGTCTTTTCGTAAACACGCAGTCTTTGTAATCTGCGTGAGTGATTGATTTCTTGACGACGTTCTTTTTCACACGTTTACATTTCTTGTAGTCTTCACCCGCCATTTTGTAAGAGTACAACTTGGATCGCAGCCCGACAAATTCTTCAATCTGTTTTCCCGCGGCCTCGTCTTTGAACATACCAACCACTTTTTTTATTTACACCCGTTTCTATGCCGGATGGGTGATCGCTCGGATAGTCTGAAGTATCGAACATACTTTGGACGTCGTGGGAAATATCTTTGTAGAAGTCTTCCGTTTTAATTTCATACGCCAAAGAATCGGTATCGGTGAATAATAGTTTGGCCCTATCTCCGTACTTGGCCTTGATGTAATTATAATGAAAATCATACATGAGCGTCTTACTGGTGTCTAATATACACATTCCTAGATATATCGGCTTGTTGTAAAACAACTTGGTCTTTTTCATGTGAACGGCGATGAGGTTTTCGTCGAAAATCGTTCGTCTGTCGTAATTGGTTTTCGCGGCTAGCTTGATGGCTTCCTTCTCACCACTCACCAATCGTATGTCAACTCGATTCTCGATAGCTTCCATTGTTTTACCGAAAACGCTATTGTTCATCAGCTTGAAAAAGTCTTTCTCAAAATCGTTCGTAGCTTTCGTTCTCAGGCTGGTATTCAGATCGATATACCTTTTCAGCCAGGCACTTTCCACGAATTTTATTCCTCGATGTATTTTTACGATTTTCAATCCGAGACTTTCATACAATTTTAAATTTTCGTAATGAACGACGTACTTTACTTTGTCATTCAAGTTTGGAATGAGTTTCGCCACATTTGATCCCGCGGGTTTTACACTCTCAGGGGCTAGAGGATAATCATTGTGCAGGTCGTGCAATTTCTCTGGATATTCTAAGTCGACTTCTAACACACATCCCACTCCATCTCGTTCGGTAATGTTTTTCCAATCATTCAATTCGTCATCGTTCATCCATTCAAACCCGTGAGTCGGTAGCGGCTTGCTCATCGCCCATCCGTACAAGTTGTTCGCGTCCAAGTATGGAATGAATACTGAATGTTGGGTGGGATTGAAAGCTTCCCCCATGTACTCGTTGTTCGCTTTCGCGTATCGATGTGAAATCGTGCTGACGCCTCCTCTTATTCCCTGCTTGATCATCAGCAACATATCGTAGTCACTCAACAACTCCAACTCTACACCAGTCGTCTTCAACGCCGCATCCCATGCAAGCCCTGGGCTAGTGTAGTACCACGCAGGATCTAGGTTGTAGTGCTTCATACAGACGTCTCTAAAGTTTTCGAACACATCCGCTAATAATAGAACATCCGATAAATTGTACAAGTCGTGATATTGGCGTAATGTTTTGCATTCAAATTTGTCCCATACCGTTTTCGCGTGCGCGTAATCTTTTCCACTAATACCCGAATCGATTAGTTTTGAATAGAAGGCATGTTTCGGCGGCAATTCGGTTTCGTTTAATCTTTCAACACCGTCGACGTAATCATACGGGTAAACGCCTTTTCTGAGTAAAAGATCCAGCTTCTCACCTTCAAAAAATTTCCCTAAATTCTTGCACTGATCTTTCTGAAGATTTTTCGATAACACGTCGAGACTCTGGGGCATGAATCTAAGACTATCGATGAAACGTAATTCACGTTTGACTTCTCTCTCTTTTCCATCGGCATCTACAAACTTATCGACGACGACCTCTCTGCTGAATGAGATATACTTTTCTTCGTTGCAGGGAATGCATTTGATTTTCTCGCCGTGTTCACCTCGTAATTTCTTGATAAATAAATGGCTGTCATAACCGGTCAAATTGTGAAATACGACGGGGAAGAACTTGGGGACTTTGAATTTCAGATTACAAAGGTTGTGAGCGGCACCTCTAAATTTTCCAGTCAAATGACAGTGATCTCGTACTCGTTTTTCATCGTCTATAAATTCTCCCCCGCATATATGGCAAACAGTAGCCGAGTCGAAAAGCTCCTGCTCTTTCTTTCCGAATATCATTTTCTTTGGGAATTTGAACTGGTTATATATTCGTTTCACATTTTCTTCGAGACTGTCTATGAATTTCTGAGCGACATCATCGTCTTCGTTTTCAGCTGTAAACCTCACAGGCTCTTGAGAATAAACATCATCGTCGAAGCATTTCATGTGGTAACAAAACGAGCTGGGTGTATGTTTTTGATACTTGTTGGTGTAAGACGTGCTAGGAACGGGCTGGCATGTGCCGATAGGTTTGATGAACGACTCAAAATCGGCAAAGTACACAAACGGTACGCGCATCTTTCTATAGTGATGTGTAAAACTTAGCATAGTCCCAGGTTCCGGAAGTTCTATTCGTTGGGCGTCCTGCTGCGAACAGTACTCAGTATGTTTGCGAAGCGATTCTACCTTTCTAAAACCGATTAAACATCTTCTGCAATAGTGCATTGAATTATGAGATTTTTCTGTTCGTAGTGCCAGCAATCTGTTGAAATTCCTGATCCAACAATAATGCTTCTTTTCTCCATCAGAAATGAGTAATAGATCTACACACCTATCATTCTCATGCTTTGATATATATAGTGGGAATACATTCACTTCTTTCTCGTAACCAAAAACATTAACACTAATATTATTATTTCCCTCAAACTTACTCAGCACATTAGCATCCGCTGCTACTGGGAATTCGATACCAGACCAATTGAGTTCCTCAGACTGTCTAATTAATTCTTTCGTAATTCTTTCTGTATTTTTGTCGACTGGGTTTACAGCTCTCGTTACGCACCACTTGAAGCATTCATCGTCTTCGTTCTTCATATTAATAATAGCCTTTTTATTCGCTAAATAATCTGGAAGTGGAATATAAGAACTACCTTTCAATGGTTTATATGTCACTGTATCGATATCCAACTTCAAAACGGTTTTGAATCTCCAATTACTCCCCCGCATCTGAAAACTTGCCATGCTCTCCTTAATTTTATCCGCTGCGTTGGTATATATTTCCCTCACATCGGTTGCTTCTAAAATAATATCACTCTTTGATTTGAAATTAGGCTCAGCCGTTACTACTTCGCCGGTTTTCATATCTACTTTCTCCATTTCGCACATGAGATCGAATTGAACTTTTACCCCGCGATTTGTCCCTAGCAGCCTAACTACATGCGGTCTTACAGCCTTGAGAAAAGTTGCAACATCGATCCCGTTGTCGCCATCGATCGTGTATCTTTTTGTAAACCCTTTGATGGCCGTCGCAGTCTCTCGAAGTTTGAACCTATGAATGGGCGGTTTTATTTGAGGGGGTAACTCACTAATCTCGCGAGTCAGCCAATCCGAAAAAACTATTTTATTTTTCCCCGTGTTCAAAAATTTCCAAGTAGTAGTCAAGAATGCCGTAAGTTCCGCTTTTGCTAATCTCGAGTATCCTCGCACACCTCTCTTTTTCGCAATTTCTCGCAATTCTCGCACAGTGGCGGGAGTATGCGCTTGTGCTTTGTTGACCTGAGCCCGAGCGCCTAGTCGATCTCCCTGCGATATGAACGCTATGAGTTCCGCTTTTCGCAAACTCGAGTATCCTCTTTGTCCTCTCTGTTTAGGAATTTGTCGTAATTCTTTCAGATTATACGATGAGTAGTCCATTTTATATTGGGATATCTTGTCTTTATGCCGAGTTGTATATTCCATTTTTTCAGTTATTTTGTATACGCCGGAGAAATTTTTTTTACTTTTTTACTTTTTTACTTTTTTACTTTTTTACGACAGACGCCGAATTTGAAAAAGTAAGGCTATATTGGTCAAACTGCGCGGGCACTCAGTTTTTTTAGGCTTGTACTGGTCAAATGGGCGAAGGTCAAGGCTGTACTGGTCAAATTGTCCGAGCTCAAGGCTATACTGGTCAAATTGTCCGAAGCTCAAGGCTATACTGGTCAAATGAGTCAAAAGCCTTCTTCCTGTTCTACTCTCGTAACATCTATGGTCTGATATTCAGATTTACTGGCCAGATTTTTCAGCTTCAGTCGTATCGTTGCAATCGTCAGGTAATGGTCTGAGGCTACGTCGGCCCCTCTATGCACACGCACATCTTGCAGTGATGAAGCCCATCTTTTGGAAATGCATAAATGATCAATCTGGTTTGTGGTTCTTCCGTCAGGCGATCTCCAGGTGTCCTTGTGAATGTTTTTGTGCTCGAACATGCTGCCCCCGACCTTCAGCTTGTTACTGCTGCAATAACTAAGCATTCTCTCTCCGTTGTCGTTCCTGCTCCCAGCTGCCTCCTTTCCCATGACATCCATCCATCCTGCCCTGTCAGTTCCTATCTGCGCGTTGAAATCTCCCATTACTATCTTCAGGTCGTGTTCCGGCACTGAATCCATTACATCCTGCAGTTGTTCGTAGAATTCATCTTTTTCGTCATCCGTGGCTGTATTTGTTGGTGCGTATATCTGTATCAGAGTCATCTTGGTGTGTCTCGACTGTACTCTCATGGTGATAATTCTTTCGTTTACCGGTTCCCACCCGATGACAGCCGCCGCAATCTTTTGGCTCACCATTATACCCACTCCTCTTTGATGTTTGTCTCCCCCTGAGTAATACATGGTCATTCCATCGGATGTAATGCTTCCACTTCCAGTCCATCGTGTCTCGCTCAGCCCCAGTATTTCCAGTTTGTATTTCTTCATCTCTCTCGTCACCTGCGCCATCTTCCCCGTAGCATACAATGTTCTTACATTCCAGTATCCGATTTTTGTCTTGGCTTTGGTCGTTAGGATTTGAGACTTCTGGATCTTGGCTTCCTTTCGGCTTTCACCAGGACCCTTCATAAGCGGATTCGTGTTGCTCCTCTCATCTCCCATGCGCCCCGCCGCGACAGTGTAGTTTGGTTTTTCCTGTATCGTTTCTGTTGCAAGGTTCTTTTTACCTGGGTGGGCCGCAAACCCACCGCAGAACCCTCCTCCTTTTTCAACCGGGCTTGGGACCGGCTTTGGCGGAGTTAAGCTTATAGAAATTAAATTAATTTTTTAGACCTCATTGCGTACCTACAGAATCACTAGAGATTACCATTTGTGTAAGTCGGTGTGAGACAACGTACTTACGAGTAGCCTACGTGCAGGCTACACACTCGCCAGTATCCGAAGAGTGACGCTCGAGAGGATGCATGCATTGTCCTTTGTCAGGCTATGCAGGTAATGGTGATGAGCCTCTGGATCTAACAGAGAATTAGGATACTCACCGCTTGTGTGTCCTGCTGGCCGTGCCTGTGAATATTGGCATCGGAATGCACGGTCTGGTCTGCAGTGACTGTAGAGGTCTTTGCTATGGCTGTGTGTTTGAACTTGAACATTAATAATAATTATAATTAGTAGTATTATCGTCATTGTCATGTTGTTAAACTTGTTATGGACTCACATTATAGGTTCAATTCACTGTTGAGAATAATAGGATCGGTTCATTATTTACTTAATGAATGGTGTGTTATTATTTCAGTGGCTGGAGCAGTATCGAGCGGAGTTGTAGGTAAGCACTAAACAGCATCAACAATTTAATTCATATACACTGTGTCCGGGGAAAAAGGGACCCATTTTGTAAATATGAAAATAAATAGTAAATGTTCATCGTTTTTACACTTCATACACCGTTTTTATCCTAACATAGGCTATTTGTCTGACATTGGTGAAAATATAAAGTTCCAGTCACAATAATAACGTCATAATGACGTCATCTGCGATTTGGGTGATGTGCCCTATATGCTTTAAAAATATTTAGTTTAAGACAGTTGGCAATGTGTTCATGAGGTTGACATTTTTTAGCTGAGAGCCGATCCGATAAAAACTGCATTGATTAACATCTAGAAACTATTTTGATTGACAGAACTGATTTTGATTGACAGAACTGATTTTGATTCACAGAACTGATTTTGATTGACAGAACTGATTTTGATTGACATAACTGATTTTGATTGACAGATGTCATTTTCGGGATCAGTTTCTATCCACACTCAAGCGCTGAAGCTCCAACGACGATTGGTGTTGGATCCATTATCCAGTGCATGGCAATTGGAGTATCCCTCCCAACGATTAGATGGTAAGAGACGTTGTTTGTCTCAGACTTTGTTGCACAGTAAATATCTTTTCCCCTCCCGACTACAGCGCATACACTGCATCTGAGTTTCACGGCGAAGCGTCTGAGAAATTGCGAGTGAAGGGCGTGCTCGAGGTCCCTTCACGGCGGCTTGAAGTGGATTCAAACCTGTAACCATCCGGCTGCAAGACATATCCACTACACCACCGCGTGCAACAAATGCATAATGGCATTGTTTTCGAATCATGAATGTCGCTTGTTGTAATTATTGTTGTATTGTATTGCAGGCTATTTTCATCTATAACACTGCAAGCAACTATATGATGCATGATTGATTACACAGTTAAAGTCCTAACCATAACCACATTTTTTGATTACTCAAAGTGACAGTTCACAAAAACATCTTTTCATACACACAATGGATGTAAACATTACAAGAAGCAAAAGGAGAGAACCCTTAAGGGGCTACTCGCCCACTGCCAGGGTTTCCCAAATGCAAGTGAGACGAAACAGCAACGGGTTATGCAAATAATTGAGTATGAAAGAGACATTTTTATCTTAACTAGTAAACTACACCCTAGAAAAACGTCTAAAGGTGATCTTGTGTGTGCCAATTTGGAATAATCGTTAAAAATAAAAGAATATAGGCAGATTCCCTTGCTGTAGAGCCCCTTCAAGCTCCTTGGTCATAAGCGCTCCCGACTATGCAGCGCGGGCACTGCATCGGAATTTCACGCCGAAGCGCACGAGCAATTTAGCGAGTGAAGGACTTGCTCAAGGACTCTGCGCGGCGGCTTGTATTGGATTCGAACCAGGAACGCTGCGGCTCCAAGGCACCGAACACATCCACTATACAACCGCGAACAATTCGTTAGTGAACAGTAGCCAATTCAACCATAGGTCTACAGTCTGCACTTAGCATAGGCCTATTCATAATCGTTTATTATTATGAATGATTGGAAGGAGGGCTATTAGGCGATGAGGACAATACTGCGTGGGGGACTCGACTAAGCATATGGATGTGGTAGAGAGGCTAGATATTATTCTTGTTCGTAAAGAGCATGAGAACTTGAGTTGCGACATTGGAAACACCCTGACGGGTGACCAGGCAACACCACAGCAATCTATTCAAAAGCAGAAAACAGAAGCACTTATGAATGATCAAATAAGTTACAACAGCCTGTCAAGGAACTAACAAGACATCATGTTATAAACATAGGGGTACATGGGCGCCCGCACATAAGGGCAAGGGTGGGCAGTGGCGTAACTAGGAACTCGGGGGCCCTACACAAAATATGAAGGTGGGGCCCTCTCCCTACGGTATTTATTGAAATGTATTATTACTTATTAATTTACTGAAATGCTGATGTATATGAACAAGATACAAGTACAAATTACAGTAAACTGTAAGTTCCTAACAAGGCTGAAATGACAATTAGATTATGACATGTGTGACTGAAGTTAAGTAGGCTGGCCTTAACGGCCTATGTAAGGTTTGGTTGAAGTCCTTTGCTATAGTGTGAAGTCATTCAGTCAAAACCCTGAACTTTTTTCCAATGAGATGCGCAATTTATTTCACGGAAATAAGTTTCTCTAAAATAATGTCAACACCATGCAAATGCAATGACACCATTTCCGGAACCGGAAAGTTATCACTAATTAAACATTAGGGCTGTGCACTGCTGGAGCTGGGCGTCTCCGAGTCCGACTCGTCGCGTCGTGTCGGGTTGACGGAACTTGACGGGTTCTCGGGTAACCGTACTGACTACTGAGAGTCTGACACGGTTACGGTACCGTCTACTTAGTCTACTACAATATTTATTTAACATAATTGTGATGCGATCTTGGAAAATGGGGCCCATGTCGCACGGTAGCATTTTGAGATAATGGCCGATTTCTGTGAACAGAGTATCAGAGGTCGATTTTTACTTTTTTGCATTTTCATATAGTACACTGTATTATGTAATTATTCGCCAAGTATCAAAGCTAAAGCTAAAATCCGTCTGCAAATATTTTGTACTAATTTTATTTGTGAATGTTGTATCTTTTCAAAGTGTCAAAATCGGACTTTGTAGTGCGTATTCAAATCATTGCCGTCGGTCATTATAACCTTTCACCCCTATTGAACTTGGTATCTTCTGAAAGCTGAGACTCTCGGCTAATGGTGGTCAAATGAATTATGCTAATTATTTTACGGCCATGATAATAAGCAGAACATAGAGGCAGACCTAATAAACAAACGAAACTAGGGTGATCACCTTTGCCTCGCGTTTCCCGAAAACTGCATTATCACATTTTTGGACACTAAAATATTCACAATTCAGTCAAATATCGAGATATTTGATCCAAATAGGGCTTGTTTTAAAGGGAAATATCTACTGTTTAACACGGTATAAAAATGTCATTTTAGACTTTTACGACATAGGCTTCCTTTTGACGGATCGCATCACATATCATTTTCGGAGTCTTGCAAACTCGGGGGCCCCTCTGGGGCCTCTACACTCGGGGGCCCCTATACTTTGTGTACCCAGTTTACCCTATTGTTACGCCACTGGGGGGGGGGGGACTTGCCCCTCTGGAAAATTGAGACCTATTTTTCTCACTACTACTTTTGGGCATAGTTGTAAAAAAGGTTTTTTGGTTTTTTATTCTCTCCCAAAAAACGTGGTTTTTTATTTTTTTATTTTTTCCATCGTTTTTTCATCGTTTTTTTCTTTTTTCTTTAACTTTATTTATTCATTTACTTTCTGTTATTATTTTTCTTTAATTTTAATTTTTTCGGAGATTCCTTATGTTTTCCGCCAACTCTCAAGGATTCACCTAACTAAAGTCGTTATTTCATCGTTTAACATCGTCATTTAAGATTTTCAAGGTTAAAATGCGTGTTTATATGCAGCAAAGTCAAATTATTTTCTGTTTCGGTTTTTTTATGGGTTTTTGTCGTTTTTTTGTGTGAAAAAAACCCACGTTTTATTCCGTTTTGTATTCCGTTTCCATCGTTTTTTACATCTATGCTTTTGGGGTTTATAACAAATTTCTTCACATTAGAAAATTAAAAAGCCTACTTTTAACTAATAGTTTTCGAATTTTTGAACAAATTTCCTTGCAAAAAGAAGCAATTCGTATTAGAAATTTTAAAAAGTGAAACTGATAAATTTACATCAGGAAATCTCTGTGAAAAATACCCATGCATGTTCTTAACTCCCCGCTTTGCATTTTTTGTCCTCCTGCTAAAAAAGATTTTTAACGTTTACCATCGTGTTTTGCCCCCTCCTGCAAAAATTTCTGCGGGCGCCCATGTAGGGGTATAGATCTAATAATAATCACCGACAATTCTTCACGGCTGTCGCTGCGATCTGTAATGGTCCCCCTACTATTTTTACAGTCTTCGTCAGATGCCTATTTTGTTTGTCTCATTTTCACTTTGAAACTGTAGGCCTAATTGGCCTACTCAACCGGGGGTTGGACTGGGAACTCTATTAAGTGGGCAACTCTGAAGAAGCGCTGATCGCGCTATATGATCGCTTCTGAAAGGCTCTTGCTGCAAGAAGCGCTTTACAAATGGTCAGATACAAAACATTATATCACATTTCTGTCATAAATAACTAAATAAAACTACATAAGCTTATAAATAATTATATCAACGCAAATAATGGGTCAGCAAAAAATAAATAAATTAATTAGCATAATAATTTTATGTCATGGGCATGACGTTAAACTGCATCCATCCTCTGCCACAGGGGACCATCAACTTCCCTGTGCCGGTCCTAAGCCCGGATAAAGGAGGAAATTTTGCCAGATGAGTGGCGATACTCTGGCAGTAGAAGACCAAGACGATTGAAATCCGCAAAAACCACGACACAAGTGACATAGCGGCCCAGTTGCTTGAAGTTGGCATGATGTGAAGCAGTCATGCACAGGCCGGTCAGGACAGACCTGTGCACACTGCACAGGCCGGTTAGGACAGACCAGTGGAGAGAGTCGGTGGATATGGCATTGGACATAAAACGGGCTTGTCCCACTGGTTGTCCTTCATGCCTCTTTCCTAACATTCTCTTCATGCAGACAAGTCGGTCCAGCTGCTTCAAGATATAATGGTAGGCTATGGAGCAGACCTGCTAGCTTGTACAAACTGGGAGATGACACGATACAGACTCAGACAGAGAGTGGCGTCGGACACCTACGGGCGTTGCGCCTATGGTTTGTGACCATCGATGATGATAATAATTTTTTATATTCATGTGTAATTGTGTATATATATATATACAGGGTGGCCCAAAAAAAGTGATAACATCTCTTAGCAAAGGGTCTTTTAATATAATTGAATTAATATAACGTTTAGTAATTTACTGCTGTATGTCAAGTAGTAATTACGCTAATCATAAAACATGTTCAATGTGTCCCTTTTGCTTCTCAACAACTTTTTGTAAGCGAGAAACACCAACTGATACCATGATACCGCGGCTGAAATATTCACGTTCTCATACATTAGTCTCCTTTCTGAAACTTGCCTTTTGTTTGGTTCAACTGAATAAATACGATCATTTTGAGAATTTTTAACTGGCGTGGCAACAATGAATGTCTTTTCGTCTGTAAACCAGATGGTTCGTATACTTCTGTCATTAGGAAACCGTTCAAGTAGCTGCTGACTGCATTGCGAAGGTTTTAATTTGCAATTTTGGTTGAGCGTTGACGTTCTGTTGTACCCGTCGTTATAAATTTTGTATAACGTGACTGACTCTAGCTATACACCGGGCTTTGCTTGGAAACTCATTTTTCATTCGCCTTGCTCCTCAATGTTTCTCAATTCGCAAATTTTATACGTTATATATATACAGGATATATACAGGGTGGCCCAAAAAAGTGATAACACCTCGTAGGCCCTATAATATAACATAATTATTAGTTCAAATTTGTTTAGACTATATCCATAATAGCTTAAATAGTTCACTAATCTAATTAGCTACCTGTTTATGCATACGACGTCATTATAATATAATATTTTGTTTAAAAAAAGACATTCTTTTTTATAATAATTATGTTATATTATATATTATTTAAATTTTGGATTGACCCTTTGACTTATGCACCGATCACTCGAAAGTCATTGAATTTGTACTGATTACTGCTCTTTTGTACGTGTTTGATGCTTTGTCAATAAACGGCTTACTTACTTATTCTGCTGTGAGTTTTGTCATTCTGGTTAAAATATCTTCAAAACACGCAGAAGTTGACGATTGGCAAATAAAAAATTAAAATGGCGACCGAAAATGGTCGTAATAATGACGTCGTATGCATAAACAGGTAGCTAATTAGATTAGTGAACTATTTAAGCTATTATGGATATAGTCTAAACAAATTTGAACTAATAATTATGTTATATTATAGGGCCTACGAGGTGTTATCACTTTTTTGGGCCACCCTGTATATATCCTGTATATATATAAACTACGTCATAAACTTATTATTTTACAGAAGAGGGCTGTTCGTTTAATTGCAGGTAGGCTATTAAATTTGTAAACGGGAACACACTGGCCCTTCCTTTAGTGAACTTCTTCTTCTGGTTCTCTGCCCCTAGGCAGGTTCGGCTGTCCAATGTCGCCACTCTTTCCTCCGCTGGGCCTTCTTCTTTAGTTTTTGATATCCGACCTTGTTCATCAGTGTGTCCAGCAACATCTGTCGGGGTCTTCCTCTTGTTCGTTCCCCCTCCATTTTTCCTTCTAACACCGTTTTCACCAGACTGTCTCCTCGTAGCATATGCCCTATCCAATTCTTATGTCTTTCTCTGATTGTTTTTATCATTGTTCTTTCCTCTCCTACCCTTTCCAGCACTTCCACGTTTGTTCTGTGTTCCGTCCAGCTGATCTTCTCCATTCTTCTCCACGTCCACATTTCAAACGCTTCGATTTTCTTTATGTCTTCTTTTTTCATGGTCCAGGTTTCGGAACCATACAACACCACACTCCACACCAGTGTTTTTATCATTCGTTTCTTGAGACTTCTGTTTAGCTTTCCTCGTAGTAGTTCTCCTTTTTTCGTAAATGCCTCTTTTCCCATTGCAATCCTCCTTCTGATTTTCTTATGACATTTAGCATCCGTTGTCATCAAGCTTCCCAGATAGCAAAATTCCTTCATCTGTTCTATCCCTTTGCCTTCTATTTGAATGTCGACTGTAGTTTCTTCTCCCTTGCTGATCTTCATTACTTTTGTCTTCTTGATGTTAATTCTCATGCCATATTCAATTGACGTTGTGTTCAATCTATCCATCACTTCTTGCAACCCCTTCTGACTTCTCGCTAACATTGCCTGATCGTCCGCAAACCTCAGAGCCTTAATCCATCTTCCTCCCACCTTTATGCCTTCTTCCAGATCATCTAATGCTTCTCTGACCAGTTCTTCTATATAGATGTTGAATAAAAGAGGTGATAGAGGGCAGCCCTGTCTCACTCCTCTGCCCACCTTTCCTGGTTCTGAGTACTCTCCGTCGATTCTTATTCGTACCTTTTGCCCCATGTATAAATTTCCTATCAATCTTCTGTCTCTCCAGTCTATTCCCATCCTCCTCAGTACATGTAGCAGCTTTCTCCAGTTGACTCTATCAAATGCCTTCTCATAATCCACAAAACATATATATACGTCCTGTCCATTCTGACAGCTCCTTTCTGTTAGTATCCGCAATGCTCCGATAGCGTCTCTTGTTCCCACACCCTTCCTGAAATCGAATTGGTCCTCTCCTAGTCCTCCAATTGTCTCTGTTTTTCCCAGTACTCTTTTCGCCAGTAATCTTACCATGATTTTGGATGCATGGGTGAGCAAGCTGATGGTTCTGTGTTCTTCACATGATGTTGTATTCGGCTTCTTCTTAATCGGTATGATGATTGCTTGTAGGAAGTCTTCTGGCCATACTCCCGTTGTATATATTATTCCTGGCATATCTGTACTAGTTCATTCATGGCTCCTTCCTCCAGACTTTTGAGCATTTCTGCCGGTATGTCGTCTATTCCCTCCGACTTGTTGTTTTTCATTTCCCGTATGGCTGCTCGTACCTCCTCTGCCATCACCTCCGGTCCAGTGTCTTCCTCTCTCTCCTCTCGCTCAATATCTTGAATTCCTCCATCAAGATCTTCGTTTCTGTAGAGTTCTTCTACATACTCCTTCCATCTGTTTTTAACCTCGTTTATTTCATTCAGTATGTTCCCCTGCTTGTCCTTGATCTCTATTCTTCCTCCTCTGCCTGGTTTCTTGTTTAGCCTTTTCACATTTTCATACACTATGTCATATCTTCCTCTTTCCTGTAGCTCTTCTAACTCCCGACATTGTTCCTCCCACCACTTTCCTCTGGCCGCTTCTGTTGTTCTTCTTAGTTTGTTGTTCAGTCTTTTGTATTGCGTCCTCGCTATTTCAGTGCTTTGATGTTTCCATTTTCTCCTTTCCTCCATTTCCTCTATCATTTCTCTCGTGATCCATGGTTTTCTAGAGAGTCTCTTCTCTTCAGTTCCTATGATGTCCTTTGCGCTCTCTATAATGTTTTCTTTCAGTCTTTTCCATCTCTCTTCTGTGTCTTCTCCATCGCCGTTTGTTAGATTCTCTTCTATTCTCTCTCCCAGCTGTTTGCTTTTCTCTATAAGGTTGTTCTTGTTCCACCTCCGTCTTTTCTTCCTTCTCCTCTTGATGAATTTCAACTTTATTTGAGCCTTCATGATGACTAGATTGTGGTCTGTGTCTGCATCCGCCCCAGGCAACGCTCTTGCATTTTTCACACTGTTCCTGTATCTTGTTCTTACCAATATGTAGTCTAGTTGATATCTTGCTGTATCTCCCGGTGCTTTCCACGTGTATCTTCTCCTCTGTTCATGCTGAAACCAGGTGTTTGTCAACATTAATTCTTTCCTCTCACAGAATTCTGCTAGTTTTTTAGTGAACTTCATCTCCTGAAAATAGACCAGATAAAAGATCTCCAAATTTGGGAGTTCTTCTTTCGACTAGAACACGGTCTCCTCCCTTCGGTGTTCCATGGGTACCTCCCGCACGCCTCTGACATTCATTCGCATTTTACTAGAAATTCATCTGCCTATCGCCCTGTCAAAGCCCAATCTAACACTAGACGTTTTACTATTAAGCTTAAATCTTATGGCACTAATGTATGGAACACATTACCAATAGATATTCGTCAATCCTGCAGTCTGCAGGTATTTAAAAAGAGAATTCGTGCTTTTCTACTTTCCTCTGATAAATCTACTTAAAATTCACATGACCACATGTAGTTAAGGATTTACTTAAGTACGTAGGCCTAGTTAAGTTTTTTTCTACTTGCTTTTGACAATTTAAACTGTTATGCAATCTGTTATCGCCGAATTTGTTTTAATTTCTTTCTTTTCGGCTATCTTTGGTAATTTTTCTTGGGAATTTTTTTGGGGTGACCCTTCCGCAGCGGGATGTCCATCCCTTTAGGGCCCCCCTTTGTAGCCATTACATGCATATTTTCTATTTTTACTGTCATCTTGTGTGTTGTTTTTGGTTGCAATAAAGTAATTGATTTATTGATTGATTGATTGATTGATTGAAATATATGTTATGTATATAATTAATAATTATTAAGCCCTATAGGCTATAGGCCGTGTTTCTTAGGTGGCATGGCGATGAGCTTGATTTTGCGATTTCGGGGTGTGGTGAAATGTATGTGACGGAAGATATGCGCCATTGGAAGCAACCGATCACTCTCAAATGCCAGATGTACAGCAGACTGAATTTTCCATACGTCATGGGCAACTACACGTTTCAAGGTTAAACCCGTTAAACTCTTTTATGAATGTATGGTGTACAAACTGTACATCAATATCTTTGTGTAATTTCTCTTGCAGAGATGATAATAATGCATGTTTGCCGTTTACAATTTCTGTGTGGGGGTTTACGTTTTTACGTATGAGCGTGTATCTAGCCTACACTAGCCTACGCATTAAATTTTGATTCCATCAAACTCTCTGCAATACCGTTAACAGTTTTCTGGCAGCTTTAGATATCCCTGAGTGTATCTTAAACATGACTCATCAACTAAATGGCCTATATGAAACATTCAACTCGCTTGAAAGGAGTTACATCTGCTGCAATAACTATCAATGTCAATGCCATCGTCATTCAGAATAGGCCAGGGTTGTTGATTTCATAGTAGGCTATTATAGGCTATATACGCATATCTGACCTTCATATCCTTCTCATTCCTAGAACTGATTCTCCAAGCATGCCGAGAGTCTGATCTCATTGTCGGTTCTAATCACATCTATTACACGACGGGTGAGCTATAGAAAGCCTCCAGCACGTTGCCAATAATAATTGATCAATAGAAAAGAATTTACCAATTCAATTTTGTTAAACGCGCCCGTGACAATTATCAAAAAAAAATCAAAATCAAAATCAAAATACCATTTATTAAGGCAACAACCGTTGCACATTGATGAAGACAAAACAAAAACAAAATAATGGCATTAACATTAATGATTAACATAACAGAAAGAATAAACAGCGTATCATAAGAATAAACAGTACATTAAAAAGCAAAGGATCGCATACGGTTGAGCACTTAAAAAGAAACCCAAAGGGACAAGTCCCGCTATCAGAGGAACCCCAGTATCAATCGTTGGTGGAATGGCAGATCAGACATTGTAAACAGATTCAATACATAATATAGCTTAACTAATTATCTCAGTGCAAACATATGCATGGGTACTGCTAGTCAGTTAAGAAAGAAAAAGAAAAACAAACTTGAGATTTCCAAACTGAAGGGATCATATTAGCAAACAAAGGTCAGAACAGCTGTGGCAAAAGGGAAACACTGTATGATACTCTGCAGGTCAGATCATGCACCAGAATACTTTAAAAGAAAGATCTCAGGTTAATACAGTTCAATGATCATTCTTCAGTTAGATATAACTTAAGAGCTCTCTTAAACCTGCTCAAAGTTGGAAGGGAGGTTATATCTAGTGGCAAGGAGTTCCATGTGATTGGGCCCTGGCATTTAATGGAAAACAGCTTCGGATTGATTCTAGCAAAATCAGGTCGGTAATCAGCTGCATGTCTAGTGTAATGTTGATGCACAGAGGATGCCAATTTAAAATAATTATTAAAACAAGGTGGTAACAAATTACTGTGGTACCGATACATAAAGAGGCCAATTTGGAGCCTATTGATGCCCAATATAGTTAATATACGGTTAATTTTGAAGGTGTCCTTGGTACTAAGTCTCCAATGTATATGGTAGACAGTTCTTATGGCCAATTTCTGAAGTACAACCAAGCTTTGGAGAGTTTGAGAATAGTTAACACCCCAAGAGATATTACAGTATGAAAAATACGGATAGACAAGCGTATAATAGAGGTTAGTGAGGATATTCGAAGGCAAGTTATGGCGTATTCTTCGTAGTATACCTATGGTCTTAGCTACTTTTTTGGCAATCTGTGAAATATGTTCTTTCCAATTCAAATGAGAATCAATAATAGTGCCAAAAAACTTGGTTGAGGTCACCTGGTTAATGGATATACCATCAATGGCAATATGTAAATTATCCGGTGGGGGTGTTTTACGCATAGCATAGAAAACAATATAGTTAGTTTTAGTCAGATTAAGGGACAGATTGTTAGTTCTAAACCAGAGTGATATTAGTTGGAGTTCACTGTTAGCCCTGCAAAATAGATCCGTGATAGATTTATCGTTAAGGAAGGCATTAGTGTCATCAGCAAATAACACTAGTTTGAATAAAGAAGATATAGTACACAAATCATTTACATAAAGCAAGAACAAAAGGGGACCAAGAATAGAACCCTGGGGAACACCACAGGTTATATTACTAGAATAGGAAGAAGAAACGTTAAAATATACAAACTGAGTTCTATTCTTTAGATAATCAGAAAACCATTCATTGGCTACTCCTCTTATTCCATAACCTTTCAGTTTTTTAAAGTAGAATACTGTGATCTACCGTATCAAAGGCTTTCGATAAATCAAAAAAGATCCCAATGGAATAAGAATTATTATTCATAGCCTCCGATATGTTGCTTTGAATATCCATAAGGGCCATAAAGGTAGAGTGGTTCTTTTTAAATCCATATTGGTTAGGGGCAAGCAGATTATACTTGTCCAAAAATGCAAGAAGTCTGTTATACATTAGTCTTTCCATTATTTTAGAGAAGAAGGGGAGGATAGAAATAGGTCTGTAATTGGTAATAAGGCTCTTGCTACCAGACTTAAAAATTGGTGTAATTTTGGCAGCCTTCAATTCCGCAGGTACTTGGCCATATAGAAAAGAGGAATTAAATATTGATGCTAAAGGTTCAACAATGGCACTCATGGACAATTTAGCGATAGAAGGACTAATTCCATCAGGTCCCGCCGACTGAGTTATTCTCAGTTCCTGAACAACATGTATGATTTCCTCGTGGCTAACTGGGAGAATACCGAAGGAACAAGATGGAGGGGTAGGCATAAAACTATTAAATTCAAGGGTACTCTTTGGAATATTGGTAGCCAAAATAGAACCAATATTCGTGAAATATTTATTAAAAGCATCAGCAATTTCCTGATTATTACTGATGTCTTGGCCATCAATTTGGAATGTTGAGGGCGTTGGCAACTTGGAGTTAGAGTTTAGAATATGCTTTATAACAGCCCAGGTTTTATTAATATTATGACTGCACTGTGGAAATCGATCAGCATAGTATCTCCTTTCACATTCCAATCGTAAGGTTTTAAATAAATTACGATAGGAGGTAAATTTTTGCTTATTGGCTGCAGTGGGATTCTTCAAATATTTCTTATATAGCAGTGATTTCTTTTTACATGATTTAAGGAGAGCCTTGGTCATCCAGGGTTGTTTGGCTCTAATAGTGACATTAGGTACGCTATTAGAAAGTGGGAATGATTTGTCGTAAAGTTTTACATTAATGTCTTGGAAGAGCGAGTAGGCAGACGCTGTATTTCCACTAACACAGAGGGACTCAATTGAGGACCAGTCACAATCCTGGAGAAGAGATATAAAGTGAGCAGTTGAAGCAGAGTCGAAATTTCTTCGTTTAGAACTTCGATTAGTCTTAGTATAAGGAGGTTTGAGATCGAGGTACATGAGAATGGGCAGGTGGTCGGAAATATCAGATATACATATGCAAGAATCCTGGCGTATAGATAACGAGTTAGTAAAAATGTTATCAATTAGAGTGGCAGTATTCTCAGTAATCCTAAGCCTTAGTTGGTCTCAGTATAGAAGGGAAAAGTAGAAGAGATGTCATAAGATTGAAAAAATTGGATGTTGGTTGATGATCATTGGAACGAAGTAAATTAATATTAAAATCCCCTGCTAAATATAATCTACTATTGAAATTAGGAGACGCAACAAACGCTACTTCCGTCGATTTCTGGAGTGTCTCACACAACAATCGTAAACACCCTTGGAGTTCTCGGAACTTTTCAACAACTAAGTAGTTATAATAAAAAATTATAGATTAATTTCCACTGCCCTAATAGTAATGATGAGTCCATCTATCTCAATTGGTCAACGAAAATAAGCCTACAGTTACGCCTAAGCATCTAAAGTAGGCTGACTGTCGTAATTGACTCCAGCATAGGCCCTACGTACATGTAGGCTACATGGCATTGTGGGCTAAGCTTACGCTTTTGTTTAGTGCGTAGAATAATAAAAACCGATCTCTTATTAACGAATGGTGTGTGTGGTTATTTCAGTGGCTGGAGCAGAACCGTGCGGAATAGGTAAACAGCACCAACAATTTGATTTTAATTAAGTTAGGCTACTATGGTATTGGCACTGACGGCCGACGGTGCGAATAACTGTAGAAGTGGCTTGCAATTTAATGATTCTATTTATAAATAATAATTCATTGTAATTATTTTTACATCTTCTATCCTTATAGTTCTATAGCTTCGCTTCGCATAGGCCTACATTAATTATTTTGCCAGTTTTAGGTAAGCTTATTAATACTATGGTCCTTATACAGTGGTGTGAAAAAGTTTTGCATCACCCATATATTTTGCGTTTCTGTGCATGATTTCGCCTGTATTAAGACGAATAATGTACTTGTAAGCATGCGTGCCTTAATTATAGGTTTTATTATTGTTTGGTTCGAGTTCAAAAGCATATTTCTGTAAATTAACATGATGAATGTTTGTTTACCACCCCAGTGACTATACCAGTACGAGAAGGCCTGTCACACGTTAATTCTTGTTCTGTGCATAGTGTAATGTGTTGGTATGAAATAACCGGCATGTGTGCTCGTAAGCCTTCTTTATGGTTTAGTGGCCTTGAAAAGGCCGTTTCTGTGTGTCAGTGATGCAAAACATTTTTATTGGCCAGCCTTTGTTCTTCAACACTAGTCTTGTCTGCAACGTTTCGGCATTTAGTGGACCACCTTGACGAGGTGGTCATGGGTCACAACTCGGTTCCAGGCGGCGATGAGCGATTCGATGAGTTCGCGCTTGGAAGTTGGATATCTCTTGGATATCGCCAAGGCTACTTTATGCCACAGATTCTCAATTGGATTGAGATCCGGGGACTGGGCGGGACAGTTTAGCGTTGGTTTTTCGTTATGGTTTGGGGTTGCATGGCTGCCAGTGGTTGAGAGAAAAACGAACGAGGAAATCTTACAATTGGTGGAAGAAAAGAGATCACTGATGGACACTATACGTGGGCGACAGAAGAAATGGATAGGACACATCTTAAGGAGCGACACCCTACTAAAAGACATCATTGAGGGACGAATGGAGGGGAAAAGGATGCAAGGTAGACCAAGAACAATGCTGCTGGATTGGATGCTGTCAGAAGAGGGATACAGTGGACTGAAGAGAGAAGCTCAGGACAGAGAAAAATGGCGTCGTTGGACATACGAACCTGCCTGACGGCAGAGAACATAAAGAAGAAGAAGAAGGCTGCCAGTGGCGTCGGGCGTCTGCATATCGTCGATGGAATGGTCAACGCAACCAAATGCATCAGCATACTGCAGACGTGCATGGTGCCATCAACTCGGCAACTCTTCCCAGGCCAGTACTTCTTTCAGGATGACAATGCACCATACCATCGTGCCAAACTGGTGACCAACTAGAAGAAACAGAACAATGTTAGGACGCTGAACTGGCCCGCCCAGTCCCCAGATCTCAATCCTTTCGGACTCCATTGCGGGAAGGTGATTGCGACCGTCATGTTTAGACACTGCAAAACACCGCAGGCTACCTCTAAATATAAAGCATGCAATTAAGCCGCGATGCAAGTATGTTTGTCTACAAGGATCATTATTCGAAGCAGAGATGCAGCGGTAAGCGCATACCATCTTCTTAGGGTGAACTTATGCAACGTGGGCACGTTTTGGGAAATATTTAAGCAGATTTTTCAGAAGTGCCTTTCCCTCATTTCCTATAGGCCTACCTTTATTAGCTCTCTAGGTTCCTAGGAATGTCGGTCACTCCGAATGAAAATCGTCATCACTCCTCCAAACCGCCTCTACGTGATCATAGGGATATTAGGATATCGCTTCTTTGAGAAGCTCTTTTTTGACTAATGAAGAATGAACGATGCATTTAAACCATTCATCTGCAGCAACGTTAACCTGTTGCAGTGAAACTACTCCTCTAACACAACTAATCAAATTTCATGTTACACGTAGGCTAGGCTACATAAAAATATTGACGATTCTGTTCTTGTGAACTGCAGAGGCGTGGGTGATCGCTGTAGCTGTGATTGTTCCAATTGTGGTCATGGCCGCTGCTGGAATCGCATACTTCTTCATTAATCGACGTTGTAAGTACAGTTCTCATGTAGAAACTTTACTCATCCATAAATTAATCTATAACATAGATTAATTAGGTACATATTATGTACCTAAACACATTACCCGCTGGACTCACTGGATAATAAATGTGGTGAATATTCAAAATATTTTATTTAATTCTGCAATTTAAATTTGTTATAAAGGAGAAAGGCATGCAATAGATATGGAGTAACTACCGTTTTTGAAAGTTGATATTTCAATAAAAGTAAGCGAATTTGAAAATGTTCATTGATGCAAGCCTACTATAAATGCATTTAACGGGCCTACTTTCTCTTCCTGACGAGGCATAATTAGCAAAGTGAGCATATAACTTAAACCATAGACAATGCCTCTACAATAAATCATTAGGTCACTTATTTATTTCAAGTTCTGGGCCATTGACATCAAGTAGTTAAAGATAAATTTATTTATCTAACCTCGCGATTTATATAGGCCTAATCTGGAAGTGAATGTATAATATTATTAATGTAGGCTTATTCACTGGATTATATCTGCCATATGAGAGGCAAGCGCGTTATGGGTGTATGTGTGTGGTGGTTGTGGGGCGGTGATGGTGGTGGTGGGACAGGTGTCGTTCTCTTGGCGCCGCATGTGGCTGCCTCTATAGAGTTCGTCAGTCGCTTGTCTCTGAATGTATATTTTGTCGTTGTCAAGGCGCCCTTGTAGCAGCATGGCCGCGTTAGGGCGCCATAGAAATTGTCATTAGTCTATTATTATTATTATTATTATTATTATTATTATCATTATTATTATTATTATTATTATTATTATTATTATTATTATTATTATTATTATTATTATTATTATTATTATTATTATTATTATTATTGAACATTCAAATGATGAAAAATTAATACTAACTATTTAATACCCAAAATAATTGTTCTTGTTAAGATAAAGATAAAGCGATGTTGTTAGGCTACATCTTGAAATTTAATTACGTCCCATTTCTCAAAACCTTCTGCCATTATTCTTCCCAAATTCTTATTCATCCCTTGCCCTGGTCATGGTGTAAGAAGGGATGGTGTGCGCACTTAGCTATAATTTGTGGCTAAGGTAGCTAGATGGCGATGGCGTTCCTATTTGCGCGACCCCGCCCATAAGCCTAATGGGATTTCATGATATTGCATGACATATACACTTATACTTCTTCACTGCACGTCCGTTCCTTAGTGCCAGTCCCACATCTGGGCGAAGGAGGAGGGCGACATAAATTATCTTTGATATATTCTATTCCCTTCGCTCTTTGTTTCCTTTTTCCTGTGTTCCGTGTTCTGTGTTCCATATGATGTTAGGCCCTATGTGTTTCCTGTGTTCTCTTGTTTTCTCTGTCCTCTGACCCTGATGTTCCCATCGATGTTCCGTGTTTCCTTGTTCTCTGTGATGTGGCCTCTGTTCCTTGTTATTTGATGTTCCGTGTCCCCTGTGTTCCTTGTTCCTTGATGCTCCCGGTGATATTCCAGGTTCCTTATGTTTCATGGTCTTTAATTGTTTACATTCCTTATGTTCCACGGTCCTTGTTGCTTGTATCGCGTCCCTTGTATTCTGATGTCGCTGGTGTTCAATGTGATGTTCCATGTTCCTTGTGTTCCCTGGTGTTCCCTGTTTCTTATGTTCCACAGTCCTTGTTACATATTCCGTGTTCCATGTTCCTTAATATTTCTGATGTTCCCTCTGGTGTTCCGTGTTCCTTATGCTCCATGGTCTTTGTTGCGCGTTCCGCGTTCCGTATTTTGTAATGCATCTGAAGTTCCCGCGATGTTCCTTGTTTCTTATGTTCCCTTATGTTTCCTGTGTTCCTCATTCCTTGTTGCACATTCCGGGTTCCATGTACCTCAATGTTTCTTGTGTTCCTCTCATGTTCCTTGTTTCTTGCGTTCCACGGATCTTGTTGCGTGTTCCACATTGTTATGTTTTTCCAGTGATGATCCATGTTCCTTAAGTGTCCTGATGTTCCCTGTTCTTTGTGTTCCACATGTCTTGTTCCGCATTCAGTGTTCCATATTTCTTAATGGTTCTGATCATCCCTCTTATGTTCCATGTTTCTTACGTTCCACGAACCCTGTTGTGTGTTCCACATTTCGTGTTCTTTAATACTTCTGATTTTCCCACGATGTTCCAGGTTCCTTATGTTCCATGGTCCTTAATTGTTTACATTCCTTATGTTCCTCGATCCTTAATTGTTGGTTGTATCGCGTCCCTTGTTTTCTGATGTCGCTGGTATTC
Organism: Lumbricus rubellus; assembly: GCA_945859605.1. Taxonomy (NCBI): domain Eukaryota; kingdom Metazoa; phylum Annelida; class Clitellata; order Crassiclitellata; family Lumbricidae; genus Lumbricus; species Lumbricus rubellus. The sequence goes on from OX243819.1 coordinate 2,797,773, forward strand.
AATGTGATGTTCCATGTTCCGGGTGTTCCTTGGTGTTCCCTGTTTCTTATGTTCCACAGTCGTTGTTACATATTCCGCGTTCCATGTTGCTTACTGGTAATATTTCTTATGTTTTTCCTGATGATTCATGTTCCTTTTGTTCCACGGCCCTTGTTGTGTGTTTTGCGTTCCTTGTTCCTTAATGTCTCTGATGTTCCCACTGGTGTTCCATGTTCATTAAGCTCCACAGTTTTTGTTGCGTGTTCCGCGTTCCGTATTTTTTGTTGCCTCTGAAGTTCCTACAATGTTCCTTGTTTCTTATGTTACCTTGTGTTTCTTGTGTTCCTTATATTCCTTGTTGCATATTCCTGGTTCCATGTTCCTTAATGTTTCTTGTGTTCCCTCTTATGTTTCTTGTTCCTTGCGTTCCACGGACCTTGTTGCGTGTTCCACATTCCGTGTTCTGTTTTCCAGCGAACGTTCCCTGATGTTCACCCGTTCCTTGTGTTCCACATTCCTTGTTCCACATTCCGTGTTACATGTTTCTTAATGGTTCTGATCTTCCCTTTTATGTTCCATGTTCATTACGTTCCACGTACCATGTTGCGTGTTCCACATTCCGTGTTCTCTAATGTTTCTCATTTTTCCGTGATGTTCCAGGTTGTTTATGTTCCATGGTCCTTGTTGTATATTGCTTATGTTCCACGGTCTTTGTTGCTTGTTCCGCGTCTTTTTCTATGATGTCTCTGGTGTCCCATGTGATGTTTCATGTTCCTTATGCTCTCTGATGCTCCCTGTTCTTTGCATCCCCCATTCCTTGTTCTTCACTGATTCTAATTTCCCCTGATGTTCCATGTTCCGTCTTTCACCTGATGGTCCATGTTCCTTGTGATCCAATTCCGGTTGCACTTTCCGTGTTCCATGTTCCTTAATGTTTCCTCTTATGTTCCATGTTTCTGAATTTTTTTTGATGTTTCCTCTTTAATGTTCCACGTTCCTGAATGTTTTTGATGTTTCCTCTGATGTTCCATGTTCCTCACGTTCTACATTCCTTGTAGCGTGTTCCGGAATGCATGCATGTTCCGTGTTCCTCGTCCTATATTCCCATATTTTCTGAACATTGTTATCTGTGATGCTTCATGTTCTTTACGTTCCACGTTCTTTGTTGTATATTAGGCCTATGTTCCTAGGTGTTCCGTGTGATGTTCCATGTTCCCTGCAATGCTACATGATCCTCATCGCCACTATTATGTTCCAAGTGATGTTTTCTGCTATGTTCCTGCCATCTCCTTGTCCCTATGTTCCATGTTTCGAATGTTCCTTACTTCTTAGGCCTATGTTTTTTGGTGTTCCGTGTGATGTTCCATGTTCTCTGCAATGTTACCTGATCCTCATCGCCACTACTATGTTCCAAGTGATGTTCCCTGCTATGTTCCTGCACTCTCCTCGTCCTTATGTTCCATGTTTCGAATGTTCCTTACTTCTTAGGCCTATGTTCCCTAGTGTTCCGTGTGATGTTCCATGTTCCCTGCAATGCTACATGATCCTCATCGCCACTAGTATGTTCCAAGTGATGTTTTCTTTTATGTTCCTGCCATCTCCTTGTCCCTATGTTCCATGTTTCGAATGTTCCTTACTTCTTAGGCCTATGTTCCCTGGTGTTCCGTGTGATGTTCCATGTTCCCTGCAATGTTACCTGATCCTCATCGCCACTACTATGTTCCAAGTGATGTTCCCTGCTATGTTCCTGCACTCTCCTCGTCCTTATGTTCCATGTTTCGAATGTTCCTTACTTCTTAGTCCTATGTTCCCTAGTGTTCCGTGTGATGTTCCATGTTCCCTGCAATGTTACTTGATCCTCGTCGCCACTTATATGTTCCAAGTGATGCTCCCTGCTACGTTCCTGCCATCTCCTTGTCCCTATGTTCCATGTTTCGAATGTTCCTTACTTCTTAGGCCTATGTTCCCTGGTGTTCCGTGTGATGTTCCATGTTCCCTGCAATGTTACCTGATCCTCATCGCCACTACTATGTTCCAAGTGATGTTCCCTGCTATGTTCCTGCACTCTCCTCGTCCTTATGTTCCATGTTTCGAATGTTCCTTTCTTCTTAGGCCTATGTTCCCTAGTGTTCCGTGTGATGTTCCATGTTCCCTGCAATGTTACTTGATCCTCATCGCCACTTATATGTTCCAAGTGATGCTCCCTGCTACGTTCCTGCCATCTCCTTGTCCCTATGTTCCATGTTTCGAATGTTCCTTACTTCTTAGGCCTATGTTCCCTGGTGTTCCGTGTGATGTTCCATGTTCCCTGCAATGTTACCTGATCCTCATCGCCACTACTATGTTCCAAGTGATGTTCCCTGCTATGTTCCTGCACTCTCCTCGTCCTTATGTTCCATGTTTCGAATGTTCCTTTCTTCTTAGGCCTATGTTCCCTAGTGTTTCGTGTGATGTTCCATGTTCCCTGCAATGTTACTTGATCCTCATCGCCACTTATATGTTCCAAGTGATGCTCCCTGCTACGTTCCTGCCATCTCCTTGTCCCTATGTTCCATGTTTCGAATGTTCCTTACTTCTTAGGCCTATGTTCCCTGGTGTTCCGTGTGATGTTCCATGTTCCCTGCAATGTTACCTGATCCTCATCGCCACTACTATGTTCCAAGGGATGTTCCCTGCTATGTTCCTGCACTCTCCTCGTCCTTATGTTCCATGTTTCGAATGTTCCTCACGTCTTGCTCTATATTCTCTGTGCTGCATGTGCGCAAATAGGGACAGCAGCGCCACCTGCTGAACTAAAATAAGTCTAGCCAAAAACGTTGTATGGCCAGTATAGGAAGTGCGCACACCATCCCTTCTTACACCATGCCCTGGTTGAGTGACGTCATCTTTGGACGGCCTCATTTCACTCAAAAGATCTAACTTTTATAAGCCAATTAAACAATTTATTATGTTAAGAATCATCGTCATGTTGACTTCTGCTGATCGAATAAACGAAAATGATTAGGCTTACGATACAAACCAACGCAACGGAATAGAATAGCCTAACTAATTTCAAACGGCTATTAGGTTCATATCGCTAATGGGCTCAATTAATTTCAGTGACATTATGTTATGTTTTCCCGTCTTTAGGCGAGAGAAAAAAGACGTCCACTGCAAAGACAGCCAAGTAATCAACTGCCGGTCTTGTAGTTAATTAAGTTTAGGCTGCTAGTCCAGTTTATAATTATTCGATTGCATGAAAACTTCTTCGCCCTCTGGACGCTCTGGTCAATCCTAATTTAACCGATTCAGCTAAACTATTATAGACAAAGAGAAACATCTTTTTTGAAGTAATATAGCCCTAATCATCGGCTTGACAATCAGGGCCGGATTAAGAAATGTGGGGGCCCTGTTCGAAAATTTTTGGGGAGATCTTCGATCGAAAAATCTAGTGACTTTTTAGTCGTTTGGTCAAAATTTCTTTACAATATACCGATTTCCACGTCCGAAACACCTGCTGACGACCTTTTTTTAGTCGTCTGGGCTAAATTTCGTAAAAATATACCAATTTTTTCCTTTAAAATTTTTTTTTCGTGTTTGGGGCCCCCTAAAGTGTGGGGGCCCCTGTTCGGCCGAACATGTTGAACATGCCTTAATCCGGCCCTTTTGACAATCGTATGTTATTTAATATCCCTGTTTTAATTGACAGTCGTACGTTATTTAATATCCCTGTTTAATTTTCGCTTATGAATTGGACAAACAATGTTATTTTCATCGCATAATTTTAACACAGTGTCAGTGATGCATATTTTAAAAAATTTATTCTGCTTTATTGTAGACTATAGCTAGCCTGAATCGTATGGTGTTGGTTCACCAGTGCATTGAATTTTATTCAAAGATAATTGATTTCATCGATAATGCCTACAGTCATTATTATCTGAAATAAACTTTGCATTTCTACGCTTGTTCAGCATAGAGTTCATTTGGGTTTTTCGAAACAAGCTGCTCGCAAACTTAATATAAGTCCATATAGCATAATTATCTACGGCATATCTTGGTATCTGCAATACTAACTAACGGGCCAGTAACGGCATATCTGACCGCCTAACAATCATCACATGAATAACCAACGAGCCTCACTCATGCATCAATTCAACCAGTTCAGAATTGACCAGGACTACACTTTACCAGAAACGATTGCCGAACTTAAAACTTTAATATCTAAGGATGACTGGAACCCTGTGCTCCAACAGTGCAAGGAGAATAACACTGACCTCTCTTATTCGTTCTTAATAACCATCATTAATCCTCGGGCTACCAAGCTTTTTTTAACACTGACTACCAAGGGGTGGTGGTTACCACCCCACTGGATCTTGGGTTTCGCTTGAGATATCATAACTTGTAATACATCAATGGATTCAGCATTCATTTCTGCACAAAATCGTATATTTAGGTTTAAAATATATGAAAGCACCTCGGAATTATGAATTTTTTCCGTAGGCACCCGTCGATTCCACAAAATGTATGCTTTCGCATAAGCAAAATATTAGATTCTGTGTGTTTTAACATAATTTATTTATTTAAAAATAGTTTACATATAATAAAGTCCAATATCAAACTATAAAAACTAGTAATAAGTTAGTTTCAATTACAATAAAAAGAACAAAAACATGTATTAGCTGCTGAAAAACGGTTACGCAGACTTATCGGTTTGCGTTGTAAAAAAACCCGACATTTTCACACATTTAAATTTATTTTGAGCACTTCCGGTCATCAAATGTCAAATTAACTGGTATCAAAAATAGCCCTAAATGCCCTCTATAGAATGGCATTAGGCTATTTATTTCTCTTGAAAAATAAATTATGAATAATTTTTAATAGGAAAAACATGAAAATTTCATGAAAATAAAACACCTTTTTATATACCCGGGTATTTTAATTTATTTTGAGCACTTCCGGTTGTCAAAAGACAACTCAGTGAGCACGGAAATGTAGCTCCACATTCTCTCTACAGAATGGTGGAATTTGTGTCTCTTTATGTCAAAGGACGGATAAGATACAGCCGATAATTTAAGGGGGTGTGGTATCCACCACCCCCCTGGTGCCTCGGGTATATCGGGTATAACTTTTGAATGGTATGGTATATCATCACACATTTTAACTCAAAATGTGTGCAAATGAATCCTCTACAGCTACCTAAAACGTCAAAATTTTATTCCAAACGAAACAAGTTTGATTTTGGAAAAACCTAGGGGGTGGATACCACCACCCCCTGGTAGCCCGAGGGTTAAGTGACTTGGCCCGCATCCAAACGGACAGCAGTGGTGAATGATCTCTCTCTTCTCTGTCTGTCTGTCTGTCCCTCTGTCTCTGTCTGTCTCTGTCTCTGTCTTTGTCTTTGTCTCTGTCTCTCTCTCTCTTCTCTGTCTGTCTGTCTGTCTGTCTCTGTCTCTCTATGTCTCTGTCTCTGCCTGTCTCTGTCTCTGTCTCTGTCTCTGTCTCTGTCTGTCTGTCTGTCTGTCTCTCTCTCTCTCTCTCTCTCTCTCTCTCTCTCAGATGGGACGAGGGGTCATGCCTTACTTGCAGCATACTCCTGAAACATATCTTATTGTTATTAATAATTATTATTAGTGAGTTAGAACCTCGCCGAAGCTGGATAAAAATGTTTGTGAAATCTATCAAATCGAGATTAATCGATCGGCTTGTCAGTTTATCTATTGACAGATAGCTGTTCTGTTGCAATTATGTTTACTATTCAATCGATAAATGACTGATGAAGTTCAATTAGTTGGTTTAATTTTAAGACTTCATTGTTTGAGTTCAATAAAAAAAAAGATAGACCTATAATATAGCCTATCACTTGAAAAGGTTGTTCATAAACGACAGTATGATTTCTTAGCGAATCATGTGTTGCGCGATAACTGATTTGGTTTCAGATTGTATCATTCCATTGCTATGGCTCTTCTATTATGTTTTAATCTAATCTATTTACCGACTTGCCAACAACCAGGCCGGACTTGTAGAGCGCTGGAGGATCCAACCTAGATCGCGGCCTCTAAAGAACCCTAGAAAAGAAAAGTCTTTAGAAAACGGGAAGACACAGTTATGCCCACAGATATTAAGATACCTGCACGAGTCATAGTAGGACTAAGCTTATCATTCCACGTCAAATAGCTAAAACAGAGACATAATTATAGGCACGGGGTTGTTGATCGTAATCCAAGACCACGGTACTGGAAGGTTCTTGAAAAGAATGTCATTGAAACGGTTGATCGAATTTCTGAATGTCAGAATCTATGGATTAGTCCACTATGATAAAACTCTGTGTCTTTTAGTCGATCTTTCTAAAGCTTTCGATTCTATCCCGCCAATTCTGTTCTTCGCCATTACAACGCATACAGGATTGAGGATTATCGATTTTTACATGCAGAATCCAAGCGCGCTCATACTCTACTCGAGCCACTGATCAACTGGAATATGATCTATTAGACGCTACTAGATATAGGCCTGTGAGTAATAATTAGAACCAGATATGTAGGCTAATTGTCCCAATGCTTCTCATGCGTTGTTGCGTTGTCCCAATGCAGGCCGCTATGGCCTGAATTTGGACACATTTTTCACAATGAAACACTCACTCCAATTTTGGGGGGTTTATTCTTGTGATAATATCTCAATAAAATCATTTTTGGTTCATGAAACGTTGCTGCTTCGGACAACATCAGAGGCGGATCCAGGGGGCAGTCCGGTCATGCCCCCATTCAAAACTGCAATGGGATGAGGCCCCCATTTGGTTTGAAATTAGCAATGCCAATAGGGATGTCATGGCATATTGCCCCCACCTCCCCGCAGTTAAGAAAATTGCATGGGACGTGGCCCATCCATTCGGTTTTCTGCTGGGGGACTAAAAAAAGGTCAACTTTTTTGGCGGATGAAAAGTAGGCTCCTACTTTTTTCTCAGCCAAAGACCGATGACTAAAATAGGTCATCAACTTTTTGGTGACCAACAACAACGCAATTTTTCTCCTGTCCCAAGATGAAAGATTTTGGCCCCCCTCTTGAAACAGTTCTGGATGATTTTGTAATAAGGTATCATCATCATCATCATCATCATCATCATTACGGTCCATGGGCTCAGTGCCCGTTGGTGTCAATCGCATGTTTCACCGTCAGTCTCCACTTGTCTCTCTCCTGTGCCATTCTGCTCAGTTTGTATATCTCCATTTCGCACCAATCTGTAATGTCGTCCAGCCATTCCCTACACGGTCTTCCCCTAATCCCCGTTCCGTCCATCATCCCAAAGATAGTTTGCTTGACGAGTCTCTCATTTCCCATTCTGCACACATGTCCAAAAAAAATTAGTTTTCTTTCCATTATTATTTGCTTGATGTTTTTCTTATTTCCTACTCGTGCGCGCACCTCCACATTTGTTATTTTCTGCTCCCATCTGATGTGTAATATCCTCCTGTAGCATCTCATCTCAAATGCCAATAGTTTGTTTGTATCCCGCTTACGTAGAGTCCAAGTTTCGCATGCATATAGTAGTATGCTAAATATGCACTTTTTATAATTTCTATTTTGGTTTTTATGCTGATTTCACGACTTCTCCATAGATTAATAAGGTATCCTAATCATTATCATGGACAATCTGGCTGAAACCCAAAAAATTACTGGGTGCGTAACTGTGTACGCTGCAGAACTGATGTAGGTTTGAATACATTCTGAATATCCTTAAAGTAAAAAAATTGACTCTGACCCCGGGGGCCCTCTGACAGCCGGGGGCCCTCGTGCACTGCACAGGTTGCACGCCCTATTGCTACGCCACTGTCTGGATCCACCACTGGACTATTATAATATCAACTATATAGCCTAAATGTATACTTGTACTACAGCTAACACAGATTATATGCCTTAAAATGTAAAAATTGACCCAATGCTGGACATGCTTCCCCTACTATTCTGCACTTCAGTGAATTGTCACCTAGATACTAATTTAATGACTCCACTACTTAACCTTTCATTAATCTCTATTCTCTAAGTTCATTCTGCGTATGAACACTTGAGCTTAAGCGTTTTGAGACTACAGATGCATGAATTTTTGTCATTCAAGTGTGTCGCTATCTCTCTCGCAAGCTATGTCGTTCAATTGTCTCTACTCTTTTTGGCCGAAGTCCCTCAAACTGATCAGTTTTGAGATATAAGCTCCACGAGAACATCGCGATTCTCCGTTGCAAAACAGCAAATCTCTTACGTAACTGGCTTTAGTTTTTCAAAGTAGCGTTGCAGCCTGGAAATGCTCCTACGTCGTATTCTCCTCCTGACCTGTTTGGTCGTCGTCATGGGAACACTCGCAGGTAAGTAATAGTTTTCCTTTCCTAGTTTATATTTTCAATGCGCACGACAAGTAAAATTGATTAGCCAAACGCCTGACAGATAAAAAGATTAATCGGCGAAGATGCAAAAAGCGTGGTTTAGGGTGTATAGGTCTACGTCTTCAGAAGCGTCCGTCGACTGCGCCACGGAGCCTATAATTGCTAAACTTCCAAAGACTTCATTCTAGGGCTTTATAATGTGCAGTTCTATCATAGAGCTATCAGCAGGGCAGCTACATGTAAGTTCCTTTCTCGTTAAATGGTAAAGCCTCATTTAGCATACAATATAATCTCTTTTATTATACATCGGTAATTAGCGACCTGGTGGCAGACCGGTAACGCTTCCGCTCACAGAGCGGAAGGTTGCGGGTTCGACTCCGAGTAACGACCTTGGGCAAGTTGTTCACGCACACGTGCCTCTGTCACCAAGCAGTATAATTTGGTACCGGCGCAAGCTGGGAAGTAAACAGCAAGTCCTGCGATACACTGGCCCCGTGTCCAGGACCTTGGGATTCGTCCATTGCTGGCTCAGGGCCATGGAAAAGAAGATGAGCGCCTCCCTGTGTTCCTCATGGAACGGGATGGGACTTTACTTTTACTTTTTTAATTACAATAATGTAGCCTGCCATGCATGTAGCCTACAAACCCCTTCTATTATAGCGCTTAGAAAAAGGTAATTGCAGACCGGTTTACCACGGAAGAAGGACATGTGCAGTGAAAAATAAGCAGGAAGGTGGAAAAAAATTCAACTTCATGACTAAAAAGAGGTCATCAGGTTTTTTGTCGCCGACTTGCGACATTTCTGAAAAAACTTGGGACAAATTTCTGAACAAAAGACTAAACAAATTAGAAAAGGTCATCAATGTTTTTGGTCGCCGACTTGCGACATTTCTTGGGAAAATTATGTTGCAGTAACGACGAGAAATTGTCGCCCAACAAAGCCACACTAAAAAAATTCATGGTTGTGTATTTCCACAAATTTGTTTTTAAAACCCTTGCTTTATTCCCTGGACCAAGAAAAATATAGATTTGTTTCATAATATTAGATTCGATTTCAAATTGACGGCATATCATGTTGGAAATATAGTCTAGATTATTTGCTTCTAACTGAATGGCGATATAATTATACAGTAAATAAATTAGCGTGGGCACATTAATTTTGGCCAGCTTATCATTGTGTGCACCACTGGGACTACTTAATGTCCTCGCAATAATTGTTAGCTTGGTTTGACCGAATCCTCCACCTGTATACAGGCCCGGCCCTAGGTTGTGCGGGACCCAAGGCAGGAGCGGGGCCCCGAGCAGCAATTTACGAAGTTGTTCTATATTTATGGTCAATACGACATTGGCACTATCAAAATTATGTCGGCCCTAGGCCAATTCAAGTAATGTCATGTTGACAAATTTCATTGCGCTAAAGCACTAATGATAATAACCAAAGATCCACAAAGTGTATGAACGAAATTTGCATTAAGACAACTTTTAAAAATATGCATATTCTTAGTTTACATTTCAAGCAACTGCTGAAATTCATCATGTCCATTGTGTTTTTCCCCTCCTACAGAAATTATGTCCAACCGCGCGGGGCCCTGCAAGCGCGGGGCCCAAGGCGGCTGCCTCGTCCGCCTTGCCCTAAGGCCGGGCCTGCCTGTATAAAAATAGGCTAAAAAGACATTTATAAGTCCAATTCAATCTGAGCAGTTAATCGTTTGCCATTACTGGTGATAGGGTCATACATTGCCAATACCACTACATTATCTTCTAATACATTGCGCCAAAATAAATTTATGTCCTCAGATGCATTCGTATTGTAGCCATGACGACAACAACAACGATGACGATAATGACGATGCTGATGATGATGATGATGATGATGATTATTATTATTATTATTATTATTATTATTATTATTATTATTATTATTATTACTATTATGATGATGACGACGATGACGATGATGATGGCGATGATGATGATGGTGATGATGATGATGAAGATGATGACGACGATGACGATGGTGATGCTGACACTGATGAGTGTGGTACTAATGATGCTGCATGTTGGCAACGATGAAGGTAAAACCATGCAGTCGTCCAGGGTTTGATTTTTTATTGACAGAGTCTGCTACCAACTTCACTTTCAACCCACCCTCCAGCAGTGCCGCTCCAACGACTGTGGCAGTTGGATCCATCATCCAGTGCATGGCAGATGGAACGCTCAACCCCCCACAGATAAAATGGTATGAGACGTTGCTCATCTCTGCCTTTGCTTGTATTATGTATAGCAGTGGTTCCCAACCTTGTTGGACCTTAAGGCCACTTTTTTGAAGTTGCAGGACAAGAGGGCCAATATTTCTTAGTTAAAGAACATTAGGGGGCCGTAATGCTAAAATTTACTTAACTAAAAGCATATAAAATTGTTATAATAAATTCAAAATAGAATGTTTGATTTTAGCCTATTTATAGACGTAAAAATAAAATAATTTGTAATAGAAAATAATTATGTGTTCTATCCTGTACAAATTGTCAATTGTTTCATACATTTTTGTTTATTCTTCGAGAGATGAGGGCAATTTGTGAAGCCTGGTGGGCCATTTTTTTAGGCCTGGCTGGCCACTTTTGGCCAGCCGGCCACGGGTTGGGAGCCGCTGATGTATAGACTATTTTCAATGATGTAATATATTCCTGTCGCAGCAACGGATAACTTGGATAGCTGAGTGGCTACAAGGTCTATTATAGTGGACATAAATAAGCACCTTCGTGAGGTTATTGTGAGTATAAAAATAGCTCGCTCTCTCTCTCTCTCTCTGTCATGCAAAGAATGTTTTTGTATACATGCCAGAATATTGGACTTTCGCTACTTTCAGGAACTCTCTCTTGGCTAATATTACATTCGTCTGTCATGGGCACTCCCCTCCTCACACGACATTTAGAACAACTGATGTGTTGTAATATTTTGTGTAACAACTTGCAGGTCTACACTGATGGGTTGCTGAACAAAGTGGGGCTTTATAAACAGCGTATTATAGCAGCTTGAATATTACAATTATTTTACTTTTATTATTTCTTAGGTACGATACCTACGGCGATTTGGTGTCGGGGTCGAGTGGACTGCCTGTAACGGAAAACATGCGCCACTGGAAGCAACCGATCACTCTACACTGCTGGACGTTCGACGATATTTGGTATCCAGATGTCAATGGCGTCTACAAGTTTAAAGGTTAAATCCATTGACAACATTCAAAGCTACCTATTATTAATGCTACAGCTGCGATATACACACGGCATCGCTTGTAGGGCATAATAGACTACTTTAGGGCGCAATGCGTTCGGAGAGATAGAAATTCATTCTGGATGACAAAGCTCTTTCATGGTTGCATAACACACATCAGCATTTCTGGTGAATCGCTCTTCAAGAGGTGGTTTATCTATTTTGAGTTTATAATTTCAGTGTGTAGGCTACGCTATAGCCTGCATGTAAATACATGGCTGTTTTAAAGGAATTTTTATAACTGCACAACCCATTCCTTCTTTCCCATCCTCCATGGTAAATTACTCCAAAACGGAGGAAAATTACCTTTTAAAACTAGTTTTAACGGCACAGAGGTGCTTCTACAATTGCAAAAATCCATTTAGAGCTGCACATTTTGCGTATAGCTGCACGCTAAAAAAGCCCTGTGTAAATATACAGACTTTCGAACGTGTATGCAAGACATACATACAGGCATAGGCCTAATACAACTCGCTCCAAATTTGCAATTTTGTGTGCAAATCCACAATAATTTTCGACTTTTTCAAGTCTTTTGTGCATTTTAATTTTTAAAATAATCAAATTTCATGTAAAAGAAGTCAAAAAATCGCCCTAAGTTTAAAACGATACAAGCTACTTGGGCTTTCCTATCCTTGATATCTAATGCTATAGGCCCTATGGAAAGCAATGGCCTATCAGAAACCCTGGATTATTTTCGCAAGATCAGGACGCCTCTGATTTGCCTGTCTTAAAAGTGCGCTACTTATCTGCATGCATCACAAAACTGCATCGCTAAGGTCAAATTGAAGGCAAGAATTACTAGATTGACAATAATTATTAGGCATAATCGACCTCCGATTTTTCAGTGGTTGATACAGGACCCATTGCACCGTCGGACGGTATTTTTCAACAACTATAATAGGCCCTAAATGACTTTACACTGTCCTAATTTTGGCGATGACTAGGCCTATACAAAGTATACATTATCAATCGGACACCGAATTTATAGGCATACTCTAGCTTAAGCATGTAAAGAAACTGTCGTAATTGACTCGCCTATAAATCTAAAGGTTTGTCAGTCACTCATTAAATTGAGTAAAGCGGGGAGGAGACCCGACCGACGACTCCAATTGGAGCGTAGACTCGGAACCGACCTGGGCTGGCGAATCAAAGTCCACCGTGCCCACCTTCTCGTGGTGCGACCTGTTAGTAACCTTTCCGTATGGAAGGGTGAACGAACGGGCACGGATGGCAAACAGGGGGAAGGCAATGGCAAACCACCCCTTATCTTCTGCCAAGAAAATTGAAATGATGTAGGAGACACTGCAGCAAACAGCAACTTGGAGGAAACTGAGCTACTTCGGCCATGTGATGAGATCTAATGGTTTGGAAAAGGAGCTGATGACGGCATGCGGTGAGGGAAGGAGAAGATGTGGAAGGCCAAGGAAGAAATGGTTGGATGAGGTACAGGAAAAGTCTGGCATGAGACTGGAGGAGCTAAGAGAGGCGACTAGGGAGAGGATCAACTGGAGAGGATACATCAGGGATATCGCCAGAGCTGCAGAAGCTGACGGCACCAGGTGACCAGGTGATAAATCTAAAAAGAAAAACTGCAATGAATGGATTGGAAAAAATATGGAAGGATAGGTATGTGAGTACAGATACGAAAAAAAGACTGGTGAGGGCTTTGATAATACCGACATTACTATATGGTTGTGAGACATGGACAATGACCAAGAAAATAAAAAAAGATTAACGCATGTGAGATGTGGATTTGGAGGAAGATGCAGAGAATATCTTGGAAAGAAAAAAGGACAAACGAGTGGGTGCGCACAGAAATTGGTATCGATATGGATGAGTCGTTACAACAAACAGTGCTAAGAAGAAAGTTGGTTTTCTTTGGTCATGTTATGCGTTCAAATGGTTTGGAGAAAGATATGATGCTGGCATGCGGCGAAGGAAGGAGAAAACAAGGGCGACCAAGGAAAAGGTGGTTGGACGATGTTCAAGAAACAACAGGAATGAATCTGGAACAACTAAGAGAAGCGACATCAGAAGGAAAGCAATGGAGAAGGCTGGCCTTGACGATCGCTAGAGTTCAACGAACTGACAGCACAAGGTGACAAGGTGATAAATCTATGTACAATGTACTACATGTAGGCCTACAGTCATGTTCGCCTCAATGTTCAGAATTATAAAATCGTTAAGTAATTAACGAATGGTGTGTAATTAATATTTCAGTGGCTAATGCATCATCGGACGCAGGTAAGCAACATCAACAATTTTGCTTCCTATGTTACTCGCAGCATCTGACCTGGAAGAGATTTTTTACTGCTGTGAAAATGACTTTCTTTCTTGACTCTAATCACCTGTCCATTTACTGTGAATCGGCCACCATAATATTATGTCGTCCATGATCGTATTAGTCCGTCTTAGCCTAAACTAAAGGTTTTTAAGATAGATTTTCATTCCTTTATAATTCTGGTACAATATGTAGTTTAAAAGCAACATCAGTAGGGCATCCAATTGCTTTAAATTCAATAAGGACGAGGAATTAGGCTAAGAAGAAGACGAGGAAGACGTAGAGGAGAAGGACGAGGAGGGAGAGAATTGATGAGATTCTTGATGAAAATTAATTAGGCTATATAAAGTGAAAAAAGAAAAAAAATGAAAAAATAAGATACGCTACGATCCCAAAATTAATTGCTAAATGTAATGCATTTGATTGAACTGTAATATATTTCAACTTACAACTACAATCTATTAATAATATTAATTATAGGCTTATAAAGTCTCATTTAAAATAACAATTATTGAATATATTTGTAGCTGTTGGAATAAAAAATTATGATACTTGCTTCAAAAGCTATTAGGCCTAATACTAATACTGCTGCTGCACCTTTTACTACCTATGAAAGTAAACTGGAAGCATGATGAAGCGTGTTGATTGCTAAGACTGGTTAATGTTAAGTGACAGTTGCAAACTATACCCACAGTGAGATCAGCTTCATTCAATTATCAATGGCAAGAGTTCACGAGGCAACCTTAATTGGAGGGCACTCCAATTTAAAAAAAACCTGTTTTGATGGATCCCAAAACTGATTTTGATTGACAGCTGCTGCTGGTGAGATCAGTTTCTATCCACAATCAAGCGCTGAAGCTCCAGCGACTATTGCAGCTGGAGCCATCATCCAGTGCACAGCAAAAGGAATATCGTCACCAACGATCAAATGGTAGGAGGCGTTTTTCGTCTCTGTCTTAACTGGCATTCCAAGTGTTTCCCTTTCTCGACAATGGATGCCCGTATGGCTGGTTCGGGGACGTTTCGTCAACGGACTGTTCATCAATGACTGTTCATCAAGTGAACGAATCGTCAACGGACTTTTCGCCAAACAAACGATTCGTCAACGGACTGTTGGGGGCCGGGGCAGGGTGGGAGGAGTGGAAGGAGTGGGGTTGTGGCGGAGTTTGAGTCAGAATTGGGGCGAGGTGGTGGTGAGTGGGACCGGGATGATGCTGGGTGGGGACTGGGTGGGTACGTAGTGGAGCTTAGGGAAGATGGAGGCGAGAGTCGGAGCGTTTTGTCGGAGCGCTGGGGAGGGTAGGACGGAACGAAAACCGAAATGTACTGGCAACGTCGGATACCTGAGAGGGGTGGGTTGGTGGAGCACCCGCCTCGCAGGACGGGTTGAGGCTCGGTTGGGGCGAAAACAGAAATTGTTACCCCAGTTAGTGTCTTGTACGTGTTACAAAGGTCTTTCTGCCTCTGGCTGGCAGGGCGCAAGGGAGGAGTCTGAATACTATAGGTTGCATTTCTCGCGCACTGGGAGCGCCTCTGAACGGTTCACCCTAGTAGAGGCGCTTTATAAATGGTTTTATACACCGTGGTTCAAACAAAAGTAAGCCAAATCGTTTTACATATAGGCGTATCTCTAATACCTGATGACATGTCACGCTAAAATTTTCCCAAATATTTAGAGAATTGGACCAAAAATATGATTCCAAAATTTCATGAGATAAAGTAAAACGGATAAAAACATATGAATATTCAAACTTCATATGCCGAAATTTCAGTTTACAAGCAATTTTCTGTCAGATTCATTAAAATGTTTTCTTATTATCTCCAATGCCTGATGATTAGGCCTAATCATTCTAACATTTTCCAGATACGTAAAAAATTTACCGTAATTAACAATATGACCCCAACAGTATGGTTTGATAACTTAGGCCTTGTCACAAGTCTTTTCCCTCTTCTTCTCTACGTGTGACCTTCAGTCTCTTCGGAAGCTTCTTCGTATAAGTTCGTGGTAGCGTAGGCCTATCCCTAGATAACTGTTTCATTAGCTAAAAGGCTAGGTTAAAGAATCTACAGTCTTCCACTGTTTTGTTAACCAACAACGACGACGTGTTTAACTCTTCTTATTATACTCCAAAATCCGATATAAAGTAAAACGATCAGCAACAACACAACAATGACTACACTTGCGTTATCATAACAACTACACGACTACTATCTTCATCAGTCTACTCTATCGCAACTCAACAACAACTCTTACAGCCTATCTCAACGGCTCTCAACACGCAACTCTCCTTCTTCACTTCCACTCCCTTCTTGTACAATTAACGTACGCTCGTCTAGACGTCACGTGCTGTCCAGACAATCACCTGTGCAGACGCCGCGCGGCAATTTGCACCTGGCCTACTTACGTCGCTGTACGACAATCGGCGTGCACTGATTAAATTAGCTGACATTACCTCCTTCCTTTCTTTTGAAGAGAGCTAATTAATCTTAAAAATTAGCGAACGTATAATGCTTAAACTAAATACAAACAATTCTTATACTAAATGCAATCACAAAATACCTTATACTACAATCTCGATAAGCAGTCTGCTACTACATTCAACTTTCCTTTCTTATAGTTCAACAGAAGGTCAAAATTTTGCAATGATAAAGACCATCTGACTAACTTAGCAGACTTCGACATTGACTCAGTCAAATAAACTAAAGGATTATGATCAGTGAACACATTAATCTTGGAACCAATAATGATTTCTTTCAATTTGTTTAAAGCCCATATGATTGCATAGGCTTCCTTCTCAATCGTCGCCCATCTCCTCTGGGTATCTGTCAGCTTCTGGCTGATAAATGAAACGGGACGTTCTATCCCCTCATCGTCCACTTGTGACAGCACAGCCCCCACAGCAAAATCACTGCTATCACAGTACAAATTAAATGGTTTGCCAACCTCGAACATGTACAGAATAACATTCGATAAAACAATTTCTTTAAGAGAATCAAAAGATTTCTGGTGGTCCTCAGTCCAAATAATGTTCTCAGGTGTCTGCTTGCTAGTTAAATCTGTCAATGGTTTAGCAATCTCAGCAAAATTACAAATAAATTGTCTGTAGAAACCAAAGAATCTCAATCAATTAGTTAGCAAATGTTAGGATTCTTCGGGTTCAGCACCACTTCCTGTTCTACCAGTGTACATAATCCAGGTTTGTCCGAAACTCTGTCTGCATAACAGTTCAGTACATCCAGTAGCTGTTTCTGTTGCTCGCTCGTAAGATGTCCGATCTGTTCATAGTCCAATTGCAGCGATTTCTGTGTCGTCTCTGCATGGTCTTCTTTCAATGGTAGCTCTACCACTGATCCGAATTCGTCGTCCTCTTCCACGATGAGACCACACGATAATGTTCTTGCGATGAACTTCCTCATTTTGTTGGCATGGACGATTCGTCGGCCGTTTTCATTCATATCTACCAGATACGAATACTTGGATCTTCTTTGTAGCACTGTACATGGACCATGCCATCGTGAGATCAATTTATTGGTTGACGTTGGATACAGGACGATGACGTTTTCTCCTGGTTCGAATTCTTTATCCTTGGCCCTCTTGTTGTATTGACTGGCGTATTGTTTTTGCTTTTCCTCTGCACAATTCTCAGCAAATATCAAAGCTTTCTCCATGTCTGCTCTTAAGTTCTTCAGGTACTTTGCTGGTTGTACTCCAATGTTTGGCGGTAGATTTATTTCTTTGGTCCAGCTTTCCTTTAAGATAGTTAATGGTCCTCTTGGCATTTTTCCATACACCAGCAGATATGGTGCCACTCCTGTCGTTGCGTTAGGAACTTCTCTCAATGCCCATACGGTAAACGGAATGATTTTATGCCACTGTCTTGGATTTTCCACAATGACATGATGTACCATCTTCTTGAACGTCTGGTTCCATCTCTCGACTAATCCGGCTGCCTCTGGATGCCCCGGTGAATCGAATCGTGGACAGCATCCCATCAATTTCAAAAATTCTCTTGTAAGACTGGCTGTAAAATTCGTGCCTCTGTCGCTGGTGATCACAGACGGCACCCCCACGTCAATGAAAAGCTTCATCAAAGCTTCGCACACAGCCTTAGCAGTCAATGACTTCAGCAAGAAGATTGTCGGCCATCTTGTACATGAATCCACTATGCACAAGCAATACTTATGCCCAGCTGCTGACTTCGGTTCTATTGGGCCTACCACGTCCATAGTCATCCGTCGGAATGGAACATCTTCCCTTGGAATTGGTGTAATCGGCACTCGATCCATCACCAAACTTCGTGCCTTCAGCTGACACTTCTCACAGGACTTACAAAATTTCACCACGTCTCGACGCATCTTTGGCCAGACAAAGGACAACTTGATTCTCTCTCGTGTCTTCTCTTCTCCCAAGTGTCCGCCAAATACTGACTCGTGAGCTAATTCCATTACTTGAATTCTTCTCTCTTTCGGTAACACCAACTGATACACAAGCTGATCCAGCATTTGATGCTTCTTATACAGCAATCCATTCACCACGATAAACTCTGATCCTTGGTCTTCAGCGATCCTCCACCACGATTTCAGTGACTCGTCATTTCTCTGCTGCTCCTCGAATTTCTTTGCATCTTCCAGCTGTCTTTCATCGTTCGAATTCTCTGTGAACAAGTCCCTCATACTTGTCTCCAGTTCAGCGTCGCTTCCGGAATCTTCACTATCATTTCGTTCACATGCAGCCATCTCTTCTTCAGTTTCATTGTTCTCAGATGTTGTTCTTTCGTCATCTTGGATGCTGAGTTCATCTTCGCTTTCCGTGTCATCTTCTTGCGAACTTTCGTTTATCGTTTCATCTTCTCCGTCTTCGACTTCTGCTCTCCGACTTTGTGCTCTTGTAGTCACATTCGCTTGTAGCTCTCCTTGCAATATACTGATTGGTGGAACCTCTTTCAGTTCTGCAATTATCTCCGGGTGTAGCAAGAACTTTTCCTTATTTTCTTTGCACAGATCCGCTGGAATGCTGGCACACACTAAAGTTAAATATGGCGCGATATTTATTGTCCTGTCCTCTGTAGCTGCTCCTTCGTTACGACCGCTCATCCGCACTTCGATTTTCACCAACTTAGCTGGAATCGGCTCTCCAGCTACACATTGCAAATGAACTCTGCCGATTTCTTCTACTGTCGTTCCTTTCAGTAGTTCCTCGTTGATTACTGGTATCTCGGTCCCCGAGTCAATCAACGCCTCGACTTGCACAGGCTGCCCATCAGTCCCACGTATCTCCACATTTACATGCTGCAACGATATTTTCTTTATGCGTTGACACTCCTCTTTACTTTTTGTTTCTCGACAAATTTCTGCAATGGAAGTAGTCTTTATCGCTTCTTTCTGTATGGTGAACTGCGGCGTACACTTCATTACCGACTTCACTTCTGTTTCACGATCGTCCGATTCCTCAAACTGGTCTGGTGCATTCATCACTTGTATCTGGTTTACTCGAAGATTTTCTGCACTTCTGCTAAAGTTCTTCCTCAGATTTGCCGCTCCTGGTGCTTGGCAATGTTTTATTAGGTGTTTATCAGAATTACAATTGTGGCAACGCTTCTTGATAAAACTTCTTTGCTCCTTGTTCTCCCACTTGTTGTACGGCGTGTAAGATGCATTACTTTCTGTTGGGCGTCCCAGCGGCGGAGTTCGATTGTAGGCTTGTCTGTCCCACGTTGACTGTTGTTTATCTTGCGACCACTGCTTTCCAGAATAATCATCTTTCTTTGCATCATTACTCTTGGCTTGGCTTCCGGTGTCTTTGCTATCCTTGTTCCACTTGGGTTGCTTTGGACTATTGTCCCATGCTTCAAATTTCGGTTTGTCTTGGAACATCACACCAATCCGATTGTTTACATGTATATCTGCGAGATCTGCAACATTACTAGCTTCCAAGCATTCTGTGCCCTCTTTTGCTAAGACAAACTGCAGTGGACCTGGTGGTAAACATTCTTTCAGCTTATCCGCCACTAACAAATCAAACAGCTTCTCGTAGTCTTTGTCCACTCGTCTACTTCGGACATAATAATTCAACAGGTTCTTCAGCCTAGCTGTGAACATCGTATTTGCACCTGGCCTACTTACGTCGCTGTACGACAATCGGCGTGCACTGATTAAATTAGCTGACATTACCTCCTTCCTTTCTTTTGAAGAGAGCTAATTAATCTTAAAAATTAGCGAACGTATAATGCTTAAACTAAATACAAACAATTCTTATACTAAATGCAATCACAAAATACCTTATACTACAATCTCGATAAGCAGTCTGCTACTACATTCAACTTTCCTTTCTTATAGTTCAACAGAATGTCAAAATTTTGCAATGATAAAGACCATCTGACTAACTTAGCAGACTTCGACATTGACTCAGTCAAATAAACTAAAGGATTATGATCAGTGAACACATTAATCTTGGAACCAATAATGATTTCTTTCAATTTGTTTAAAGCCCATATGATTGCATAGGCTTCCTTCTCAATCGTCGCCCATCTCCTCTGGGTATCTGTCAGCTTCTGGCTGATAAATGAAACGGGACGTTCTATCCCCTCATCGTCCACTTGTGACAGCACAGCCCCCACAGCAAAATCACTGCTATCACAGTACAAATTAAATGGTTTGCCAACCTCGAACATGTACAGAATAACATTCGATAAAACAATTTCTTTAAGAGAATCAAAAGATTTCTGGTGGTCCTCAGTCCAAATAATGTTCTCAGGTGTCTGCTTGCTAGTTAAATCTGTCAATGGTTTAGCAATCTCAGCAAAATTACAAATAAATTGTCTGTAGAAACCAAAGAATCTCAATCAATTAGTTAGCAAATGTTAGGATTCTTCGGGTTCAGCACCACTTCCTGTTCTACCAGTGTACATAATCCAGGTTTGTCCGAAACTCTGTCTGCATAACAGTTCAGTACATCCAGTAGCTGTTTCTGTTGCTCGCTCGTAAGATGTCCGATCTGTTCATAGTCCAATTGCAGCGATTTCTGTGTCGTCTCTGCATGGTCTTCTTTCAATGGTAGCTCTACCACTGATCCGAATTCGTCGTCCTCTTCCACGATGAGACCACACGATAATGTTCTTGCGATGAACTTCCTCATTTTGTTGGCATGGACGATTCGTCGGCCGTTTTCATTCATATCTACCAGATACGAATACTTGGATCTTCTTTGTAGCACTGTACATGGACCATGCCATCGTGAGATCAATTTATTGGTTGACGTTGGATACAGGACGATGACGTTTTCTCCTGGTTCGAATTCTTTATCCTTGGCCCTCTTGTTGTATTGACTGGCGTATTGTTTTTGCTTTTCCTCTGCACAATTCTCAGCAAATATCAAAGCTTTCTCCATGTCTGCTCTTAAGTTCTTCAGGTACTTTGCTGGTTGTACTCCAATGTTTGGCGGTAGATTTATTTCTTTGGTCCAGCTTTCCTTTAAGATAGTTAATGGTCCTCTTGGCATTTTTCCATACACCAGCAGATATGGTGCCACTCCTGTCGTTGCGTTAGGAACTTCTCTCAATGCCCATACGGTAAACGGAATGATTTTATGCCACTGTCTTGGATTTTCCACAATGACATGATGTACCATCTTCTTGAACGTCTGGTTCCATCTCTCGACTAATCCGGCTGCCTCTGGATGCCCCGGTGAATCGAATCGTGGACAGCATCCCATCAATTTCAAAAATTCTCTTGTGAGACTGGCTGTAAAATTTGTGCCTCTGTCGCTGGTGATCACAGACGGCACCCCCACGTCAATGAATAGCTTCATCAAAGCTTCGCACACAGCCTTAGCAGTCAATGACTTCAGCAAAAAGATTGTCGGCCATCTTGTACATGAATCCACTATGCACAAGCAATACTTATGCCCAGCTGCTGACTTCGGTTCTATTGGGCCTACCACGTCCATAGTCATCCGTCGGAATGGAACATCTTCCCTTGGAATTGGTGTAATCGGCACTCGATCCATCACCAAACTTCGTGCCTTCAGCTGACACTTCTCACAGGACTTACAAAATTTCACCACGTCTCGACGCATCTTTGGCCAGACAAAGGACAACTTGATTCTCTCTCGTGTCTTCTCTTCTCCCAAGTGTCCGCCAAATACTGACTCGTGAGCTAATTCCATTACTTGAATTCTTCTCTCTTTCGGTAACACCAACTGATACACAAGCTGGTCCAGCATTTGATGCTTCTTATACAGCAATCCATTCACCACGATAAACTCTGATCCTTGGTCTTCAGCGATCCTCCACCACGATTTCAGTGACTCGTCATTTCTCTGCTGCTCCTCGAATTTCTTCGCATCTTCCAGCTGTCTTTCATCGTTCGAATTCTCTGTGAACAAGTCCCTCATACTTGTCTCCAGTTCAGCGTCGCTTCCGGAATCTTCACTATCATTTCGTTCACATGCAGCCATCTCTTCTTCAGTTTCATTGTTCTCAGATGTTGTTCTTTCGTCATCTTGGATGCTGAGTTCATCTTCGCTTTCCGTGTCATCTTCTTGCGAACTTTCGTTTATCGTTTCATCTTCTCCGTCTTCGACTTCTGCTCTCCGACTTTGTGCTCTTGTAGTCACATTCGCTTGTAGCTCTCCTTGCAATATACTGATTGGTGGAACCTCTTTCAGTTCTGCAATTATCTCCGGGTGTAGCAAGAACTTTTCCTTATTTTCTTTGCACAGATCCGCTGGAATGCTGGCA
This sequence comes from Lumbricus rubellus, assembly GCA_945859605.1. Classification (NCBI taxonomy): domain Eukaryota; kingdom Metazoa; phylum Annelida; class Clitellata; order Crassiclitellata; family Lumbricidae; genus Lumbricus; species Lumbricus rubellus. The sequence goes on from OX243819.1 coordinate 2,820,389, forward strand.
CACACTAAAGTTAAATATGGCGCGATATTTATTGTCCTGTCCTCTGTAGCTGCTCCTTCGTTACGACCGCTCATCCGCACTTCGATTTTCACCAACTTAGCTGGAATCGGCTCTCCAGCTACACATTGCAAATGAACTCTGCCGATTTCTTCTACTGTCGTTCCTTTCAGTAGTTCCTCGTTGATTACTGGTATCTCGGTCCCCGAGTCAATCAACGCCTCGACTTGCACAGGCTGCCCATCAGTCCCACGTATCTCCACATTTACATGCTGCAACGATATCTTCTTTATGCGTTGACACTCCTCTTTACTTTTTGTTTCTCGACAATTTTCTGCAATGGAAGTAGTCTTTATCGCTTCTTTCAGTATGGTGAACTGCAGCGTACACTTCATCACTGACTTTACTTCTGTTTCTTGGTTGCATTGTTCTTCCCAACCAGGAGGTGCATTTATCACTTGTATCTGGTTTACTCGAAGATTTTCTGCACTTCTGCTAAAGTTCTTCCTCAGATTTGCCGCTCCTGGTGCTTGGCAATGTTTTATTAGGTGTTTATCCGAATTGCAATTGTGGCAACGCTTCTTGATAAAACTTCTTTGCTCCTTGTTCTCCCACTTGTTGTACGGCGTGTAAGATGCATTACTTTCTGTTGGGCGTCCCAGCGGCGGAGTTCGATTGTAGGCTTGTCTGTCCCACGTTGACTGTTGTTTATCTTGCGACCACTGCTTTCCAGAATAATCATCTTTCTTTGCATCATTACTCTTGGCTTGGCTTCCGGTGTCTTTGCTATCCTTGTTCCACTTGGGTTGCTTTGGACTATTGTCCCATGCTTCAAATTTCGGTTTGTCTTGGAACATCACACCAATCCGATTGTTTACATGTATATCTGCGAGATCTGCAACATTACTAGCTTCCAAGCATTCTGTGCCCTCTTTTGCTAAGACAAACTGCAGTGGACCTGGTGGTAAACATTCTTTCAGCTTATCCGCCACTAACAAATCAAACAGCTTCTCGTAGTCTTTGTCCACTCGTCTACTTCGGACATAATAATTCAACAGGTTCTTCAGCCTAGCCGTGAACATCGTATACGTTTCTTCGGCTGTCTTCTTAGCATCTGCAAACCTTGACCTGTACTCACGAGCTGTTAACTTGAATTCCTTCAACAAATGCTCTTTCACTGCATCGTATTTATCTAAATTCTCAAATGACAATCGATTCAATACCGTTCGCGCTCTCGGGGTCATCAATGGCAACAACAATTTCACCCAATATTGCTTTTCCACAGCGAAGCTATTGAATGCATTCTCCACGGTCTCAAAATATAATGGCACTTCCATCATATCATACGGCATCTTAGGCAATACATGCTTCATGGCATCACCAATCTTCTTGATCTTGGACACCATTGTCTCACTTTCTCTGAGCCTAATCTGTTCTGACACTTCTCGGCTCTTACGATCATCTTCGTCTCTCTTCTTCAGTCGATCTTGATCTTCGATTCTCCGCAGTTCTTCTTGTTCTATCTTCTGCTGCAACAGTTCTAACTGCTTTCTGCGTTCTTCTTTTTCAATGGCTATTTCTTTAAGTTGAGCCTCCTTGATAGCAAGTTTCTTTTGTTCTAACTGCATCTGCTCTTCTCTTTCTCTTTCTGCTTTTTCCAAATTGTCTTTTTCAGCTTGCAATTCTTCCTGACGAATTTCTTCTGCTCTCTCCAGTTCTTGTAAACGCATCTTTTCCTTTTCTTCCTCACGAGCCTTTTTGTCTTCGATCTGCTGTTTTCGTATTTCTTCATCGCTTTTTCTTGCTTTTTCGTATTCTATCATTAACTCCATCCTTCGTCGTTCTGCTTCGTCACGATCTAATTTCATTTGTTCTAACTGAAGCTGGAACTGTTGCTTCTGCATGTCTATCTCTTGTTGTCTTATCCTTTCTAATTTTTCTGCTCTTTCCGCTCGTTGCTCCTCTTTCTCTTTCTCCTCTTGTTTACGCTCTTTCTCCTCTTGTTTACGCTCTTTCTCCTCTTGTCTGCGCTGCTCTTCTTTCTCTTTTTCTTCTTGTTTACGCTCTTTCTCCTCTTGTTTACGCTGCTCCTCTTTCATTATCATGAATTGCAGCAACGCCTCCATAGACATCGGTGCCTCAGGCTTCTCCACTGGCTTCTCCGCAGCGCCTCCGACAGCACCTTCTTCTTCTTTCTTAGCCCAAACCTCGGCTAAATTTCTCATCAATTCTTCCCTCGACATTTGTTCAACTTCTTCTGCGTCTAGATCTGCTTCAATTAGCAGTTTTATCAGTCTATCAGTAGACATCTTCTTAATATTTGCTTGCTTTTTCTCCGTAAGTTTCTCCATCTTACTTCTTTACTTTACTGATGCTAGTCGATAAATAGTAGGCTACTCTTCAAATGTTTGCAATTGACTGACTTCAATTCTTTAAGCAAACTTCAATAGACAAGCAAGTTTTTTCTACCTTGTAGTCGTTGTGTTGTCGTTTCTCACTGACGTACGGATGCTCGATGTATCGTTGCTTCTCCCGTGTGCTCGGCTCCTCGATAAATTCGCAGCGTCCGTTCCTCCACAACGTCTGTTGATTGAATAGAATCCCTCCGTTCGTAACTACGATCGTTCTCCTGCAACTTGGATCGTTATCCTGCAACTTGGATCGTTATCCTGCAACTTGGATCGTTATCCTGCAACTTGGATCGTTATCTCACCGCAACGACACCAAATGTCACAAGTCTTTTCCCTCTTCTTCTCTACGTGTGACCTTCAGTCTCTTCGGAAGCTTCTTCGTATAAGTTCGTGGTAGCGTAGGCCTATCCCTAGATAACTGTTTCATTAAGCTTAGCTAAAAGGCTAGGTTAAAGAATCTACAGTCTTCCACTGTTTTGTTAACCAACAACGACGACGTGTTTAACTCTTCTTATTATACTCCAAAATCCGATATAAAGTAAAACGATCAGCAACAACACAACAATGACTACACTTGCGTTATCATAACAACTACACGACTACTATCTTCATCAGTCTACTCTATCGCAACTCAACAACAACTCTTACAGCCTATCTCAACGGCTCTCAACACGCAACTCTCCTTCTTCACTTCCACTCCCTTCTTGTACAATTAACGTACGCTCGTCTAGACGTCACGTGCTGTCCAGACAATCACCTGTGCAGACGCCGCGCGGCAATTTGCACCTGGCCTACTTACGTCGCTGTACGACAATCGGCGTGCACTGATTAAATTAGCTGACAGGCCTAATTAAATAACATGCTCAAAATGTCCTCCTCCTGCTTGTACTCAAGCCTGGAGGCGCTGGCACCATTGCAACGGCAAAAGCAACGTCGATTATCCTCTGGTCCAGGCCAACCCACACTTCCAACAAGCGTTGCTTCAGATCGTTTATAATGTTATCATCGATTGTTGCCTGGTAGACTCGGTCTTGCATCACGTTCCACATGTTATGGTCGACAGGATTCAAATCTGAGCTGTTCGGAGGCCATAATGTGGGATAAATGAAGTCTGGCGTCTCTCTTGTCAGCATTTCGATGGTTTCCTTGGTTCTGTGGGTTGGCGCTGTTCTGTGGAAAAACAAAGCTGCCTTCTGGGATTAGATTTCTGATTACAGATAGAAGATGTTGTGACAGCAGAACATCGCGATAATAGGCTCCATTAATTTTTACTCCCGGTGTAAAGGTTTCAAATTACCCCTCCTAAACATTACCCCTCTGAAAACTGTAATTTGCATCAATCATCGCATTTATTGCACCTAAAATATCAGAAAAATGATCCCGCTTCTTGTTTTGGTCTGAAGATTTTCAACCGTCATCCCACTTCGTGGTTTGTTATCAATATTTTAATATGTAACTAAAATACTAAATCACTGCTGAAGTTACATGGAGAAATGGCTTCGAGGCTATTAGTTTTTTTCGATAAAAATATTTATAACAGACCACGAAGCGGGATGACGAATGAAAATCTTCAGACCAAAACAAGAAGCGGGATGATTTTTCTGATTTTTTAGTGCAATAAATGCGATGATTGATGCAAAATCTAGTTTCCGGGGGGGGGGTAATCTGAAACCGGTTTCAAGTTACCGGGAGGGGGTAATGTTTAGGAGGGGGTAATTTGAAACCTTTACACCGGATCAATGAAGACTAAATGGGAACGGCCAAGCATCGAAACCGCAACGGACACCATAACAGACTTGCATGCTGAAAACTGATATTTCGGGTGATGAAGTTGAAATATCCACATCTTTCTATCCCTTAAAATTTATGACATGATATTTTGGAATACTAGGCCTATTCATGGTTCAATTCCCTAAATATTGGGGAAAAGTTTGTATGATTACTCATCAGACATCGTCAGAGATGTAAGAAAAACGAACGCCAGACATTTAAACACACGACACATAAACACGCGACACTTAAACACAGACACTTAAACACAAGACAGATAAACACACGGACAGATAAACACACGACACATAAACACACAGACAGTTAATCACGCGACATTCAAACACACAAGACATAGACACAACGACAGACACTATCATTCACAGTGCACAAAGTCTGTGCACCACAGTGTGCAGTGCCTGTGTGTCTGCATAGCACTGACTGGTCATCCAATTGAATTTGAACTTTGCAGCCTACCTTCCCTTGTTTTTGAACGAATTTAGTCTACGAACATCTTTCATTTAACATTATGTGATACTTCGATTGTTACACCGCCGTTGCATGACTCTTACGATATGGCTACATGCTCCGATTCAGTTGAGGGTTGGCACTTCACTCTCCAGTCCTTGTTCCAGTGTCACCATCCTACTCTCTGGACCTTCTTGGAAGGAATCTTGAAGGATATTCAGAAACAGAAGGCCTGTTTTTTACAGGGAATATACGGAGTCGATCAACCGCAAAGGAAGACGTATCGTCAGGGCCGGCCTTAGCCCAAGTGGCGCCCAAGGCAAGGCATAGGCTACATTTGGCGCCCCAGGCATGGGCCTGCAGTTGGCGCCCTTAGATTCCCACTCAATTTTTCAGCCCACTTCAGAATCTAAAGATGAATTAGCCAGAGCGGGTACACGCTCACAAGCCCGTAACCAGGATTTTATTTCGGGGAATGTTTTCTTGACCGTGAATTTTGAGGTGCGTACACGCTGCGGTCGACTTTTTGGACCTTTTTTTTAGTCGTCCGGGATTATTTTTTCCCGAAAAACCAGACTTGCCCGAAACTTGACGACCTTTTTTGTCGTTTGGGTCTGTGTTTGCCCGAAAAAACCACCAAACTTTCCCGAATTTGGGGAGGGGCACTTGCCCTCTCTGCACCCCGCCTCGTACGCCTATGCCTACTAGACTATTTATTTGAATCTGAATAAAGGGCAGGCTGTAATGTTGTAATCTCATCTCCATACTCAGCAAGGTCCACTCCCATTTCATACATTTAATTTATTGAAACATCTTCACCATAAAAATTGAGCGTCGCGTATTAGGCCTATAACTTCTGTCTTCTATAGCAAAGAGTATGGAATGCCGTTAAAAATCGAATTTTATTTGTCTATATAAAATTTATGCAGTCCTTGCAATTGAATCAGGCCAGCCTGAACAGGTGCAATGAATCAATTATTGCTTTAAGTTCTCTCCATTAGCGAAAGTCTTGAATTTAAAAGAATATAGTGTAAAAAAATTAATTCGCCGGTGCCGCGGCGCCCCCCAAAGCCTGCGGCGCCCTAGGCAACTGCCTACTTTGCCTATAGCTAAGGCCGGCCCTGCGTATCGTGATTTGAAGGACCGTGTAGGGCGTGCCGTTAGCCTATTTTGTCCGCAAACGTTCTGCAGTATTTGCAAGCAATCGCTCATCTGTCTCACCAGTAGTTGAACAGTATGGCAGATCATCAACATTGCCTTTTTGGTTTTAAAACATTCACTACAGTATTGATGCTATCTCATTTAGGCCTATCATATAACTATTATCACTTTTTAATAATTATGTCACTGTCTTCATATTATATCGTGCTTATGTTTGAGTGCGGCGTGTTTAAATGTCACGTGATTAACTGTCCGTGTGTTTATGTGTCGTGTGTTTATCTGTCCGTGTGTTTATCTGTCTTGTGTTTAAGTGTCTGTGTTTAAGTGTCGCGTGTTTATGTGTCGTGTGTTTAAATGTCGGCACACCAAGAAAAACAGCTTGGCTTACTTTTTATGGAATCTAACAGAAATTGCTTGTAAACTGAAATTTCGGTATATGAAGTTTAAATATTCATTATCCGTTCAAATTTATCTCATGAAATTTTGGATTCATATTCCTGGTCCACTTCTCTAAATATTTGGAAAATGTTGGTTTGATATGTCATCAGGTATTAGAGATATATGCAAAACAATTTGGCTCACTTTTTTAACCACCGTGTACAATACAATACAATATATTTATATAATTTTTATTTTAATTTATCGGGCTGCACTTCTTAGGTACGATCACAAAGGGAATGAGATGTCTGGGTGTGGTCAACTGTCGGTGACGGAAAACTTGCGCTTTTGGAAGCAGCCGATCACTGTCTACTGCAGGGCGTTCAACGATTCGATATATCCGGGTGTCGAGAACGCCTACATATTCCAAGGTTAGACCCATTATTTTGTCAATACCCTAAACAAACTATACCGTAGCCGCAGGCCTATTGTATGAAGCTGGTATCTACTCGGCACCACGTGTTACAGTAATACTTTCCAGGTCGTTGAATTCGTGAGGTTAGTGGGCCGAAAATTTCAAAGCGTCGGCTGAAAACGTGCGAATTTTTTTCATCTTTCGCCCGTAAAACTGATGACAATTTTGTCATTTGGTCCAACTTGCCTTAAAATGTATAGGCCTACCATTTCTTTGCAAAATAACTGATAGGTCTAACTGTTTTAGTCTTCTGGTCCAACTTGCCTTGAAATGTAGGCTATACCATTTCCCTGCAAAATAGCCTAACTGATGACATTTTTTAGTCATTTCGTCGCAATTTCTGGAAAATATACGAATGAAACCTAATAGATGGGCCTTTGTTCAAACCTAATGGGGGGACACGTTCTATGGACATTGCGAATGGGGCCATAGCCGGGTTTGCCCCTGGATCCACCTCTGGGCAGAGGTGCAATGTGCTTGAAACAAACGAAATAAATAGGCTAATGTATGCTGGATAACAAAGTTATGTGATGGACGCATGATACACGTGAGTTCTCCTGCATGAGAGCTCTCTTTTAAAGAGATGGCATGCAAGTTTTTGCTTACAATAAATTTCACTATGTTTTGTGCGAGTAAGCATTTTGTGGGTGCGAGCGAGTGTGTCTCTCATTCTGGTAAGGCGCTATATGAATCACCAAACGCTTTTCCTTCGGTTCAATTCAAGGCAAGAAAAAAGAGATTGGTTTGTGTGTGGTAAATGTAATCATAAACTACAGTTACATCGGGTGGAACCTTTTTGACTGCCATGGTATGATTATTTTTTATAGTTCAGATAAATTGTATTTCTCGCTGTTCATTGTGAATCGGTCATTGACTGTGCTTAGGTCATGGTATCTAAGCAAACTCTCGCATTAATTAATTAACTAATTAATTCTTGACTCAGTGTGCATTGGGCACAGTAATAAGATCGATCAGTTATTAACGAAATATCGTGTGATCATTTCAGTGGCTAAGGCATCCTTTGAAGGAGTAGGTAAGCAACATCAACAACTTGCTCTTAATTCATTCATTCAAGAATTTATATAGCGCTTCTTTGGGGACTAGGTCCTACTCAAAAGCGCTCCCGACTCTAGCACGGCAAAAAGGACAGTTTTGAGTTTAATGAAAATTGTTTCAGTAATAAGCCTGGAAAGTAGACGTAGCTCCTGTGGGAGCCCATTCCAGACAACTGGGCCGATCACAGAAAAGGCTCTATTCTGCATCGTTGCAGTTCGTGCAAATGGGACCAAGAGCAATCTCTTCTGTGCAGAACGGAGTGGCCTTGGTACTCGTGGAGCAATGTGTTGCTTAATGTGTTGCTCTTCGCGTTTAATCGGATAGCTGTCAATGAGAATCGTTTCCGATGTATACGGCCTACATGTAAGCTTGTAGCTTGCTTTAAATCATAGACTGAGTATTCGCATAGGCTATTACGAATATTGAGATTTTCAAATATTCACGAATATGCTATAATTTAGCGAATATTAAAACTGCCAACGAATATTATAGGCATATCACATTCGATACTTAAAAGAGATCCGTCCGCACATTAGGCTACGAGTAAAATATATGTGACAGTGCACTAAGGAGCCGAACTTCTAGCAAATGCAGTTTAACCATCTCCATGGTGGGAAATGCTGATTAGCATATGTGATTATGTAAAGACCTCGAGTCTATTGTCAGAAGGTATTTGATACATCGCCATGCCGGGGTTCCGTTGGTATTGTCGCGATGTTTAGTGTTTTCATAATTACGATGTATCAGTTTGTCTACCTTTGCTATTGCAACAGCAATTATTCGCCTCCATGCCGCTGAAACTTTTGTCAGGTTAAACTACGCACAACCGGTTTAAAATTCGTAATTTAGTTAGCTATTTATTCATTTAAGAAATTTACATAGTGTCTCTAATTTACATAGTAGGCTAGCTCTATAATGGTCGTCGGCCAACATGGCGACGTTCGTGCCTTTCTGTTATTTTGGCAGTTGTTTACGTCTGTGGCGAAACTCGCTCGCTTTTGTTCGGATTTTCTGATGTTTACTGAAGTCGGGTGTCGAGTTTCTGACTGTTCTTCTTTTGTGTCGTAAGCGTTTGGTTGATATCTTGATTATAAATTTTGACGTTCAACTTTCGCCATTGCGTCTTTTGCCTCTGGACTGGTCTATTGCGCTGAACATCAAGGGGTTCCAGGTTCGTCATTATTTTTCATCATTGTTGATAGCCGATCAATTGCACACATGAATGGTAAAAGAAAGGATCTTATTACCAGCAGCCGAAAACCGTACCGTTGTAGTGCAACCGTTACGTTTCCAGCGCTGTGCTACCCGTCGCTGCTCTTCGGACTTTATACATCTCGACCTTGTAGACACTGAAAATGCTGTTGAACTACCATCATCGGTACGAGAAACTATCAACTGGACTTTTCGTGTATCCAACGCGTAAGAGTTTGACGGTGGTGACTTGTGCTTCTCGAGCGGAGTTTTGCCTAAGGATGACTCTTTCCTTGTGACTTTACCATCAATAGGCTTGAGCTATATGAGTGGGCGCCGTTGAAGGCTGCCAATTTTGTCTTGTAATTGTTTTTATGTGTCGTTTTTTTGTGCGCCTGTAAACCAGAGTGCGTTTTTGAAGTTGGTATATTAACGAATATACTTACTTTATTCTTCAAGGTAGGCTACTGAGAAGGGCTCCCGGCCCAGCCACGGCTAAATAAAACAGTTTTTATGTTCTTATGGAACAGAGCGGAGTGACCCCTGGGAATTAAGCGCAGTGTAACATGGAAACCATTCCAGGTTGTAGGACCAGCAACAGAGAAAGAACGACGCCGTCGGATAGCAGTCCTCGAACGGGGAACCAGATGCTCAGCTTGGTTGGCCGATCGAAGGGTGGATCGACGCTGAACTCCCAAGGTAGAACAGCAGAGTTCTCGAAGATACGGGGGAGCTAGTCCTTCAATGCACCGCCTAACCAAAGCACAGACCCTGTATGTAGGCTAATCCGCTGTGGAGAAGGGAGCCAGTGTAAGATATCCCGTTATGATGATCGTACGTTTTTCTTCGTTTAGCCGCTTAAGATACAATGGAATAAATGAACTCAGAGGTGCCTAATACGTGGAGAACAATAATCGTACAAATATTTGTACTACGGTATAGGCTACAGGTATTAAGAGTCGCGATATCTAAGGCTGTGTGATTAATTTATTTTATGTCGATGGAATAAACAGTTAGCCTACTGTCGCGGTATCAAATGTCGCGGTGTTATGTATCTTGCTACCCGGGAACAGGACATTACCCTTCCCGGACGTTAGACCTCTGCCATTACCCACTATAGGATATTACCTCTGACATTACCCCCGGTTCTATTTTTGAGGCTGTATCTAGATATAATATATAAACGTACGTGCATACATGCATGCATACATAGTCATACATAGCCTACATGTATCTACATACGAAACAAAATTAATAGGCATAAATTCAGAAGAAGATTTTACTTGGAAATATTGCCGAAGGTTTTAATGCAATCCAGTTTCTGATTTCGATTGATAGATGACTGTCATGTTGTCAAGACCGTTTTCTCTCCGGACTCCAGCTATAATCAACTTGCAGTTGGAACCCACGTACAGTTCATAATAAATGGAATACCCGAATATGCGATGAGATGGTAAGATACGTTGTTCATCCAGGTGTCTTTCTTCTACTTTCAAACTCGATTGTTCCTTTCTTAACAATGGACGTATAAATTGTTCATTAATGAATCGGACTACAATCCTGAACAACCTCGTTTCCAAGTCATCCAAATCTTCTGTTGCATCTCATTTTCGTTTATTAACCCTGAGTCTGCCAAGCTTTTTTGCAACATGGACTACCAAAGGGGTGGTTATCACCCCCCTTGATTTTGGGTACGGTTTGAGATATCACAACTTGCAATAGATCAATGGATAGAGCATTCATGATATATTTAGGTTTAAATTATACGAATCTACCTAGAACATTTACAATTTTTACATGGCGACCTTTTAATTCCACAAACGTGTACTTTTGCATGAGCAGAACAGTGTTTTGAACATGCGTGTTAATAATTATGTATGTTTATCGGCCTATGTTTGTATTGTATTATATAATGTATAATTGTAAGCATTTTATAAGGCGCCTCTTACAGACTAGCTATTCAGCGTGACAGCCCCCAGGAAATAAAAAGATTTCAAGCAGCGAAGAGCTGAAGATAGCTACAGATAGTGGGAGAGAGCTCATTCCACATAGAAGGGTCTACAATGCATGGCAGAGGAACGGTGTTGGGCCATGGCAGTCCTTGCCCCTGGAACCAAGAGATCTAGTCGATCAACAGACTGGAGAGGGCGGGAAGATTCTGCAGAGAGGGGTTTGTATCAAATCACGAAGGTAATTAGGAGCTTGTTCAGTTTGAGTTTTACCAAGAGCAGTACCTTGAATTGGATACGAGAAGCAAGAAGAAGCCAGAGAAGAAAATGTTGGAGTAGCGACTCTAGCGAGGTAGACGAGGAATGAATCTGGCATGCCGAGTTCATAACTGACTGATAAGCGAACTTTGGGAAGCCCAACAAATAGTGAATTGCAGTAGTCAATTCGACAAAACCCAGTTGATTTGGTTTGGCACTCCTAAGCAGCTTCAAAAGCTCGACTACACAATAGCTTACTCCCTCAAACTTTTCCTCACTTCAAATTCTCCTCCAGTGTTCGAGACCTAGGTGTCACCCTGAATAGTTCCCTTTCCTTCACTGAGCACATTGCCAATCTTACTCGCTCTTCCTACTTCCAGCTAAGGCGTCTCCGGGCTATTCACAAATCTGTCTCATCTTCGATCTTTACCTCAATTGTTCACGCTTTTGTCTGCTCTCGGATTGACTATTGTAATTATGTTCTTGTTGGCCTGCCTAAGGACCTTAGCTAGCTAGCTCTTCTGCAATCTGTACTCAATGCTGCTGCTAGGCTCATTGCCCGTATTCCTCGGTTCTCACGCATATCTGCATTCATGACTGAACAACTTCACTGGCTCCCACTCTCGGCCTGTATACAATTTAAAGTCCTGATCTTGTTCCTTAAGTCTCAATTGGATCTTGCTCCGAAGTATTTGTGTGATCATATATTTGCCCCATTTCTGCCACGTCGCTGCGTCCTCTTAGGTCCTCTGATCGCCTTGACCTCTTTGTCCCCCCGAGTCAGGACCGCCATGGCGCAATCCAGATCATTTGCCTGTATTGGTCCCTCCCTATGGAATGATGTTCTGGGCACGACGTTAAACTGCATCCATTCTCTGCCTTAGGGAACCATCAACTTCCCTGTGCCGGTCCTAAGCCCGGACAAAAGGAGAAAGGTTTGCCAGATGGGTGGCGATACGCTGGCAGTAAAAGACCAAGACGTTTGTAATCCGCAAAAACCACGACACAAGTGACATAGCTACCCAGATGCTTCAAGGTGTCATGATGTGGAGCAGACATGCACAGGCCGGTCAGGACAGACCGATGGAGAGAGTCGGGGGAGAGAGCGTGGGACACAACTGGCATTGACCCATGTTGTCCTTCATGCCTCTCTCTCCCAATATTCTCTTCATTCAGACAGGTGGTCTAGCTGCTCCAAGATGTTAAGGGTATGGAGCAGACCTGCTGATTGGACCAGTTGAAGCTGGGCAACATGGCGCGAGACAAACTCAGACAGAGAGTGACGTCGGACTCCTACGGGCGTTGAGCCTAAGGATGTTGATGATGATGATGATGATATGGAATGGGTTTCCCCCATCAGTTCGCTCTGGTAGTGTATCCTCGTCTTTCTCTCGTCTAAAAACTTGCCTGTTTTCTAGGGGCTAAACGCACTGGGAGCACTTCTGAAAGGTGCTTGCTGCGAAAAGCGTTTTATAAATGGTCAGATACAATACAATCAAATAAAAACATAAACAGTGATTTAAAATACAAAAGAAGAAAAGATCTTTTGATGTTTATCAGACGCTCAGGTTATAATAACATGAGCGTGTCAATTGTGAGAGGTGATCAGAGAACGAAAGGGTGATATAAAGAGTATTGTATTGTATTTAAACATTTATAAAGCGCCTCTAGTAGGGTGAACCGTTCAGAGGCGCTCCCAGTGCGCAAGGCCCAGCGAGAAGAAACAGGTTTTGAGAAGAGACAAAGCAGAGGAGAGACTACCAGACAGAAGTGTAGAGCGAACAGAAGGAGAAAGGGCATTCCAAAGAGAAGGACCCATTGAGACAAATGATCGAGACTGAGCCATAACAGTTCTAGACCGAGGAACCAAGAGGTCAAATCTGTTGGATGAACGAAGTGGACGGTGGGAGGAAGCTGAGTGAGGACGAAGTAAAACATTAGTGCGATATTTTGGAGCAAGACCCCGTTGAGCCTTTATGATCAGAGTGAGGATCTTAAATTGTGTGCGAGCACGGAGAGGAAGCCAGTGAAATTCATGAAACATAAAGGTAGATATGTGAGAGTACTTGGGAAGGCGGGCAATCAATCTAGCAGCTGAGTTGAGAACCGACTGAATCGGTGAAAGACGAACTTTAGGAAGACCAATGAGGAGAGCATTGCAATAGTCAATTCGTGAACATATAAAAGCATGAATTAAGGTAGTGAAGATGGAGGAGGAGACAGAGCGACGAATGGCTCTGAGACGTCTTAAATGGAAATATGACGAGCGTGTCACATTGGAAATATGCTCAGTAAAGGTAAGTGAGCTATCAATTACAACAGAGTGACACCCAAAGCACGGACACCAGATGGAAAGGTAAAGTCATGGTACATTGAGGACAAGAGAGGGAAGTCAAGTTCAAGGAGCTGTTGTTTAGTACCAAACCAGATCAGTTGCATCTTAGTGGGATTAAGGAAAAGTCTATTGGTCGACGTCCAAGAGTGGAGATCGTGTGACAAGGAGTCACACGATCTCTTTAACTATGTATGTATGTATGTATGTATGTATGTATGTATGTATGTATGTATGTATGTATGTATGTATGTATGTATGTATGTATGTATGTGTGTGTGTGTGTGTGTGTGTGTGTGTGTGTGTGTGTATGTATGTATGTATGTATGTATTCATTCATTCATTCATTCATTCATTCATTCATTCATTCATTCATTCATTCATTCATTCATTCATTCATTCATTCATTCATTCATTCATTCATTCATTCATTCATTCATTCATTCATTCATTCATTCATTCATTCATTCATTCATTCATGAGAACATTATTTTATATAGCGCCCCTTTAAGAAACTACTCAGAGGCGCTCCAAGCCTAACCACGAACAAAGCAAAAAGACGAGGAATTTGTAGAACCCAGCCGGATGGACCACAAGTAGAGAGCGAAGAGTAGCCGGAAGGTCGTTCCAGACACTAGGCCCCACGACCGAGGAAGCACGGCGCTGCTTAATAGCCAAACGAGCCCGCGGGACCAGAAGCTCACCCCTAGACGAAGAGCGTAGCACACGACGCGCTGCAACGTCAGAAACTGGACAGTATGTATACATGTATGTATGTATGAATGTATGTATTTTTGTATATATATATATATATATATATATATATGAATGTGCATGGACAAAAAGAAGCCGCAGAAAACCTTATGCAGATATTAATAACCAGAAAGCTGGAGCTATTTGGTCACATATGCAGAATGAGTGAGGACAGAAAAATAAAGAGGGTGGTGTTTGGAAGAATGGAGGGAGCCAACAGAAGAGGTAGACCACACAAGGAATGGCTGGACAACATAACCGACTGGTGCGGAGCGCCGATACTAGACCTGACACACGCGGCCTTGGAAATACAAAAATGGCGAGGAATAATGGGGATGGCAGCGGGCACCTAAGGGCACTGGTCTCTTGGTTCTTGATGATGATGATGATGATGATGATGATGATGATGATGATGATGATGATGATGATGATGAATGTGTGTACGAAGGCATGCGTGTATGCACATATGCAATTATGTATGTATGTATTTTTGTATGCATGTATGTATGCATGTATGCATACAAAATATATATAATGCATGTATGTATGTATGCATGCATGCATGTATGTATGTATGCATGATAACATACACAAGGTTAGTTTGCATGCATGTTTTCATCGTCAATATCTGTTTTCGTTCATTAGCAGCTGACAAAAAAGTTGCACAGAAATATCGATTTGCGTAAAAAAAAACACATTTTCGCATATTTTACTTTATTTTGAGCACTTGCGGTCATCAAAAGTCAAATTAATTGGTATGAGAAATAGCCCTACATGCTCCCTATAGAATGACATAATTTATTTCTCTTCAAAGATAAATTATGGATATGTTATAATAGAAAATCATGATCGTTTTTCAAAAATAAAACATATTTTTATATAGGCCTATTTAAATTTATTTTGAGCACTTCCGGTAGTCAAAAGGCAACTCTTTGAACATGGAAATGTAGCCCCACATTCCCACTATGGAATGGTATAATTTGTGTCTATTGAGACTAGTAGAGGGCTAATAAGGCGGCTGACTCATTTGACCAGTACAGCCTTGACCTTCGCCCATTTGACCAGTACAGCCTTGACCTTCGCCCATTTGACCAATACAGCCTTAAAAAAGTAAAAAAAAGTAAAAAAAGTAAAAAAAGTAAAAAAAGTAAAAAAAGTAAAAAAAAGTAAAAAAAAGTAAAAAAAAATTTTCCGGCGTATACAAAATGGACTACTCGAAAAAAGTTACTGAATTACGAAAAATCGCCGAGCGGAGCGGCAAGGATGGATATTTTACAAGACGGTGGAAAGCGGCGTTCATTGCTAAAATTGACGCCCACATCCGCGAATGCTGCGACGATGAATGCCCGTGCAAGAATCCACGGCCGGATCGACAACAAGGGCCAGGCGAGACCATCGTCGTTCGTCGTCGGCGCAATGGCAACTCACCCCCGCGTGACGCAAGGGCATGAGCGGACTATGACGTAGATATGGGATTACAATATCGCAAACGATTTTACACCGTTGGTTTATAATCGACTTTGGATCAATCGAATATTTTTTTTTTTTCTCCGGCCTATAGAAAATAACTGAAAATGGAATATACAGCTCGGCCTAAAGACAGGAGATCCCAATATAAAATGGACTACTCATCGTATAATCTGAAAGAATTACGACAAATTCCTAAACAGAGAGGACAAAGAGGATACTCGAGTTTGCGAAAAGCGGAACTCATAGCGTTCATATCGCAGGGAGATCGACTAGGCGCTCGGGCTCAGGTCAACAAAGCACAAGCGCATACTCCCGCCACTGTGCGAGAATTGCGAGAAATTGCGAAAAAGAGAGGACAAAGAGGATACTCGAGATTAGCAAAAGCGGAACTTACGGCATTCTTGACTACTACTTGGAAATTTTTGCATCCGGGGAAAAATAAAATAGTTTTTTCGGATTGGCTGACTCGCGAGATTAGTCAGTTACCCCCGCAAATAAAACCACCCATTCATAGGTTCAAACTTCGAGAGACTGCGACGGCCATCAAAGGGTTTACAAAAAAATACTGTTTGCCATATATGCGGGGGAGAATTTATAGACGATGAAAAACGAGTTCGAGATCACTGCCATTTGACTGGAAAATTTAGAGGTGCTGCTCACAACCTTTGTAATCTGAAATACAAAGTCCCCAAGTTCTTCCCTGTCGTATTTCACAATTTGACAGGTTATGACAGCCATTTATTTATCAAGAAATTACGAGGTGAACACGGCGAGAAAATCAAATGCATTCCCTGCAACGAAGAAAAGTATATCTCATTCAGCAGAGAGGTCGTCGTCGATAGATTTGCGATCGATGGCGACAACGGGATCGATGTTGCAACTTTTCTCAAGGCTGTAAGACCGCATGTAGTTAGGCTGCTGGGGAAAAATCGCGGGGTAAAAGTTCAATTCGATCTCATGTGCGAAATGGAGAAAGTAGATATGAAAACCGGCGAAGTAGTAACGGCTGAGCCTAATTTCAAATCAAAGAGTGATATTATTTTAGAAGCAACCGATGTGAGGGAAATATATGCCAACGCAGCGGATAAAATTAAGGAGAGCATGGCAAGTTTTCAGATGCGGGGGAGTAATTGGAGATTCAAAACCGTTTTGAAGTTGGATATCGATACAGTGGTATACAAACCATTGAAAGGAAGTTCTTATATTCCACCTCCAGATTATTTAGCGAATAAAAAGGCTATTATTAATATGAAGAACGAAGACGATGAATGCTTCAAGTGGTGTGTAACGAGGGCTGTAAACCCAGTCGACAAAAATACAGAAAGAATTACGAAAGAATTAATTAGACAGTCTGAGGAACTCAATTGGTCTGGTATCGAATTCCCCGTAGCAGCGGATGCTAATGTGATGAGTAAGTTTGAGCGAAATAATAATATTAGTGTTAATGTTTTTGGTTACGAGAAAGATGTGAATGTATTCCCACTATATATATCAAAGCATGAGAATGATAGGTGTGTAGATCTATTACTCATTTCTGATGGAGAAAAGAAGCATTATTGTTGGATCAGGAATTTCAACAGATTGCTGGCACTACGAACAGAAAAATCTCATAATTCAATGCACTATTGCAGAAGATGTTTAATCGGTTTTAGAAAGGTAGAATCGCTTCGCAAACATACTGAGTACTGTTCGCAGCAGGACGCCCAACGAATAGAACTTCCGGAACCTGGGACTATGCTAAGTTTTACACATCACTATAGAAAGATGCGCGTACCGTTTGTGTACTTTGCCGATTTTGAGTCGTTCATCAAACCTATCGGTACATGCCAACCCGTTCCTAGCACGTCTTACACCAACAAGTTTCAAAAACATACGCCCAGTTCGTTTTGTTATCATTTGAAATGCTTCGACGACGATGTTTATTCTCAAGAGCCGGTGAGGTTTACAGCTGAAAACGAAGACGATGATGTCGCTCAGAAATTCATAGACAGTCTCGAAGAAAATGTGAAACGAATATATAACCAGTTCAAATTCCCAAAGAAAATGATATTCGGAAAGAAAGAGCAGGAGCTTTTCGACTCGGCTACTGTTTGCCATATATGCGGGGGAGAATTTATAGACGATGAAAAACGAGTTCGAGATCACTGCCATTTGACTGGAAAATTTAGAGGTGCTGCTCACAACCTTTGTAATCTGAAATACAAAGTCCCCAAGTTCTTCCCTGTCGTATTTCACAATTTGACAGGTTATGACAGCCATTTATTTATCAAGAAATTACGAGGTGAACACGGCGAGAAAATCAAATGCATTCCCTGCAACGAAGAAAAGTATATCTCATTCAGCAGAGAGGTCGTCGTCGATAGATTTGTAGACAAAGATGGGAAAGAGAGAGAAGTCAAACGCGAATTACGTTTCATCGATAGTTTTAGATTCATGCCCTCGAGTCTCGACGCGTTATCGAAAAATCTTCAGAAAGATCAGTGCAAGAATTTAGGGAAATTTTTTGAAGGTGAGAAGCTGGATCTTTTACTCAGAAAAGGCGTTTACCCGTATGATTACGTCGACGGTGTTGAAAGATTAAACGAAACCGAATTGCCGCCGAAACATGCCTTCTATTCAAAACTAAACGATTCGGGTATTAGTGAAAAAGATTACAAGCACGCGAAAACGGTATGGGACAAATTTGAATGCAAAACATTACGTCAATATCATGACTTGTACAATTTATCGGATGTTCTATTATTAGCGGATGTGTTCGAAAACTTCAGAGACGTCTGTATGAAGCACTACAACCTAGATCCTGCGTGGTACTACACTAGCCCAGGACTTGCATGGGATGCGGCGTTGAAGATGACTGGTGTAGAGTTGGAGTTGTTGAGTGACTACGATATGTTACTGATGATCAAGCAGGGAATACGGGGAGGTGTCAGCACGATTTCCCACCGATACGCGAAAGCGAACAACGAGTACATGGGAGAAGCTTTCAATCCCACCCAACATTCAGTATTCATTCCATACTTGGATGCGAACAACTTGTATGGATGGGCGATGAGCAAGCCGTTGCCAACTCATGGGTTTGAATGGATGAACGATGACGAATTGAATGATTGGAGAAACATTACCGAACGAGATGGAGTGGGATGTGTGTTGGAAGTCGACTTAGAATATCCAAAAGAATTGCACGACCTGCATAATGATTATCCACTAGCTCCAGAGAGTGTAAAACCTGCGGGATCAGATGTAGCGAAACTCATTCCAAACTTGAATGACAAAGTAAAGTACGTCGTTCATTACGAAAATTTAAAATTGTACGAACGTCTCGGATTGAAAATCGTAAAAATACATCGGGGAATAAAATTCGTGGAAAGTGCCTGGCTGAAAAAGTATATCGATCTGAATACCAACCTGAGAACGAAAGCTACGAACGATTTTGAGAAAGACTTTTTCAAACTGATGAACAATAGCGTTTTCGGTAAAACAATGGAGGCTATCGAGAATCGAGTTGACATACGATTGGTGAGTGATGAGAAGGAAGCCATCAAGCTAGCCGCGAAAACTAATTACGACAGACGAACTATTTTCGACGAAAACCTCATCGCCGTTCACATGAAAAAGACCAAGTTGTTTTACAACAAGCCGATATATCTAGGAATGTGTATATTGGACGTTAGTAAGACGCTCATGTATGATTTTCATTATAATTACATCAAGGCCAAGTACGGAGATAGGGCCAAGCTATTATTCACCGATACTGATTCTTTGGCGTATGAAATTAAAACGGAAGACTTCTACAAAGATATTTCCCCCGACGTCCAAAGTATGTTCGATACTTCAGACTATCCGAGCGATCATCCGTCAGGTATAGAATCTGGCGCTAATAAAAAAGTGGTTGGTATGTTCAAAGACGAGGCCGCGGGAAAACAGATTGAAGAATTTGTCGGTCTGCGATCCAAGTTGTACTCTTACAAAATGGCGGGTGAAGACTACAAGAAATGTAAAGGAGTGAAAAAGAACGTCGTCAAGAAATCAATCACTCACGCAGATTACAAAGACTGCGTGTTTACGAAAAGACAACAGTCGAGAGCGATGAACGTCATTCGATCCTATCGTCATGAAATTTACACCGAAGAAGTAAATAAAATAGCTCTGTCTGCCGACGACGACAAAAGAGTAATAATGGACGACGGGATCCACACCCTAG
Organism: Lumbricus rubellus; assembly: GCA_945859605.1. Classification (NCBI taxonomy): domain Eukaryota; kingdom Metazoa; phylum Annelida; class Clitellata; order Crassiclitellata; family Lumbricidae; genus Lumbricus; species Lumbricus rubellus. The sequence continues at coordinate 2,840,259 of OX243819.1, forward strand.
CCTATGGGCACTACACGCTGAAAACTAAACAAAATAAAGAATAATTTACACTAATATAAAATGGAAGCGGCAAAAAAAGTGTGTTCTAAATGCAAAAAAGAAAAAAGCTTGGACGAATTTCACAAAGATAACTCACAGAAGAGCGGGTATTACCCCAGCTGTAAAATTTGTAAAAATGCCAAAGTGAAAGAGCTTGCACACAAATACGCAAGACAGGAAATTAGGGAGACAAAAGACACAAAAGTTTGCAGCCGGTGTAAGGTAAATCAGAACATATCGGAATACGTCAACAATCGATTTCAAAAAGATGGAAAGGCGAATGAATGCAAAAATTGCAGACATAAATATTATCTCGCCTGCGTAGAAGCTCGAAAGCTCATTAGTTTGTGAAACATCTAGATGAAATATTAAAATGAGCTATACAACTGTGAAAAATATAAATGTCGAAGGCGTTATTCTCCCGAATCATCCGTTGACAAATTTTGAACTACTAGATGCCGCGAAAAAGCTCAATATCCCTAATTTCCGGGGAGTATTTCTCAGAGACGAGCTCCCAAAGAAACCTAACCGGAACGAGTGCGGCATTCTAAATCTAGACGATTCTAATGGAACCGGCTCGCACTGGGTCGCTTTTTCAAAGAACGGTGAGGATAAAATATATTTCGACAGCTATGGCCTGTCCCCTCCTACAGAACTGGTAAAGTATTTACAGAGTCCCGTGTACTACAATAGCGAACGCGTACAGCCCGACAACGAAGTGTTTTGCGGTCATTTATGCCTGCACGTCCTGAAAAAAACATGTAAAGATGGGGTGAGTTTTCAAGAAGTTATAAACAGCCTGCATTGAAAATTATATTCAGATGTAAAAAATGCCTGTTGATAAATTTGGACATACAGATTCAGGATCTACGCAGAGAGTAATTGCCGGGGGAGTTACTGAAAGTCAAGTAAACAGTACTTTTCTACGGCTAGATGGAGCAAACCCGGCGACTGGCGACCTAAATATGAGTGGTCATACTATTAGAGGTCTGCCTACAACGAATACAACGAATACAGCGAATACTCCGGAAGCGGGGATAGACGAGGCTGTGAGTCGGGGGCAAGTAATAGATTTACTGCGGAATCACGACGACGTCCCGACCGACAGTAATCATTTGACGAATAAGAAATACGTCGATGAACAACTTACTTCGAAAGTGGCGGCGGTAGTAGGACCCGCGGTTAGCGCTTACAGTTCGACTCAACAGGCTATACTCGCTAGATCTCACACTGCAGTTACTTTTGACGTAATAAGATGCGGTACCGCAAAACACGGTATTGAACAGGGTACCGGAACGACTTCTTTCTTCCCCAGTAAAGCCGGGTACTATATCGTTTCGGCGTACATAGAATTTTGTAACAATAATGCTTCCGCGCATGGCACCGTCCACCTGTATAAAAATGGAGCGTCGTACATGCAGATTGCGGGTGGAGGGAGTATGAAAGGTTCGCACAACCATTCAATCGGTAGTAACATAGTTTTTCTAGACGAGTTCGATTACGTCAACATACACGCCTTTTCATCCATCGCTACGAACATTTTGTGTAGGGACTTTTCGGCGGCATTCTTACGGCCCTAATTAATAAAAATTATTATATTCAAAATGCCTGTTGATAAATTTGGTCATACAGATTCGGGATCTACTCAAAGAATAATTGCTGGGGGTGTTACGCTGTCCCAAGTAAACAGTACTTTTCTAAGGTTGGATGGTGACAACAACATTACGGGAGATATAGATATGCGTGGTCATCATCTCGTTGGTCTGCCGACTGATTACCCTTCAGCGAGGAACGGCGACGAAGCCATTAGTTTTGCTCGGGCTACTGCCCTAGTCGTTGACAAAACAGCGGATATCGCTCCTAGAGATTACGTTTCGGGTATGAGGGTATCTCCGGGCAATCTAGTGAGAAATACGACGAGCGGTATTACATATAGGTTCGAAGGAACGGCTGGAGCTATAACAGCGGCGCCGGCATTATCCCCGAATTGGCGGCCTACAACCGGACCGGCTATTTGTGTGTTGAAGGAGGGCGGAGGGGGAGCAACCGCAATCGTGAGTGGTGGTGGCATATTCTCGGGCACATATGCAACGCATGGTGGAGCATTCTCAGGCGTATATCTAATGCACCGTCAATTAACGGTCGTTGCCATCAATACAGATTCAGCGTATACGACGTCCTTGGGCTTAATAACTATTCCTCGTACGGGCGTATATCGACTTGGCGGATTCGCGAATTTCTTGATAGGAAATGACAGTCCAGGCGAAAAAATAATCAGAATCTCGTATGTCAAAGACGAGATACAAAGTAACGAACTTCAAGAATGCATGGCTGGCGGATCAACGGTTGGCAGCAGAATATCGCTCGTATTACCAACCATCGCCATATTTTTCAACGCCAACGATAAGCTCGGTATGAGGGTATATTCCGTCATATCCGGAAACAGGCAAGCAGCCGGTCGCCTTCTTCTCAGGGGCGGAGCCGGATTGCAGGTCGAGTTTTTGTACTAGGTAACCATAGATACCTATCGTTCATATACGTACGATAGGTATCTGTAAGTCTCATTATTCTTCAACGTTATCTTTCTTCAATATACCACGCTCATTTTCTGGCCGTCCGATTGAAACCTCAGTAACTTGTCTGAAATCACCACTGCGTACGCTTCCGTATTAGCCGGCGGCGCCGTATTGAACGTGCCTTTGATCTGGATATCAACCACCGATGACTTCAGACGCTCGGATTGCTTGCTCACGTCAAACACCATAATCGGAAACAGATCTTTGAAGTCCGAGGGTGTGATATTGCATTGCGTCATTAGTTCGTCCATTCCATAGTATTTTTCACTGAACGCGGCTGCTGCTCGGTACGCCCGCGCGAATTGTTGATTCGGAAATGATAGGTTGTAGTCGACAACTGGGTATCGGTCCTGGTTCATCATCACGAACATGTTCTTCAGATCGCAATGATTGAAAATGGATGGATTTTGTACTTGATCGCCGCTTTTGTCGGTTTGAAAACCCAAGATGATGTACCTAGGCTTCTCGGGTAATGTCTTGACGCTAAGTCTCCAGCTAAAATTAGTCGACTGTGCGACGGAGGTGGTATCGCATTGACGGGCTCTGTACGCAACTGGCAGCGACGCTTTCGATTCGATCGTTTTGTACAATTGCATCTTCTCCATATCCGCGGGAATAACGTGAGGCATGAACCATGAGATTTTGTCTAGCCTAACTTTCCCTGCGCCCGCGGCGGCGAGTCTAAAAATTGCGTCATCATCGGCTTTACGAACCAGAGTTAGCGTATGTTTCACACCAAAAACAACCTTGTCGTAATCATCGCAAAATCCGAAAATATGCTTCAATGGAACTACAAAGCTGAAAGTACCTTTGGCATTTGGTTTTTGAATTATATACGACTGTCTCACGGCGAAACCTTGATTATTCGCGATAGCAGCCGTCGCTCCGCTGTCCTTGTACCACAACTGATTCAGACCTTGAGCTAGTTGAAAATCATTCGGGTATTTGAGTAATCCGAGCATCGTCGTTGCTTGACCTGGGTGAAATATCGATTCAATTTCCTGATTCGACAGGGAATACGAAATTTGGCTGAAAAGATGCATGAGCCCATTATTCGTAAGAGTTGCTTCATCGGCATTGACGTAGAAGGTGGTGGGGTTGTCCGCCTTCGTCAATCTACCCTCGAACAGCAGGTAAGATTCCGCCGGATGACAAAATAGATCTTGAAGTTCGATATTTATTCTAATCTCGCCGGAGGTGTTTAGATTCGCCCCCGATATCGGCTCATACTCGTACCATTCGTAACGTTCGACGCTTTCATCGCTCAATGGTTGTTCGGTAAATCTCAGAATATCAGATGATTGCATTTTTACTACTTTTTACTACGCGATAATATATTTTTTACGCGACCTTCATTCCGGCGCCGTTTAGCGAGCGTACTAAATCTTGTATCGATATGGCGTCGTTCTTCTTCAGACCATCCCCCATCATCAGATTATTAATATTCGAGATATTTGGGCTCGACCCGACGCCACTCAGCCGCTCTAAAATTTGTCTAGTTTCTGGCGTAATTTTCTTGGAGGTGGGAGTAGGAGTAGGGGCAGGAGTAAACAGTTTGGCCACTGCTTTGTCTACTAATCGTTTACCAGCGTCGATTGCGGTTGTTTTCCCAACATCGATGGCCTTTTTCCCAATTTCTTTCGCCACGTCTTTACTCGCGCTGAGAGCGGTCGTTGCTAATTGTTTGGCGGCGTTCGACGTTACTAGCCGTTTGAAAAATCCCGAAATTGTATCGAGTATTCCTGATCCTCCGATAACGTATTGTTTTCTATACCTCCTTCTATTAATGACTTGCATTTTACAATGTCATCATTATATTTTTGTAAGCATCTTTACTCAGCACTTCCTGCCTCAATAACGCGTCGCACATCGCCACGATCTCGTTTCTCACGCCGGTATTGCCTGCTTTGAAGCTTTGAAATCGTAGTTCTAGCTGTTTCGCTAACACGTTTGGATCTTCGGAAATAACAATTACACCACCCACGCCTTTACCCACCGCATTACGAGTCCTCTTTTCCCATATCGGCTTGATAATTTCTCTATATTTGACGCTCGAAGATGCTTTTGGTTTGTTGGGATTTTTTGGCTGTCTGATAGCATCCGACGCGAGTAGAATCTCGGCGTAATCGTCTCTATCATTATTATCGTATATCGACGTGTTCGGCTGTTTCATCGTCAACAACTCCCAAAGCCCCGGTGTTCCGCTATACGTCTTATTTCCAACCGTCACATCGTCTCCTTGAATAAAAATCGGTGTGTCGCCGATGTAGAATTGACTATTTTTTGATCGTATTCCGAACGTCGTGTCTACGATTTTTCTATCGGAGGCGTATTGATGAAGGTACTTGGTGGCTACATCACCTAATTCTAAAGTTCTAATATCCTCAGTCGGATCGTCGCTATACGCTTCTATCGAGGGATACTGAGGAAATTGAATCTTCAACGAAGCGGGTAGCGTCTGTAGTGCGTTTGTAGTAGCTATCGAGTTTTCTTTGATGGCGGATAGTAAGACATTTTGCTCTTTGGAAATTGCGGATTGCGAATCGACGATAGGCTTGTACAGCTTGGTTAATTCTTGTTGCAGCCCCGAATCCCCCAATCTCTCCGATAAAAAGTTCTGTTGAATATTCTTCTTGGATTTCAGAAACTCTTCGACTATGAAATTTCTTTTCGCCGGGTCATCTATCTTTAGAAACGACATTTTTAATAAAAAATTTAATGTTTTTCGACATGTTTTCCGGCGTGTTTCTAGACGTGTTTTTCTACATGTTTTTCTACATGTTTTTCGACATGTGTAAAAACACAAGTTAGACGTATTTTCAGACATAGCGACATAGGTCTACATAGCTCTACAAAACTCTACAACTCTACATGATTTCGTACATGTTCACGTTAGTCGTCTTTTTCACAGATTCGGTATTTTTCTCAAACATGCTTTGAAAGGACTGCCTGACTTCTTCTCTCCCCCGATCGATGAGTGATTGTTTCGTTTCCTCGTCCATCGCGTCTATCGCAACTTTCGACTTACTTTTAATTTCTTCTTTCATGCCATTGAATTTTTCAATCTCGCTTAGAATCAGAGAATATTCCTCATCTGAAATGTGATCATCCACGAGTGCTTTTGAAATATGGTCGCTGATCGTGTTGAGCTTCGCATCAGCCAGCGTTTTGATCTTTTCGTGCTTCTCCGCCTTCAGGGCGAGCTTTTTACAGATTCGGCCGCCGATTATACTCAATAGCCCCGCACCTAGCGCAGTCCCTTCCATAGCGATGGCGATGGGGGTTGCAATTATGGTGGCTAGTACACCGATTCCCGAAATTCCGAGCCCCATCGTGACCGCTATGAGGACGTTGTCTACTACGCCGATTACGCTCACACTTCTATGGTACTTTTTACTCAACGTTGCTCTTTTGTCGCGTTCTTGCTCGATCTCCTTTTTGATTTCGCTAATCTTCTGAAGTCGATACGTTTGTGCAGACCCCGCGGCTATTTGTATTTCACCTTCGGGCGCAGAGGGTGTTATATTTGTTAGGTTTGGATAGAGTTTGATGCCTTCGTATTCCATTCGTTTATTTATTAGCAATATATATTTTTTTTTACCGCAGATAATTTACACAGCATAGCGAATCTCCTTCATTTATTGTTACTGCCGAATCGGAGTTGTTTTGAATGGAAACTATGATATCATCAATCACATCTTCTGAAATCACTCCGTCTAGTAGGCTGCATCGTCGTTCTTTGATACTCTGTCTGAGGGAAACGAGACAAAGACCTGCCGCCATTTCTACACCCAGTCCAAGCCTTAGCGTATTTGCCGCCTTTGGTTGTATCGTAATATCATTTTGCGCAAAAATCTCCCATCGCAGACCTCCTAGTTGTCTTACTGGAGTGCGAGTAACACCGCTCGTAATCTTCCAAAAGACTGAAACGGGCTGCGTTCTAACCTCTACCGGTCTAGTTGGTTTAGTTCCAAATTTGTGTATTGGTCTCGACATTTTACATATGATAATTTATAATATCATGCCGAGAATCGGAATGTTTCGAAACGGCGAGTTGGGGCCGAGCAAAAGTCCTTCGCCACTCACATAGCCCGACCCTGTTTTCATGTAAAGCCCGGATCCCATTATCGATGCGCCTTTTTGCCACGGAGACAAGTACAACCCGGATCCGGCCGCTCTTATTTTGCATGCTATGTCACCTTTCTTGACATACATTACGCCCGAACCGCTGATTTTATCGACAAGTTTCGATCCAGCCGCAGCACCTAACCCACCTAATGCGCCCTGTGCTAAACTTGGCAGTACGCTACCAAGAAGGAACCGTCCCGCTGTCGCTAGAAACGGAAGTATAGCGCCTATGAATCCACCTTCGACTTTCTTGTTGTTCTCCAATTGCGTTTTACTCATTTTAATAATCATGCCAGTTCCTTTTTGGTAGGCAGCCGCCATTTTATTGATTTGCGCCTGGGTGAGAGCCAAAACGTGTTCGCCATTCAAATCATCGTGCGATAGTTTGATACTCACGCCGCTCCCCGCTTGAAGTGATCTTTTAATTTTGTCTTGTTGCGCTTCTGAAATATTAACTTTTACGCTCGTGTAACGATTCATTTTATTAATAAATTACAAAAACTTTCAAACTTCTCTGATGTGAAATCGAATCGCCAATTCTTCACCTCGAAGATTTAGTAAGTTCCCGTGTTGGTCTGTGAGCCTCGTTTCTATCGTTGAAATTGTAGATAGCAAAATCGGGAGATATATCAAATTATGCGGCACTTCGATAATCTTGTAACCCGGGCCTACGTTTGGGAAAAAAGAATATATCACGTTTTCCGATGTTCCGTTAGTGTACGAAGACCCGATAATGTCGCTGGTCACTCTCAGGCTGCTTACACTCATTATATTTACCAAGTCCTCCGATTCATTGTATCCGCCCGAATAGATCCATTTGTTGAAACCTAGAACCTTTCCAATCGAATTCTTTGGCGTAAAGTCAACCATATAATCTGCTTCTATATTTACCACAGACCTCAGGGTGTTGGTGTTTGGTGCTATTGAGATACAGTAATTTCCATTTACTCCGTCGAAATGTCCATTCCCCTTCATGACTCTCTGTATATATTCGTTGATATCCGTTATTTCATAGCAACCCTCTGGAACTGCAATGTTTACCCATTCTGTGTCGCGATTCGGCGAATACCTAAAACCGTTGTTTGTCGCGTCGATATTCGGAAAAGAATAGTACGTCTCGAGGGCAACTAAGGCCATTTCATATTTCTTATTCTTCTCCAGTTCGAGTAGTGGATTAAACTTCGTTCTGATTCGCGTGCTCTTTTCGCTGAGAAAAATGGAAAATGATGTTTTTGGTTCCGTGTTGCAGGCCGTCTTTTCCATGTTTTCCGATATCTGTTTGAGAAGCGATGATTCCATTTTTACTATACAATACAATTTTACAATGGCGGATCCTCGATTATATAAAATTCGTCGAGTCCGCATCGGTATTTACCATTGTACTTGTCGCTAGTCAGGTCTAAAACCACGAATCTATGAGGTTGCTCCCATACTGTTTTGCATAGTTTTCTAAATTCATCTTTCGTCATGTCTGTACTCACGTGATCGTTGTAAATATGATTACAATTTTTCAGGTCTTGTTTGAACAGGCAAATAAAGTTTGCATTTTCTCTGATTGTTTGGCGCGGTAATTTGAAATAATTCTGGGCGAGGTAAAAACAATCTACATTGCTATGCCTCCCCCGATTGTAATACGTTTCACATTTGTTTTGTTTTTCCAATTGAAGATCATCGAATATCATCAGGTTCTTCTTTTCGGCGCTCAGATCTCTCGGGTCTGGCACATCGTCGGCGCTCTCAAAGAACTTGGCAATTATATCAGATTTAGCTTCTGAGTTTTTTGCCATTTCCTCCATAACAAGGTCTGGTGACGCATTTAGGCCCACGATTTCATCTCGGTGCTCGAACAACCGAACGATCGCTGCTTTCGGTAATTTTTCTTCGTATGCTTTTTTGATAATACGATATTCCGGTTGAAACAGAGAAGTGCCGAATACTTGTAAGTTATTATAATCCAACCAGTCTGGCCTGAGTAAAAGATTGAGAAGAAGCGTTGTTTTTCCACACGCCGATTTCCCAACTATCAAACCACGTATGCTTTTTGGTAACAACGGATTATTGAATCTTTTCGAGAGCGCTGTGCCCCAACTCATATCTCTAATCTCCATTTTTAAAAATATATATTATTAAAAACGAAATGTATTGCGTAAAATGTAAAAAACAGACCCAGACGACAGATGTGCAGAACGCCGTGGCTAATAATGGGAGATCGATGCTCAGAGGTGTTTGCGTCGTATGCGGAAAAACAAAAACTCAATTCGTGAAGGCGTCTGCTATTGCGCAAGGTGGGGATCTAGTTAGTTCACTGAACGCTGCCACTAGCAACATTAAATTACCTTGGGCTAAATTTCCGGGCGAATTACATTTGCCAGGCCATCAGTTTACTGGACCCGGTACTAGACTAGATTTGCGTCTGAATCCCAACGAAACCCCCAAAGATTGGAGTAAACCTATAAACAGGGTAGATAGTGCGGCATATATTCACGACCTGGCATACAATCAACACACTGATACGGCTTCTAGGAATGTCGCCGATAGAGCAATGATAAACCAATTGAATAATATACCAAATCCAAGTCTGCGGGAACGCGTAGAGAGGGCGATAGTCAAACCCATCTTGTCAGCTAAAACAAGCCTAGGTTTGGGTTTTAAAAAAGCCTAAAATTACAGCAGGACCTGAAATGGACTAATCAATTAGCGAATGAATTACACAAACCAGTAGTGAGAAATTTTAGGACGAGGCGTGTCCGTGTTGGCGGGATTGACCAGATTTGGGCGGCTGACCTAATCGACATGCAGGCTTTCGCTAGAGATAATGATGGCGTGAAATTTCTATTGACCGTCATAGATGTGTTTTCGAAATACGGATGGATCGTTCCATTACATGACAAGAGTGGGAAGTCTACAGCTGATGGGTTCGTGAAGATACTCGGGGGTGGTCGACAGCCAGTCAAAGTTTGGTGCGACAAAGGGAAAGAATTTTATAATAAAAATGTGAAGAATTTAGTCGAGTTGTATTCTACCGAAAATGAGGGCAAAAGTTGTATCGTAGAAAGATGGGTGCGTACGATGAAAGAGAAGATGTTCAAATACTTTACGGCTAATTCAACGAGAAGATATATCGATGTATTAGATGAGATGGTTAGTAATTATAATGACACGAGACATTCTTCGATCAAAATGACCCCCGCGAAGGCTAGTATGAAAGTGAACGAAAAGACTGTATTTATGAATTTATACGGCGATGAGATTTCAGAGCCTATTATGCCGAAGTTTTCAATCGGCGATCGGGTCAGAATAACTAGGAAGAAGAATATTTTTGAAAAGGGTTATACGACTAGATGGGTGGAGGAGGTTTTTGTAGTATCTCAGGTTCAATATACAGATCCGCCAACTTACAAGATTACTGATTCTGCTGGTGAGGAAATACAAGGCTCTTTTTACGAGCAGGAGCTACAGAAAACAACTCAAGAAATATTTAGAATCGAAAAAGTGATTAGGAAACGCTGGAAGAAATCACTCGTGAAGTGGTTAGGCTACCCAGACTCGTTCAATTCTTGGATTAATAACGAAAACTTGATGACATTGTGAGACGATTATGAAAAAATATGTCGTGTTTGGAGAAAAAATAATAATATTCGATTGATCCAAAGACGATTATAAACCAACGGTGTAAAATCGTTTGCGATATTGTAATCCCGTATCTACGTCGTAGTCCACTCACGCCCATGCATCACACGGGGGGTGAGTTGACATTGCGCCGACGACGAACGACGATGGTCTCACCTGGCCCTTGTTGTCGATCCGGCCGTGGATTCTTGCACGGGCATTCATCGTCGCAGCATTCGCGGATGTGGGCGTCAATTTTAGCAATGAACGCCGCTTTCCACCGTCTTGTAAAATATCCATCCTTGCCGCTCCGCTCGGCGATTTTTCGTAATTCAGTAACTTTTTTCGAGTAGTCCATTTTGTATACGCCGGAGAAATTTTTTTTACTTTTTTTTACTTTTTTTTACTTTTTTTACTTTTTTTACTTTTTTTACTTTTTTTTACTTTTTTTTACTTTTTTAAGGCTGTATTGGTCAAATGGGCGAAGGTCAAGGCTGTACTGGTCAAATGGGCGAAGGTCAAGGCTGTACTGGTCAAATGAGTCAGCCGCCTTATTAGCCCTCTACTGAGACTCTCTTCACTTTAAATGACCTCGGGTATATCGGGCACAACTTTTGAACGGTGTGGAGTATCATCACAAATTTTACCTCAAATTTGTGCAAATGAACCCTCTACAGCTAGGCCTACATAAAATGTCAACATTTTATTCCAAGCGAAACAAGTATTATTTGGAACCCCCATTTGGTAGCCCGAGTGTGGATCATAACTTGCTGGCACGTGACTCACCAAGTAACAATTACGACTAGTGATTACGCTGTTATAATCTTGGAAGCTTACATTTTATTTTTATGTCAATAATGACATGGCTAAATGAATTGAGCTACAGTATTGAGAGTGAGATTGGACGAATTGACAGAATGAAACTAGCAAATATTTTATACTTCTAACGTGCTAAAAAGTTATCGCTGCCTTTGCCTGTATGGGAGGGCAAAAAATGTGGATTTAGTATCATCGTCTTTCTTTTCTTATAGCAATTATATACGGTATCGCGCGAATAATAACTTTGCAGACTTGTATAATATAATTATAGTAGCCTAAGTTTCTTAGGTACGATAAAAACTGGAATGAGATATCAGTCTGGGGTGGACTGTTTGTGACGGAGGACATGCGTAATTGGGAGCAGCCCATCATGCTTCACTACAAGACGTACCCGAGGCCGTGGCTTACAACCTCTGACGGCAACTTCAAGTTTCAAGGTTAGACCTTAACCCTCAGGCTACCAAGCTTTTTTGTAACACTGACTACTAAGGGGGGGGGGGTTACCCCCTCCCCCTTGGATTTTGGGTTTGGTTTGAGATATCATAACTTGTAATACACCAGTGGATTCAGCATTCATTTCTGCACAAAATGGTAGCCTATATTTAGGTTTAATACATATGAAAGCACCTCGAAGTTATGAATTTCTTTCCCTTGTCACCCGTCGATTCCACAAAATATTAGATTCTGTGCGTTTTAACATAATTTATTTAATTAAAAATAGTTCACATATAATAAAGTCCAATATTCAACTCTAAAAACTAGTAATAAGTTAGTTTTAATTATAATAACAAGAAAAAAACATGCATCAGCTGCTGAAAAACGTTTACGCAGACTTATCGGTTTGCGTTGTAAAAAACCCCAACATTTTCACACATTTAAATTTATTTTGAGCACTTTCAGTCATCAAATGTCAAAGTAATTGGTATCAATAAATAGCCCTAAATGCCCTCTTGAGAATGGCATAATTTATTTCTCTTGACAAATAAATTATGAATAAGTTTTAATAGGAAAAACACGAAAATTTGGGAAAATAAAACACCTTTTTATCGGCACGTGACGTTTTGGCGCCGCCGTTTTGGCGCCGCCGTTTTGGCGCCGCCGTTTTGGCGCCACCGTTTTGGCGCCGCCGTTTTGGCGCCGCCGTTTTGGCGCCGCCGTTTTGGCGCCGCCATTGCGCTATAACAATTGCGTTTAGCAGTCTATTTCCGGTTCAGTTTACACGACGCGTGAAACAAATTGACGAAACCCTTGCTGAAATAGAAAGTGAACCGATGAATTTACGGCTTGTTGTTGCGTGAATTGGAGCTGGATTGATGAAAATGTTCTTGTGGGATTAAGGTATTTTTATATATCTTAAAAGGAATATGGATTCAGGTATTTTATATCTTAAATAGAAGCTGGATTAATGAGAAACGCTTAAGAAATGGAAGCTGGATCAAGGTATATTATATCTGAAATGAGAGCTGGATTAAGGTGTTTTTATATCCGAAATGGAGGCCGTGGATTAATGAAAAACGCTTGAGAATGGAAACTGGATCACGGTATTTGAAAATCTAAAGTAGAAGCTGGATTGGTGTAAAAACACTTGATTCATGGTTTATAGCTTAAATAAACGAAAAATTCCGAAAGAGGACGCTTGATAAACGAAAGCTGGACAAAATGTTTTCTAGCTTAAATGGAAACTGGATGCATGTTGAAATACATGAATGAAAATCGTCAATCCAGCTTCTATTTCTCAAGCATTCATTTCATGAATCCAGCTTCTATTTCATTTATAAGTAATCTTAATCCCGCTTCCATTTCTCAATCATTATTTTTGTTTTATCAGGAATCCAGTTTCAATTTCAGATATAAAATTTCCTTTACCCATCTTCCATTTCTCAAGCGTTTTTTCATCAATCCAGCTTCAATTTAAGCAAAAATATTTCATCAACTCAGCTCCAATTTAAGCAAAGTATTTTCATCCAGCTCCAATTCACGCATGAACATTTTCATCAATCCGGCTCCAGTTTAAGCAAGAACATTTTCATCAATCCAGCTCCAAGTTAAGAAAGAATATTTTCATCGATCCAGCTCCAGTTTAAGCAAGGATATTTTCATCAATCCAGCTCCAAGTTAAGCAAGAATAGCCTTTTATCATCAATCAAGCTCCAGTTTAAGCAAGGATATTTTCATCAATCCAGCTTCAATTATATTTTGTTGTAGTATCACCTAATACGAATAATTACAAGCTGGATTGATGAAAATGTTCATGCGTGAATTGGAGCTGGATGAAAATACTTTTGGACCAGCAATTGACCCTTTCAGATCACTTGGGGAATGTATGTCGAACATACATTCTGAGCTATTTCGGGCATAACTTTTGAACGGCGTAGAATATCATTTCAAAATTTACCTCAAAATGTGCGTAAATGAACCTCCTACAATTACCTACAATATCATAATTTTATACTTTAGAATGAGGGTGACAAAAATTTCGGCGCCAAAACGTCCGGCGCCAAAACGGCGGCGCCAAAACGGCGGCGCCAAAACGTCCGGCGCCAAAACGGCGGCGCCAAAACGTCCTGCTTCGCCTTTTTATATACTTTAATTTATTTTGAGCACTTTCTGTTGCCAAAAGACAACTCAATGAGCATGGAAATGTAACCCCATATTCCCTCTACAGAATGGCATAATTTGCGTATCTTCATCTTAAACGACGGATAAGATACAGCCGATAATCTAAGGAGGTGGTATCCACCCTCCCTCTGGTGCCTCGGGTATATCGGGTATAACTTTTGAATGGTATGGTATATCATCACACATTGTAGATCAAATTGTGTGCAAATGAATCCTCTACAGATAGCTAACACGTCAAAATTTTATTCCAAACGATACAGGTTTGATTTGGAAAAAACCTAGGGGGGATGTATACCACCCCCTCTTGGTAGCCCGAGGGTCAAGTTTGACAAAACTTTGACCTAACTGAACTCCTATGTTCGACACCGCACCACAAGTAATGCTCCTCACAAGCTCTTGGGTAGAGTTGCAATGTGCTCAGACAACAAGACATGCATTTTGTATAATAAAACTTTTTTAATTATGCATAGCAATCATCAGTATTTCAAGGAATTTTATTTTAAAGCGGTGGTATAGGCTATGCACGAAGTGTGCATGTTTGTGAATACGATTAAAATTTTGTGATAGAGGATTGCAATTGTGGGTGTATCAGAATGTATTCAAATGATCAAATCCACATAATTATACAACGGTGGCGCAGGAATGGAAGGTGTAGACTGTGCAGACTGCACAAGACCTCGATGACTTAATCTATTTATCACGGTATCCTATCCGGAGATTAAAACTACCGACCTATCTTCAATCTACTCTTCAATCTACCCTTCTTTTCCAAGACTCTTGAGCGCCTAGTTTCCTTCCAGCAAGTGGCGTAGCAATAGGTGCACTGTGCAGCTTGTGCAGTGCACAAGGGCCCCCGGGGTCAAAGTCAGTGTTTACTTTAAGAATATTCAGAATGTATTCAAATGATCAAATCCACATAATTATACAACGGTGGCGCAGGAATGGAAGGTGTAGACTGTGCAGACTGCACAAGACCTCGATGACTTAATCAATTCGTTTGACATAATTGAATTCAGTTTGATCAATGCTGAGGTGGTGGTGGCTTTGGATATCGACACCAAGCAGAGAGGCACTTCGGAAACTATGGTGGTATGCCAGTTACTTCACAAAAGAATTATGGATCGAAGGCATTTCAATTATTTTTGTGCAAGGGAATTTGCCCAGAGGTATTTGCCCAAGCGAACACTTCATCATTGCCGAATATTTCAAAATTCTTCTTTTTAGACTTACCGTAGTAACCCAAACTTGAGTTAACTCTTTCCCGCCGGATGGGGTCACCCGTGACCCCATTAACAGCATAGGTATCAAGACAATTCCGGCTGGAATGAGTTAAAATAAGTTAATTTTAAAATTTAATTTCGAGTGTGAGCTAGGCGTATGCAAATAGTCTATCGCAAAAGCCAGGCGCTTTTGCACAGCCTCTTTGTTTGAAATCGTGGGGTTCAAGCATTGAAGGGGCCCACCACAAAAGCCCTGCACAAGGGCCTCCCAAAACCTTCCTACGCCACTGCATCCAGCTACTTCCTTATCTTGAACAGTCTGGTCTTCTTCTCCCAAATCAATCAGGCTTTAGGGCTCATCACTCATCGGAAACTGCCCTTCTCTCTCTTCTCTCCGAAATCTATTCTGCTGTCGACAGGTCTGAACTTTCCCTCCTGGCTCTTTACGATGTTTCTGCAGCTTTTGTTATGGTCGATCACAATATTCTTCTCCAGCGTCTTGAGACTTCTTATGGATTACAGGGCCTGCCCCTCTACTGGTTTCGATGATATTTGTCTGACCGGGCACCCCGTCATAATAGCCCGGTCAAAATAGCCCCGTCAAAGCAGCCCCGTCATAATCGCCCAACGACAAAACAGCCCCGTCAAAATAGCCCCGTCAGAACAGCCCGGGGCTATTTTGCTGGGGACCGGCAAAGTCGCGGAATAACACGATTTTTGTATTTAAAAAATAGACCGACGAAATTAACGTCCTTTTAAGGAAGTCGAATTGGTGAAACGCTTGTAAAGTTTAAGATGACTTCCGGAAATGATCGCGTTGGCAAACGAACTTCGCGTTTTATCATACATCCAGCTTCTATTTAAGATCGTCAATCCAGCCTGTAATTCAGATCTATAAAACCTTCGTCCAGCTTTGATTTATCAAGCGTTTGATCATCCATCCAGCTTTTATTTAAAATATAAATATATATATATATATAATATATATACCTTCATCCCGCCTCCATTTCTTAAGCGTTTGACCATTCATCCAGCTTCTATTTAAGATCTATAAAACCTTCATCCAGCTTCGATTTATCAAGCGTTTGATCATCCATCCAGCTTTTATATTTAAAATAAAAATACCTTCATCCCGCTTCCATTTCTTAAGCGTTTTATCATTCATCCAGTTTCTATTTAAGATCTATAAAACCTTCATCCAGATCCGATTAATCATAAGATCCTTTTTAAAAAAACCTTGATCCAGATAAAACCCTTCAGAAATGGTAGCTGGATGAAGGTTTTTATATATCTGAAATAGTTGTCAGTGTCGTCTACGACTGGACTGTTTTCGCGGAACTGTTTACACGAGCTGTTTTGACGGGGCTATTTTGACGGGGCTATTTTGTCAGGGCTATTTTTTCGGGAACTGAGTTTTCCTGGGCTGTTTTGTCTTTGGGCGATTATGACGGGGCTATTTTGACGGGGCTGTTTTGACGGGGCTATTATGACGGGTCACCCTCTGACCGTACCCACAATGGTTATCTTGAGTGATTACAGAACCAAATGAATACATGTTAAATCGGGAGTCTGGTGGAACTTTGCTACTACTGTGAATGACTTTTGTCGGTCGCTCTTTTGACGGGGTGCCGACTTGCATGATTGTATAATAGGCCTACTATGATTGTCCTGGTGCTGTTTTTTCCATTCGTTTCTCTTTTAGTCGGTCACCAAATATTTATATGACATTTCGAAACACTAGCGTGATTCATTCATCTATATTCTCACGTTCAACTCATTACGTGGAATAAGCCTAATACTTTTTATGATTGTTTTGCTATTAACAAATTGTGTGTTATTATTTCAGTGGCATCTAACGGAGTTGGTAAGCAACATCAACAAATAATTTTGCTTCATAAGTTGCTCGTAGCATGCGATCTGACATTCATTCATTCATTAATTTTGAAAATTTATAAAGGCCCTCTTCAAGAAACTGCTATAAGGCGCTCGCAGCCCAGCCACAGCCATTAAGTAGGATTTGAGATATTTCAAAAATGCAGGGGAATATAACAGCCTCGGCATAAGTCGCAAGGTTAGTGGGAGGCCATTCCAAATAGCGGGGCCTACAACTGAAAAGACTCGGCGCTGTCTAATAGAAGTGCGAGCTCGCGGAACCAAAAGCTCACCCGTTGCCGCAGAGCGAAGAGCTCGACGGGCTGCAAGGTCGGAGACAGGTCGACAAAGGCTAGACAAGTACATTGGAGCACAAGAAAGAAGGCACTGCCAAACAAGTGCAGCAACTCGGTAGGAGATGCGCTGTAAAATAGGGAGCCAGTGAAGAACGTCACGCATATAAGCAGAGACGGGGGCATATTTAGGAATGCGGCCAATGAGGCGAGCAGCCGGTGCGCGGACGATTGACCACCGGACGGTTGACCACCGGACGGTTGACCACCGGACGATTGACCACTGCGGACGTTTGACCATCGGCCGATTGACCACCGGACGATTGACCACCGGTCTAGTGGTGACTTAAATTTATTAACAAAATTTCAAAGCAAACCGGTATAGCTTTTATCTTAGCTTTTAGCTAAGCTTGAAAGCGAAATTTCGTATTTACCGCCAGTAGGTTAACCCTATAACGCACACCTGGGGTCCATCGGACCCCAGAGGTGCGATATCTTGAACATCTTTTTTGATATGAATAGTAAAAATCTGAAATAATTCAAATTCCTCAACAATTCATCCCCCTACATGTACAAAAAAGTTGGGAGACTGTAGCACCCCTGGTTGATTTGAAAAAAATTGAGAAAGACACCTAGGGCATATTTAGCACACCTGGGGTCCAACGGACCCCAGGCTTCAGCATTGATAGATCCATGCTGCATCGACTATAGCATAATGGGAACAGGACATACCCCCGGCCCATAACCCATGCCGTTACTCCCCCCATTGCCCTTCGACATTACCCACAGTGGGACATTACCCCCGCCCCGCAATTACCCCCACCCCTAAGTTTATACTTAGATACAGTGTAGTATGCATGTATGTATATATGTGTGTATGTGTATGTATGAATTTATATATAATAATGTATGTATTGTGTATATGTGTGCACGCATTCATGCATGCATGCATGCATGCATGTATGTTGTATATCCATATGAATATATGAATGTATGTATGTATGTATGTTTGTATGTATGCGTGTATGAGTATGTATGTATGTATGTACTTATGTATGTATGCATGTACGTATGTATGTGTGCATGTATGTTTACGAACATACACACATACATACATAGCTACATGCATACTTACATATATACACACATACATACATGCACATACACTGCACATTTGTACATACAAGCATACATAGTAGGGTGGAGTGAAAAAACCGAAAATTGGAATTCCGAAAAGTAATGGCAACCAAAAGTTGCCCAATGACATGGGGTCAAAAAATGTGTAAAAAGTTTTTAAAAATATTAATGTCTTCAGCCCCCATAAGTGGGCCAAAGTTCCGAAAAATTGCATTTTTAAAAGAAAATTGCCGGTTTTATCATGAAATATTCTTAGTACAAAATAACTAACTGCCATTCAATACACCGTTGGAAAGAGCTCTTAAAACTGAACAAAATGGTTTATTCATTTACAGAATAGTCCCATATTTGTAGAAGATATTAATTTTTTACCATACCCCCTCTTCGCGACATGTCGCGAAACCTAAAACAGTAAAACACTAATAACTTTTTTATCCTTTGAGATATTTCAATGCGTAATATGTCATTCGATTCTGTTTAGGACCCTCTTTCTAATGGTGTATTGTAAGGTGAGATTGCATATTGTTTGTTTGATATTATTGGGATGGTATCTAATATGCACCTTGACTGAAAGCACTTCCAAAGACTTTCATGGAAATCGTATTGCCGTCACAGTAGGGCAAAGTCACAAATGTCAGAATTTGTCTCATATACTGGCATGCATCATTGACCATCAGCAAGTAATCATGCTCTTTTAAAATTTATCCGATCCACTGTGTCTTAGAGGGACAGTAGTGCGTTACAGTCCTATAGTTAATTTTGATTTCAAATATCAGTTTCAGTTCTCGCGATCTTAATGGCGTCCGGACAGACTCATCTCCGTTGTCTGCACCTTAGCTACGGCTGCAATAGCTTCATTCACACTTTTAAGACACCTTTCAAAAATACTCTAATCTGGACATTGAAACTGTCAAACTATCGAGCCTGACCGGTAATATGAAATTGGAGCTATTCTGTCTTTTGGCTGTGTTAGAACAGATTGTTGGAACAGCAACCCTCCAGGTATGAAAGTCAATTAATTCTACATTATCTGTTGAGTTAAGATTCTGAGGCAGAACATGGAAGCACTGCACAGACAACTTTCTATCTTGTTTTCAGCTATTGACATTCTCCTCAGACCAAGTTCTTTCATAGAAGTAGCCTATACACCGCATTGGGATGATATCTATTATGCACCCTGACTGAAAGCACTTCCAAATACTACAGTCACTCTATTAGCCTAATATACCGCGTACAGGCTATTGGGGTGGCATCTAATATGCACCCTCACTGAAAGCAATGCCAAAGACTTTCAAGGAAGTCGTATTGCCGTCGCAGTAGGGTAATGTCACAAAATGCCAGACAATAGTCTCACATACTGGCATGCATAATTGATTATCAGCAAACAATCATGTTCGCTTAAAATTGTTTATAACCACTGTGTCTTAGAGTGACTGAGGTGCAGACAACGGAGATGAGTCTGTCTTTGCAAGTGCTTTCAGTCAGGGACCTCAGGGTGCATAATAGATATCATCCCAATACGGTGTATAGGCTACTTCTATGAAAGAACTTGGTCTGAGGAGAATGTCAATAGCTGAAAACAAGATAGAAAGTTGTCTGTGCAGTGCTTCCATGTTCTGCCTCAGAATCTTAACTCAACAGATAATGTAGAATTAATTGACTTTCATACCTGGAGGGTTGCTGTTCCAACAATCTGTTCCAACACAGCCAAAGGACAGAACAGCTCCAATTTTATGTTACTGGTCAGGCTCGATAGTTTGACAGTTTTAATGTCCAGGTTAGAGTATTTTTGAAAGGTGTCTTAAAAGTGTGAATGAAGCTATTGCAGCCGTAGCTGAGGTGTAGACAACAGAGATGAGTCTGTCCGGACGCCATTAGGATCGCGAGAACTGAAACTGATATTTGAAATCAAAATTAACTATAGGACTGTAACGCACTACTGTCCCTCTAAAACACAGTGGATCGGATAAATTTTAAAAGAGCATGATTACTTGCTGATGGTCAACGATGCATGCCAGTATATGAGACAAATTCTGACACTTGTGACTTTGCCCTACTGGGACGGCAATACGATTTCCATGAAAGTCTTTGGAAGTGCTTTCAGTCAAGGTGCATATTAGATACCATCCCAATAATATCAAACAAACAATATGCAATCTCACCTTACAATACACCATTAGAAAGAGGGTCCTAAACAGAATCGAATGACATATTACGCATTGAAATATCTCAAAGGATAAAAAAGTTATTAGTGTTTTACTGTTTTAGACTTCGCGACATGTCGCGAAGAGGGGGTATGGTTAAAAAATTAATATCTTCTACAAATATGGGACTATTCTGTAAATGAATACACCATTTTGTTCAGTTTTAAGAGCTCTTTCCAACGGTGTATTGAATGGCAGTTAGTTATTTTGCACTAAGAATATTTCATGATAAAACCGGCAATTTTCTTTAAAAATGCAATTTTTCGGAACTTTGGCCCACTTATGGGGGCTGAAGACATTAATATTTTTAAAAACTTTTTACACATTTTTTGACCCCATGTCATTGGGCAACTTTTGGTTGCCATTACTTTTCGGAATTCCAATTTTCGGTTTTTTCACTCCACCCTAATACATAGGCTTACCTACAATAGTGCCTGAATAGATTACGTACGTACACACATAAATATTATATACACGCATAAAAAAATACAAACAAAAACACGTACATACATACTTACAAACATACAGTATGTATACATTCAATCATACATACATACATACATACATACATACATACATACATACATACATACATTCATGCATACATAAATGTATACATACACAGATACATATGCATGCGTAATGCATACATACATACATACATACATACATACACGCATACATACATGCACACACATACATACATACATACATGCATACATTCATACATACATGTACAATTGTACATACATAGTATTACATACATACAAATGGCAACTCCTAATGTTTTTTGGCTGCGCCACTGGTCAAAATTATTGAGCAAGCTAGAAATTCTCGCTAAGAATTTTTTTATGAAAATCACCATTTTTCACATATTTTAATTTATTTTGAGCACTTCCGGTTATGAAAAGACAAATTATTTAGCATGACAATGTAGCCCTACATTCCCTCTATGAAGGGGCAGAATGTTTCTTCTTAATAATAAATGACGGATAAAATATTACAGTCGTTAACCTAAGTTGGTGGTTTCCACCTCCCCTCTTGGTACCTAGATAGTATAACTTTTGAACGGTATGGGGTATCATCACATATCTTACCTCTAAATGTGTGTAAATGAACCCCCTGCAAGTACTTAAAATGTAATTTTTTTTCCATACGAGAAATGTTTGATGGTGAGAAAACTTAACGGAAGGGGATACCACCGGCCCCCCTTGGCAGCCCTAGAGGGTTAATTTTCGGCCTACATATTGACCCAAACATGTTTCATGAGTGCATGTGCTATGTACAACATAAATTTAAGTCGTTTATTCCCATGTTCTATCTAATTGATATAATTTCAACCCATGTTATCGGTGGGGTCCATTGGACCCCTGGTGTGCTAAATCGAGGACCCCGGTATAAGCGCGTAGCGCGTGGACGTTTACCAGAGGCTCTGTAGATGTGAGTCACATACAACAGTTGATCTACTTGGGTGCATGCAGGCAGGCAGTGGAGGCTGTACACAGATTAAGTTCAAAGTTTAATGCAGCCGGCAGTAGTACGTTGGATGTACATGTAGTAATATTGTCAGTTTCTTAAGAATTAACTTTTGTTAGACACATAAACTCTTTAGTTTGGTAAGTAATTAAAAATATGATGACATGCTGAGACTAATATTTTAATCAGCATTCATATTGTTACAGCTGCCAATGGTGTTTATAAACTTCTGATCTGCAGGGTATTTCTAACCATATTTGCTTAACTGTACTGTTATCATCCAACCATTGGAATGGGTGACCCAGTTTTTGGTAATAGTGTGGATGAGCTGAAAATCTGCTGCTTGTCTATTAGGGCTGTTGAATGTCAAATATCAGAGTGTACATGTATATATACAGTACTTTAAACCAGTATTCATTTCCCCAAACTTGTCAGCATTCTATAAGTTCATCACTAGTTTTAACTAGAAGTGTTCTTGTTGAACTAACTTCCTTGGCTGCTTGTCCTACATTTGAATTAGTCTTAATCCATGTTTCTGTTTGACTTTGTCTGTGCTTTCATTCTGTTCTCTTTCAGTTGGCTTATGTGCAGTATAATAATTATAGGCAGCCTATCTCCTCCAGTTGATTTACCTTCTGGATATTGAAGAGACTGGGGCTTATAGATATAGTACTCTGTTATTTTATGTTGTGTGCATTAGACTAGTTTGCTTTCATAATTATTATGACAAATATAATGGAGACAGCAGACACGAAAAGCTTCGCCTTCACAACAGTAATTTCGATATTGTATTTAGATCATTCAGCATGGTTCTTGTGTTGTGTTCAATTTGTCTGTAGAATACATTTCATGTAAGCATGGTGAACTGTGCAGCGTATGGTTGTCGGAGTGGGTATAAATCCCAAAAATCCACACTTGATGATACTGGCACAAGAGGAGATTCAAAGCTGTCGTACCATGCCTTTCCCATTCAGGACAAGGACTTATGCGACAGATGGGTTCGTGCGATACGGCGAGAAGACTTTGTGCCGACCAAACATTCAAAGCTCTGTTCGCTACATTTCCGAGAAGTCGATTTCGTTGAGGCAAGTAGGGACACCAACAAGCAACGGAGAAAAGGAGACGACAAACAACTTTTCCGGCGATATCTGAAGGATGGCGCTGTCCCTTCGATCCTTCCAAATGCTCCTCGGTACTTGACAAACACAGGTGTGGCACCAAGGACAACTGTGAGAGCCACAACGAGCAGCAGACTGGAGCATGAAGCGAGTGTCCTCGAGCAAATGGAAGAGTCTTTCCTAGCTGCGGATGATCTTTCACAATTAACAACAGCTGAAATCGCCGACCGCTTGCAGAAGGAAACTACTCTTCCTCAGGGCTTCACAATGACCCACATCGATCAGAGCCTCTTCATCTACATTCTTGAAGTGACAGATGATGTGCCTAAGATTAAGGCATCAGTTACTGTTAAGGCCAATCTGTCTGTAGCTGTCAGTATTGAGGAGAAATTGGTCAATATGACACAGTTCAAAGACCTGGTCAGTGGCTCACTCACAAAGCTGTCACAAATCGTGAACCTCCACGATATTCCTGGATAGCATTAATCGTGGTGGTCTCTCAAAGCCAACTGATTTCGCGTTCATGGTGGCCGTTCTCTGCTGGAGAGTCTGGGAAGAAGTGAGGTCAACACCAGAAATGATGCAACTATTCCTCTCCAGTTCCTCTCAAAGATCACTGTTCTGCAAAATGATGGATCGCGCCTCTTACACCGGCAACTTCGTAGATCAGTTTCAAGGCGAGGACGTGTGTACTGGTGGCCACGATTTGCTGCCTTTGATTGCCCGGCGGTTTTTTAACTGCGTGGCTAAGAACTTAGCCAAAGAGTTCACGAACAAAGCAAATGAACTGTCGGGTCAATCTGGCCATTCGTCGGCCAAAAAACGCAAACTGGCCAAGCTCACCAGCACCTCATCACAGAAGTGAGGAAACTGCTGCTTGGTCCGCTCATCCTTCCATTCGGCAGATGACATTGGCAAATTGATTTCAGGACATTATGGATACCTTGCATGGCTGCCTACAGGTAAAGTCGACCATGGTCCATGGATGTAATAACTTGTGATCATTCATTCATACTACAAATTGTAATCACAATGTGTTGTATCAGTTTGAAAATGAACGAATATTATTATTATTAATAACAATTTTCATTTTTATGCCTATTTTATGCATTTTTATTATCATTATTATAACCGGAATGTTAGTTGCTGTGTGTATAATAACACTGTACTATTCACTCTTGGTGTGTGCACTGCGGTTGCTTCTTGGTTTTTTTTACTTTGACTGTGTCGCTGTGTTGTGCTTGTGCATGTGCTAATACAAGAACATGTAATATGGCCTAAAACATTGCAGAGTCACTTTAAATGCTTAATAATCAAACTCTGTTGGCTTTTTAAGTGCTGTGAGAGTATCAACTTGATAGATATTTGCTGCATGCAGTAGACCAACTGTTGTATATGGCAATAGACAGGTAATCGTCCAGGCTACGCCTTTAATACCGGGGTCCTCGGCTAAATGCGTTGGCGCGGAAGGTGTGCGTCATAGGGTTAAAGATAAACATCGTCGGCTTCTTTTAATTCTTACTATGTGCACAGCCTAAAGGCCTACATGAAATAGCACATCGCAGTTATTAAGTACGCATTCCAAATAAACCTCGGTTTAACACATTTTTATTAACGCTTTACATTCGCTTGAGTATATTTTCGCATTTCACTTTGTATTATTATTCGATTAGGCTACAAATTAAAAAGAGTATGTGATACATTGAGTCTGTGTCGTAAAGTTTTATAAAAATCAAGCGATGGTCAATCGTCCGGTGGTCAATCGGTCGATGGTCAAACGTCCGCAGTGGTCAATCGTCCGGTGGTCAACCGTCCGGTGGTCAACCGTCCGGTGGTCAAACCCTCTAGAATCGAGCAGCCGAACGAAGAACTCGTTCAAGGCGTACAATTTGTCCAAGTGGCAGACCCATAAGTACCGAACTGCAATGATCAATAATTCTACTCGTGACAAAGGCATGCACAAAAGTCATGGCAGCACTATGATTTTTGTCTTGACTCCTTGAAACAACTCGGAGTTGCCGAAGCTGGTAGTATCAACTACGAGTGATCAAATTGATATGCTTTGAGAAATTGAGCTCTTGAACCAAAGTAATGCCAAGGTGAGAGAGAAGGATATATCAGGGAAAGTTGATGTAATTAAGTGCAGGTCAGTGGATGCCAATTGTCTGTGATTATCAAACCAGATGAACTGAGTTTTAGAGGGATTTAGTAGCAAACGATTAGATGCCACCCATGATGAGAGAGCATCATTGGCACCGGACATTAAAGATACAGTGGACACTGCATCAGCAGCAAAGCAGTGAGCATAGGCTTGCACGTCGTCAGCATGGTGCAGGAGGCCACATGTAGACAACAATTTACTAATACCAGCTGTAGGCTACTCCACTGACGTAACTAATCGTGTGTTATTTTGCATGATTTTCAATATAAAATAGTGATGATTGTGTTGTTATGAACTGCAGAGGCGCGGGTGATCGCGGTAGCTGTGATTGTTCCAGTTGTGGTCATTGCCGCCATTGCTATCGCAGTCTTCTTCATAAAACGACATCGTGAGTAGAGTTCTTTTTTAGAAACTTTCCTCGTCCATAAATTAATTTGTATGTGTCTAAACTCATTTCTGTCACGTACATCAAATTCCCCACGCTCTGATTGTGCCTTGTGCGGCGCGGTGGTGTACTGGAGGAGTTCGGTGCCTTGGAGCCAGAGGGTTCCAAAGTCGAATCAACCTCAAGCCGCCGCAAGTACTACTATAATAGCGAGCTAGAAGGGCCCTGTAGAAATTTGATAAATAAATAACTGACTAACTAAACAAATAAAACTAACTAAAGTTACTAAACTAAAACCTAACAGACTTAAGCAAGGGGCCACCAAAAGTTGAGTCAGCCGATTTTGGCTTAATTGTTACCCCCCCTTCTTTCATTGTCACACATCTTCACAAAAGTTACACCCGCCATCTATTTTTGTTCAAATCACATTGCCTGTCAACCGCTGCCTCATTCATTTATGTGATTCAGTAATATTTAATTGTTTGAACTATTATCTAGAATTTAAATATTGACATAAATAAATAAATTGTTAGTAGTAGTTAATCTTCGCTTCTGGATGTCTTTTATTATTTCCTGAGGGGGGTGCTCGGTAGTACAGTGGATAGCGCGCTGGACTGTCGACCAAGAGGTCGGGGGTTCAATTCTCCGCCGGGGCAGAAATTTGTAACGAGATTTCTGTTCCTCTAGCCGACTCAGCTATGATGAGTACACGGTCAGTGGATGATGAGACGGTGAGGGAGAGGATTGGCCACTGCCCTCTGGATGTCTTTTATTATTTCCTGAGGGGGGGGGTGTTCGGTAGTACAGTGGATAGCGCGCTGAACTGTCAACCAAGAGGTCTTTTATTATTTCCTCCTCTTCTCCTTTGGGGGTGTTTTCCATTGAAGAAAAAACGAGTAGCTAGGGAAAGGTTTTGAGGTAATAAACGAGCAATCTGGGGGTGTTTCCATTGCCGATAAATTAAGCTAAAATAGTGCTACAAACCAGTTAAAAGTCTTAGTCTTTTGTATAAGCTATTGTATGCAAGAAGGCCTTATCGTTGCAACCGATCCATAACATCGTTGACACTTCGCACGTGGTACAATGCGATTAAATCTTATCGTACGCGGTGCAATTTGTGGAAAAATCGACCTTGGCCAAAAATCTTGTCGTTCTACTTCCGGTTCTGTCGTCAAGATAAATTCTTGTCGCTGCTGTATGATGAAGACAAGTTTATAGGTCACGGTCATTATTATGAAGACGCGAAATGAAAATCGCTGTTTACAAGACTTATGTATACACACACACACACACACACACACACACACACACACACACACTTTTTTCTAAGTTTTTTTCCTAGGTTTTTTTTTCTAACTTTTTTTCTAACTTTTTTTCTAGGTTTTTTTTTCTAAGTTTTTTCCTAGGTTTTTTTTTTTCTAACTTTTTTTCTAGGTTTTTTCTAACTTTTTTTTCTAGGTTTTTTTTAGGTTGTTTTTTTTTTTTCTTTTGTTTTTTTTTTTTTTTTTTTTTTTTTTTTTTTTTTTTTCCTAGGTTTTTTTTTTTTTTTTTTTTTTTTAGTCATCCGTTCCAAAAAGTCAAGAATTTTGTTTTCTCGAATGTCTTTTTCTTCTTAGAACAGGCTGCGAATGTACAGTTCAACTTGTTAATAAAGCGTGTTCATAGAGAACAAATGATTGCACAAGGGCTGTAGTAGTAAATCAGTTTGCTAATAGTAGTAGTAAATTCACAATGATATCAAGTCTTTATTGTTAACCCATGAATTGAATGAATCATCATAGCCTAACCATTTAACCAAAGACCGATTTCCTCTTTTTCTTATAATCTTTTCTATTTTAAATGTATCTTGCGTTGTCGATTGCAGTTCAGCTTCATAAAATGTCCCTTGAATTAATTCTTCATTATAGTCAGATATTTTATACGTTATTGGATCTGTGTATTGGATTTGTGTTATAGTAAAAATTTCTTCACTCCAGTTAGCGGTATATCCTTTCTCAAATGTCTTTTTCTTCTTAGAAATTCTTACTTTATCTCCTACCGAAAATTTAGGTTTAACAGTTTCAGGTACAGCGTCCCCATACAGATTCATCCACACAACCCATTCGTTTGCTTTAACACTCGCTTTAACAGGAGTCATTTTAATGGAAGAATGTCTTGTGTTGTTGTATAAACTAACCATATTATCTAAAACATCGATATATCTCTGAGTTGAATTTGCTGTAAAATACTTAAACATCTTCTCTTTTACTGTCCTATTAAATCTTTCCACGATACAAGATTTCTCTTCGTTCTCAGTTGAATACAACTCCATACCTAATGATTTTACCTGTTTATTATAGAATTCTGTTCCTTTATCAACCCAAAGTTTATCACCCCTTCTTTTGCTCGTATTAAATATTTTAACGAAAGCATCTGCCACAGATTCTCCGCGCTTATCTTTTAACGGCTGAATAAATGCATACTTGGAGAATATATCAATGACGCTTAACAAATATTTCACACCAGAATTAAATTTAGCATAAGCCTGCATGTCAATCAAGTCTGCTGCCCAAACTTTGTCCACTCCCTGCACATAAACAACTCGCTTCCTGAACTTCCTGACTATTGGTTTATGTAATTCATCGGCAAGCTCATCGGTCCAAGTCAAATTCTTTTTTTTAACCCCATTCCAAAATGGGTCTTCGTCGATAAAATTGGTTTTACTATAGATCTTTCCACTCGTTCGCGGAACGAAGGATTAGGTATATTATTTAATTCATCTATCATAGCTCTGTCAGCGACGTTTCTCCCTGCTGTATCAGTATGTTTAGCATAGGCTAGGTCATGACGATAGGCTGCTGCATCAACTCTGTCTACTGGTTTACTCCAATCTTTTGGTGTTCCATCACTATTCAATCGCAAATCCAATCGAGTTCCTGGACCCGTGAAAGAATGTCCTGGAAGATGCATTTCGCCCGGATATTTTGCCCATGGAAGTTTAATGTTAGAAGTAGCAGAATTGAGAGCTGATACCAAATCACCTCCTTGTACAGTAGTGGACATTTTAGTAAACTGAGTTTTTCTAGCGCCACACTCAACGCACACACCCCTAAGCATAGGTCTACCATTCTTACTGACGACTCGTTGAACATCTTTAGATTCAGTTTGTCGCTTACATTTTACACAATACGAGTTGTGCTCCATTTTAATATAATATAATTAAAATGGAAGTCCAAGACCTATCGTGGAATGAAGAATCAAGTAAACGCTTTAACAGTCCTCTCCTACCAAGAAGCATCAGAGGTTTGATCGTCGGTAAGTCTCAATGCGGCAAGACAATATTACTACTTAATTTATTACTGAGACCTGGTTGGTTAGACTATGATAACTTGCAAATCTTTGGAAAAAGTCTTTTTCAATCAGAATACAAGATACTTAAGAAAGCATTCGAAGAGAAATTACCAAAGGAAGCAATTATAAGACTTTTTGATAATCGCGATGAGATAATGAAATTAAATGTATCACCGACCGCCGTAGTCGAGGAGATGTCTAAAAACATGGGGGAAACATCGGATATAGACTGCAAGTTCTTTGAAACCTCTGAAGATGTTCCAGATCCACGAGACTTGAGTCGAGATAAGAAGAATCTCATGATTTTTGATGATTTACAGTTAGAGCGACAAAATAAATGCGAATCGTATTATATAAGAGGTAGACATAGTAATGTAGACTGCTTTTACCTAGCACAAAATTATTTCAAGCTGCCTAGACAAACTATAAGAGAGAATGCTAACTTTATATGTCTATTCCCTCAAGACCTCAAAAATATTAATCATATATACAGCGATCATATAGGCGTAGATGATATGACTATTGAAGAATTTCGAAAATTATGCAAAACTGCGTGGGATGAAACGCATGGTTTTGTGGTTATTGACTTGACTAGCAAAACAAATAAGGGCAGGTACAGATCTGGATTAGATACATTTTACATTAAATAAAAGCAATAATAAAATGATAACAAAATTTAAGATTTTATATTCTAGGTTTAAAAATAGCTATCTAAAATGGAAACCCTTCTTGACGAAATTTTATCTAATACTCAAACGATTGCACGCAACACAGAAGCTAAAGAATCCTTTTGCATTTTGTTGAGCGAAAGGAGCACACGAATTCGAACGAAATTTAATCCACTAATCGAACTGGACAAAAGTAAGAAGTATGAAATGGCCCTTGTTAATCTTGAAACTTACTACAGTTTTCCCAATATAGACGAAACAAATAATAAATTCGTATATTCGTCAGATAACGGTGTAACGTGGGAAGATTTAGACATTCCAACCGGTTGCTATGAAATCGAAGACTTAAACGATTACATACAGAGAATTCTAAAAGAAGAAGGTCATGGTCAATGTATAAAGTTGCAACCAAATAACAATACTTTGAAGGCTGTTTTGGAAATTGATGAGAACTATAAAGTTGATTTTACAGTACCAAATTCAATTAGCACCGTTCTAGGATTTCAGAGTCGTGTATACTCCGAAGGATATAACGAATCCGAGCACATAGTCGATATAAACAGCGTGAATAGTTTACGAGTTACGAGTGATGTAATAGGATCATCGTATGCCAACGGAACTACGGAGAACATAATTTATTCTTTCTTTCCATCGGTCGGGCCTGGTTACAAGATAATCGAATCTCCTCATAATCTCGTGTATCTTCCAATAACGCTATACTCTATTTCATCGATGGAAACAAAACTAATAGACCAAAATGGAAAACTAATTAATTTAAGAGGTGAGGAATTATCGATACGATTTCATATAAGAGAGGTTTAATTTAAAGTTTATATTTAATATAAGATGAGCGCTTACGCTAAGGTCAAAGTTAATATTTCTGAAGGGCAAAAAGAGAAGATTAAGCGAGCTGTTCAAGTCGGAACTGGGGTGAGTATAAGACTTTCTCATGAAGATATAACTGGTGAGCATGTATTAGCTCTAAACCAGAGGCAAATTAACAAGTTAACTAAAGCGTATCAGAATGGAACTGGAGTGACAATTAAAATGGGTAAAAAGCAATTAGAAGACAATGCGAGAGTCGAAGGCGGATTTATTGGCGCTATTCTACCGTTCTTAGCAACAGCCGGAAAGTTTCTACTGTCTAGTGTTCTTCCGAGTTTAGCCACAGGAGCCTTAACAGGATTGGGTTCTGCAGCTGGTTCCAAAATTGTTGATAAAATTAGTGGATCTTCGATCTCACACCCGATAAGTGGATCTTCGATCTCACATCCGATAAGTGGATCAGGCGTGCTCTACGTTAAGAAAGGAGGAATATGCTGTAAGATAGTGCCTGCTGGGGAAGGTCTTTTTCTATCTCCGTGGAAAAAGGGTAGTTCGATATCGGGTTCTGGTCTGTTTATGAAAAGAGGAACAGGATATATCAGCGGTGAAGGTCTTATACTTGGTCCCAATTCACCATTTAAAAATATTCCTATTCTTGGAATGTTACTTTAAAAAACCACTTATATAAATGTCTGGATACGGTCACCCAATACACAAATTTATCACCAAACGGAAGCCTCGTGTGAGTACAATAATTTGGTTGCCTAAAGTGGTCACTCACGCTCCTGCAAGACAACGAGCAGGCGATAGATATGAGATTTTTGCTCAGCAAGCGATAACGATTGAACCAAAGACAAATATTACAGTAGAAGTAGGCCTTGGAGTCCGAATGACCAGTGGAATGTGTCTAGTCTCTCTTAGACAGAAGTTGAAACAACTCAGACTGAGCCTTCAAGATGGTACAGTACTAGAGGACGCAGAGGATATAATAATTACAATACAAAACAACTCCGATTCACCAGTTACTATAAACGAAAAAGACTCCATATGTTATGTTAATTACTACGATGCATAAATTGTACGTTTTATGTTTACGTTTTATGTTTACGTTTTACGTTTACGTTTTACGTTACGTTTTAAACATTATAATAAAAAATGTCACTACTGAAAATTAGTGATCCTGCAAAAAGAGATTTTATTATCGAAGAGTTTTTAAAAACGAAAAAAAATATTAAACAAAACTTTCTCTCAGAGAGAATAGATGATCTTGGACTTCAACGAGAATTAACGAAAATCTACAAACCAATAGTCGACTCTCAATCAGCAATTTCGAAAGAACAAAACGCTTTGCTGTCGACAATAAAGGATAATTCTGCAGCAACATCACTTGCTCTAAAATCACTTCCAGATTCGTTGAAAACTATTCAATTTCCCCAGTATCCGTCTATAGAGGCGTACGATGACGATGACCCAGTAGAAGACATTAGAAGGTTAGAATTAGGAAATATTGCAGTTGAATACCTTAAAAAATATGCTTCTGATAAAAGACTTGTGGACACAACATTCTGATTAAGATCAAGAGATGGAAAATTCTACATCGGTGACAGCGAAGCCTCAATCCAAGGAAATGATATTACAGTTGGAACCACAACTTATCAAGGAACTCCAGGATTATGGGAATTGTTAACGTTAGCTAGTCCAAACAGTTCAATTTATGATAATCGTGATCTCGAAGAATACGCCGAGATTCTAACTAAAACGAATGCCATGAGTCAGCCAAATAAACCAAACAAACCTAAATCGTCTAGAAGTGTAAAATATAAACAGATAATAAAACCCATATGGGACGATTACATAAAGTTAAGAGGTAAAACAGGAAGCGGAATAATTACCATTCCTTCAGATCCTAACGAATTAGTAAAACAATTAGAGTTGCGAATATATAGCTACAAAGCGGGAAATACAGGAGTAAGAAATGAAATTGTAGGTATGACGGATGAGTTACTGAGACAGGGAGTGATATCCAAAGATGAATATAAAAAATTGATGATCTAATTTAAAAATTGATGATATAGAAATGCTGGTCGTTGCGAGAAGAAGTTATAAAAAAGTACACGTTGTCGGTGGAGCAGGAATATTCGATTCCATTGCAGGATTTCTCAAGAGACTACTGACATCGAATGCAGCCAAACAAATTGCGAGCACAGCTGTCAAAGAGATTGGAGGTGTTGCTAAGGATAAGGCTATCGACGTTGGAAAACGATTACTCAATAAGATACTCCCACCAACCACCGTTCAGCAGCCGATAACTCAAGAAACTAAAGTAATTCTAGCTAGATTACTCGGGTCGAATCCGCAAATGACGGGAGGAGCTATTAGAATTCAAGATCTAGTAAAACGCTTAAACGGAGGTGGTTTGAAAATGGCTTAAACATATTTTCTTATTTAAAAATATATGTATAATAAAATGCAATCCGATATTCTAAGATTCACAGAGCAACCATTGATCGATGAAGGTATAGAGCGATACGAATGGCATGAGTACGAACCTGTAGCGAGAACTAACCTTAACAGTTCTGGTGAAATAAGAATAAATATTGAATTACAAGACTTATACAGTCACCCAGCAGAATCATATCTGCAATTCGACGGAAGACTAATTAAAGCCGATGACACCGCATACGTTAATGCCGATTTAGTCGCTCTTACGAATAATGGGCTTATGTATCTATTCAGTCAAATATCCTATCAGTTATCTAATCAAGAAATCGAAACGCTATTTCATCCGGGTCAAGCTACAACGATGCTCGGTTTACTTACGTATCCAAACGATTTTCAGTTGACTCAAGGCTTAAATCAGCTGTGGTATAAAGACACTGCAGCGACTGCTGTTATTGCGGACAACCCCGGCTTTGCCACTAGACAAAGCTTTCTCATTCGCAAACCAAACACTAAAGGAATGTTCAGCTTTATTGTTCCGTTGAAGCATATTTTTGGGTTTTGCGACGATTACGACAAGATTATTTACGGTTTTAAACAGACGCTGACTTTAGTTCGTAAAGCCGACGATGATGCAATATTCCGAGATAACGCTGCAGCTGCTGGAAAAGTTGCGATAAACAAAATTTCATGGTTTATTCCACACGTTATTCCTTCCGATATGGAACGAATGCAGTTGTATAAGACGATTGAATCGAAATTAACGTTGCCAGTTGCGTATAGAGCTCGTCAATGCGACACAATAACGGTTCCTCAGTCGACAAGTTTCAGTTGGCGTCTTAGCGTAAAAACATCACCTGAGAAACCTAGATATATCATCGTAGGATTTCAGACGGACCGTAGCGGTAATCAGGAAAGTAATCCGTCGCTATTTAATCACTGCGACCTTAAGAACATATATGTGATGATGAATCAAGAAAGATATCCAGCTGTCGACCATAACCTGTCGTTTCCTAATCAACAATTCTCCAGAGCGTACAGAGACGCGTCCTCCTTTAGTCAAAAATTCTATGGTATGGATAAGTTGATTACCCAAAGCAATATAACACCTGTAGATTATAAAGAATTATACCCGTTGTTCGTGTTCGATGTAAGCAAACAATCCGAGCGTTTGAAATCTTCAGTCGTTGATATTCAAATTAAGGCTCTTTTCAATGCAGCAGTGCCAGCCGACACAGAAGCGTATGCTGTCGTAATTTCAGATAGGTTGCTGCAGTTCCAATCGGATGGGCAGAAAATGAGTGTTGTGTATGGAAAATTGATTTAAAGAATACTTATATATTATGAAGCTACCAGAGCTTAGAATGTTAGCCAAGCATCACGATGTTACAGGCACTTCGCATCTCAACAAACCTCAAATGATAGCTGTATTGATTGAAAAGAATATTCTTCCGACGGACTACAAGTCTGTGTCATATCGACATGACACGTTGAGCAGTATCAGGAAACAACCGAGAAGAGTAGATATTATAGATCGAGAGACTGGCGTTGTTACCTCGTATCCATCGATGTATAAAGCTGCTAAGGCGTATGGTCAGAGTGCTGGCATAATAGCTTATCATAACGGAAATGTCTGGAGAGATAGATACGAAATTAAAGTGTATGAGAGATAGAATGATATTGAAGTGTTTGGGAGATGCTAATATGGATATTAATATTTTTGCGTGGTAAGATAAAATGGATTTAAAGAAAAGTAGTTTAAGAAACATGAACCATGTTGAACACTTGCTCGACTCATCGGTTCCTGACATTAAGGTTCCTACGCTTACTCCCACACCTGGTAAGTACAAACCAGTAGCGCCTAAGAGAAAATACAAAAATAGGGTTAGAGCTAAAATAAATGATTTTGCGGATTGGCTACTTAGTTATGTGCCCGAACAAGCAGAGGTTAATGAAAAACTAGAATCATTGAAGTCAACTGTTTCTAGGATATTTGATAAAATTAAAATTAGAGAAACGGCGTCGGCTATTAAAGGATTCACCAAGCAATATAGAATAGATGGAACTAATGGAATGGACGCCTCGTCGTTTCTTAATTTCGTCAGACCGCAGGTAGTAAATCTGTTGTCGAGTAATCGCCAGACAAAGACTAATTTGGTTCTTACTTGTACTATGGAACGAATAGATATGAAATCTGGAATAGTGACTTCTGAGGATATACCATTCGTTTCCAGGGCAGAAGTTATTTTAGAAGCTACCGACTTGAATGAAATATACAGCAG
Organism: Lumbricus rubellus; assembly: GCA_945859605.1. Classification (NCBI taxonomy): domain Eukaryota; kingdom Metazoa; phylum Annelida; class Clitellata; order Crassiclitellata; family Lumbricidae; genus Lumbricus; species Lumbricus rubellus. The sequence goes on from OX243819.1 coordinate 2,875,459, forward strand.
AAAAAAAGATAAAATCATGGAGTCTATTGCTAGTTTTCAGATGCAAGGAAGTAATTGGAGATTTAAAGCTGTTGTAAAATTAGATATCAATACGGTAAAATATAAACCCTTGAGAGGTAGTTCTTACATTCCACTTCCCGACTTTTTAGCTCATAAAAAGGCTATTATCAATATGAAAAACGACGACGAAGAATGTTTCAAATGGTGTATCACTAGAGCTTTGAATCCGGTGGATGACCATCCGGAAAAAATAACTAAAGCTTTGAAAGAACAGTCTAAAAAACTTAATTGGAGTGGCATTGAGTTTCCAGTTGCTGCTGATGCTAATGTGATAGGTAGGTTCGAGAGAAATAACAATATTAATGTTAATGTATTCGGTTTTGAAAAACATGTCTACCCGCTTTATCTGTCTAAGTGTGAAAGTAGTATTTGTGTAGATCTATTGCTTATTTCCAACGGAGAAAGGAAACATTATTGCTGGATCAAGAATTTTAACAGATTGATGAGATTTCGGACTAATTCGATGTATTATTGTAAAAGGTGTATGAATGGTTTCACAACGCCAGGAGCGCTTAACAACCATAATGAGTACTGCTCTCAACATAACGCACAAAAAATAGAAATGCCAGAACCAGGAACTATGTTAAGTTTTAAAAATTATAACAATTCTATGAGGGTTCCGTTTATAGTCTACGCAGATTTTGAGTCTTTTGTAAAACCGATCGATACATGCCAACCAAATCCAGAGTTGTCGTACACTAATAAATATCAAAAGCATACTCCTAGCTCCTTTTGTTACCACATAAAATGTTTCGACGATAGTGTATATTCTCAAGATCCTGTGACGTTTACGGCTGAAAGCGAAGATGATGATGTTGGTCAAATATTTGTAGATAAACTAGAAGAGAATATAAAACAAATATATAATCAATTCAAATTCCCTAAAAAGATGAAATTTACAGAAGAGGACAAGAAGTGTTTTGATACAGCTACTACATGTCATATCTGTGAAAAAACGTTGGGCGAAGACCGAGTGAGAGATCACTGTCATCTTAGCGGTAAATTTCGAGGGGCTGCTCATAACATTTGTAATTTAGACTATAAAGTCCCCAAGTTTTTCCCTGTAGTGTTTCATAATCTTTCCGGGTACGATTGTCATCTGTTCATTAAGAAACTGAAAGGTAATAATGGAGAGAAAATTAATTGCATACCTAATAACGAGGAAAAGTATATATCTTTTAGCAGAGAGGTCGTTGTTGATAAGTTTGTAAATAAAGAGGGAAAAGAGATTACCGTCAAGCGACAACTGCGTTTTATCGACAGTTTTAAATTTATGGCTTCTAGTCTTGATGCTTTATCGAGGAACCTAAGCAAAGACCAGTGTAAAAATATTGGGAAACGATATACTGGAAAGAAGCTCGATCTTTTGCTGAGAAAAGGCATATATCCTTATGACTACGTCGATTCATTTACTACCTTTAATGAAACCGAACTACCACCAAAATCCGCATTCTATTCTAAGCTAAATGATTCGAATATTAGCGATGAAGACTACGAGCATGCAAAAACGGTATGGAAGGAATTTGGATGCAAAACATTCAGAGAATATCACGATTTATACAACGTTTCGGATGTTCTGTTACTTGCCGATGTTTTCGAAAACTTTAGAGATGTGTGTATGAAGAACTATACGCTTGACCCTGCATGGTATTTTACATCTCCTGGTTTAGCCTGGGATGCCGCTTTAAAATTGACAGGTGTGAAATTGGAGTTATTGAATGATTATGATATGATTCTGATGCTTAGGCAAGGGATGAGAGGAGGAGTGAGCACAATATCAAATCGTTACGGGAAAGCGAATAATAAATATATGAGCGATTTCAATAGTAACGAAAATTCTACATTTATTACTTACCTGGATGCGAATAATCTATATGGATGGGCTATGATCAAAAATTTACCTACTCACGGGTTCAAATGGATGAACGAAGATGAATTAAATAATTGGAGAAGTATTCCATGCATATTGGAAGTTGATTTGGAATATCCTAAAGAGTTACACGACCTGCATAACGATTTTCCGTTAGCCCCCGAAAGCATTGAGATTAACAAAGTCAAAAAGTTAATTCCAAACTTAAACCATAAAAAGAAGTATGTGCTGCATTACGATAATCTGAAGCTGTATGAGAGCTTGGGTTTGAAAATAACAAAAGTGCATAGAGGTGTACTATTCGAAGAAAGTGATTGGTTGAAAAAGTATATCGATTTAAATACAGCTCTTAGAACGAAAGCTACTAATGACTTTGAGAAAGACTTTTTCAAGTTAATGAATAACAGTGTCTTTGGAAAAACTTGTGAGAACATTGAAAATCGTGTTGATGTAGAGTTAGTGTGTCAAGAGGAGAGGGCTATTGAACTAGCCGCTAAACCTAATTATGAGAGATGTACTATTTTCGATGAAAATCTAATAGCCGTTCACATGAAAAAAACTAAATTGTACTATAATAAACCTATATATCTTGGCATGTGTATATTAGACTTGAGCAAAACGTTGATGTATGAATTTCATTACAATTACATCAAGGATAAATACGGAAATAGAGCTAAATTATTATTTACCGATACAGATTCTTTGACATACGAAATTAAAACTGAAGACTTTTACTCAGATATCGCAGGCGATATTAAGACTCGATTCGACACAAGTGAATACCCGAGAGATCATCCATCTGGTATTGAGGTTGGAGTAAATAAAAAAGTTATTGGAATGTTCAAGGATGAAGCTAGTGGGAAACAGATAAAAGAATTTATTGGACTCAGAGCAAAGTTGTATTCTTATAAGATGGCTGCTGGAGATGAGCACAAGAAATGTAAAGGTATTAAGAAGAATGTTGTCCAGAAAACTATTACTCACGAAGATTATAAAGACTGTTTATTTACTAAAAAAGAACAACAACGAACGATGAATGTTATTAGATCTTATCATCACGATATTTATACAGAAGAAATTAATAAAGTTGCATTATCTGCAGATGACGATAAACGGGTAATAATGGAGGATGGAATTCATACTTTAGCATATGGTCACTACTCGTTGAAAACTATTTAAAGAATATATATATATATATATATAGAATGGAAGTCTCTAAAGTGTGTTCCAAATGTAGGATGGAAAAAAACTTAAACGAATTTCATAAAGATAAATGTAATAAGAGCGGTTATTATACTAGTTGTAAAACGTGTAAAAATTCCAAAGTGAAGGAACTTAGGCAAAAATACTCGATACTAGAGACTAGGGAAATAAAAGATAAAAAAGTTTGCTGTCGATGTAGGAAAGAAAAGAACATTTTAGAATATGTAAAAAATAGATGTCGTAAAGATGGGAGAGATAATGAATGTAAGGAATGTAAATATAAATATAATCACTCGTATTCTGAAGCTCGAAAGCAATATGATCCTGAGTTTAAAATACTTAAAAATATGAGGAGTAGGCTTAGTGAATCATTAAGAGGTAAATCGAAATCACAAACGACGTGCCAACTTATCGGTGTTGACTTTGAAATATTTACTAAATGGATTGAATTTCAGTTAGAAGAAGGAATGACAATGGAAAATTACGGTTCGGTTTGGCATTTTGATCATGTTTTGCCATTATCGTCGTTCAACTTGCTAGACGAAGAAGAACTTCTTAAAGCTATGAATTGGAAGAATATTCGTCCATTGCTACCGGTTAAAAATATGCAAAAAGCAAACAAAATAGATCGCTGGCTATATGTAATGCAGGAAGTAAAATCGAATTACTTTTTAAAACATTTAGATGAAATATAAAATGAGTTCTGCAACTGTGAAAAACATCGATGTCGAAGGCGTAGTTCTTCCAAATCATCCGTTAACGAATTTTGAATTATTGGATGCCGCGAAGAAGCTGAATATTCCGAATTTTAGAGGTGTTTTCGTGCGAGACGAGCTGCCGAATAAACCTAGACGGATTGAATGTGGGATATTGAATCTAGACGATTCTAAAGGAACCGGTCAGCATTGGTGCGCTTTCTTAAAGAGCGGTAATGAGAAAATATATTTCGATAGTTACGGCCTTCCTCCCCCTCTGGAACTGATAAAGTATTTACGCCGTCCAGTGTTATATAACAGCGAGCGAATACAGCCGGATAACGAAGTGTTTTGTGGCCATTTATGTCTGTACGTCTTAAAGAAGACGATGAACGATGGTTGTAAATTTCAAGAAGTTATAAATGGCTTGCATTAAAAATTATTATTATATATAAAATGCCTGTCGATAAATTCGGTCACACCGATGTTGGTTCATCACAAAGAGTAATCGCTGGAGGTGTCACTCTTAGTCAAGTAAATGCTAGTTTTCTTCGATTGGATGGAGCAAACATCGCGACTGGAAATTTAAAAATGGGTGGTCACAAAATTAAAGGACTACCAACAACGAAACCTTTGACAGCAGCAATGGATGAGGCTTTAAGTTGGGGTCAAGCCATTGATTTGATAACGAATCACGACGATTCTCCGTCCAACGATAATCATTTGACGAATAAGAAATACGTTGATGAACAAGTTACATTGAAGGTGTCTAAAACTGGTGATACCATGACTGGTGATCTAATCTTAAACGTTGGCTCCGATCGTCTGCGTTCAATGGGTTGTAAGGACTTGAGAGGAGATAATAAAGAATTCACTATTTTTTTAGGTAGTATACGAAATAAACTACAATGTTCGTTAAACAATCCTATTACATTACAATCGATGGATGGATTTCGTTTTAGAATAAACAATGAAATCATGTTAGAGATGGTTAAGTCACTCGATGGCACTCCTCCGTCTAAAATAAATGTGTATAAGTCCATCTTTATGCATGATGCTTACATTACAGGGCTACACGAACCCAACAGCGCCAGCGATGCAGCTACGAAGCAGTATGTAGATTCTATCTCAATCGGTCCCGCGCTTAGCATTCATTCTTTAACTTGGCAATTCTTAATCGCTAAAACTCACACAAGAGTTACTTTCGATAGTGTAAGATTCAAAACCGATGGTGTTATAAGTGCGGGAATGACCCGTTTCACTCCCGGTAAAGCCGGATACTATTTCGTTTCGACGTACATAGAATTTGGTAACAGTAGTACCACTCCTGGTAACGTCTACCTGTATAGAAATGGGGCGAATTACATGCAAATTGCGGGCGGAGGGGGAACGGGAGCTGCGTTTAACAATTCAACCGGTAGTTGCATAATTTTCGTAACCAATACCGATTTTCTCGAGATATTCGCTTATTCGCACATCGCACTAAATATATTAGCTAGAGACTTTTCGGCAGTATTCTTACGACCTTAATTTCCTTGCTGATCGAAATAATAAAAGACTTCCAAAGGGCGGTGACCAATCCTCTCCCTCGCCGTCTCATCATCCACTGACCGTGTACTCATCATAGCTGAGTCGGCTAGAGGAACAGAAATCTCGTTACAAATTTCTGCCCCGGCGGGGAATTGAACCCCCAACCTCTTGGTCGACAGTCCAGCGCGCTATCCACTGTACTACCGAGCACCCCCCTCAGGAAATAATAAAAGACATCCAGAAGCGAAGATTAACTACTACTATTGTTTAGCTATATCTTTTTGTTGTGCTTTCCCGTTTTAGAGGAAAGGAAAAAGATGTACACAGCAAAGATTGAGCCAACCAAAAGTTCAACTGCTGCTCCTTCACTTCAGTACTAATAATATTGTTTATTGTTATTTTATTTGCATAAAAACTCATTTTGCTGTTCAAAATTCACTTAACCGATTTTGATTGACACATGTCTATTAATTAGCTTGACACTATCATCAGTTTACATGTAGTTGATTGGATATAAATTTCATATCCTCGAACAAAATATCCATTAATAAAATAACACGGTTATTTTCACCTCATAAATCATAATTATTTGCACGGTGTTGCATATTCATTCTGCTGAATCGTAGACTGACTAGGCCTACTGTCCATGGGAGCTGTTGGCTAACCGGTGTAGGCCTATTTATTCAAAGATAATGGTTTTACATCGCTGATGCCTTCTGTCAATATAATCGGAAGTCAAATATTATAGGCCTAGACATTAATTTATTAAGTTTATACATGTATGTGAGAGCCTATTTGGTGTTTCGACGCATGCTGTGCACATGATTGTGTAAGCAAAATCTATCTCCCGCTCTGTCTCCTCTGTGCTATGTAGTGGACAGTTTAACTGTTCGGTTTCTTTTAGTTGTGTCCTACTAAGGAGGGGGCACAGGCGTTTAGTGGAGGTGTTCGGTGCCTTGAAGCTGTAGAGCTCATGGATCGAATCCACTTCAATACGCCGCGAAGGGACTAGGGACCTTGAGCAAATTCTTCATTCGCAAATGCTTATGCGCTTCGCGTGCAACTCCGATGTAGTGTACGCGCTGTGGTCGCGGGAGCGCCTCTGAGCAGAGAGCTTGACTGGGCGCTATATAGAAAATGCGAGAATTAATCATAAAAAATAATTATATTCATCCTTTTTGTGTTTTATTGTATGATTATTTTGTTTTCAATAGAATTTATTTTTCATGTTTCTTTGTAAGAGTTTGCTGCCACTATTGTATCATGAATAATGCACAATGCCAGGCATAAAATACATTTAATGTATTAATACACAATTGCACATGTCGGTTTAAAGTACACCATAATGTCGAATTACTGTGCACAAAAAATGTGGAGTTAATAAATCAATTTTTATTATAATCATAGGCTACGCAATCTCACAGGGTAGCACCAATAGCCTAATATTGAAACAAACGTCCTCTGCATTTTGGCGCGTTTCGCACCGAAGAGCGTGAAAAGTAGGACTTGCTCACGGTCGTTGCTTGGCGGCTTGAGTTGGTTTAGAACCTGGAACCCTCCGGATCCAAGGCATCGAATCGTGGACCTGCCTACGGGCAGAACTCTAAAGAAGAAGAATTTGCCAATATCTCATTTACTTCTAACAATTAAGCTAAATTGACCAAGCTTATTTATACTGACTAAATTCTTAGCTAGTTAATAATAAATTTAATATCATGTTATAATAAATTATTTAACAGATGTTTGTTTTATTGTTTATCATTGAAGTGTTAACTTGCTGTTTTTTCATTTCTGGAAATTATTTTTATCGTAGATTAATTTTAATCTATTGCGTGCCTTCAATGTAATAACACATCTTCAATAACCACTTATACCTTTCAATAAATCACAAAGGGAACACAGAACAGACAGAGAACATGAAACCATTGAAACTATATGAAAGCTATTGATTCTACCATCGACTATGTTGAGTGGACAATGAAGCCGTGCGCGTTGTGTGGCTGTGACGTCACATAAGACAGGAATGTATCGCTCATAGGAGTTTAGACCCTATAATCAAAATTCTCCCCCTGCGAAGCAGACATAATGTGCTTAGATGTAACACAGGGAACAGAGGAACATCACAGAGAATATCACGAAACATAGTAGTTGTTGTTGTACACAGAACGTGGGCGAATAAACACAAAGAAACTGATATTATTTTGGGGGGAAAACACAGGAACAAGGAACAATTGAAAAACAGGGAACAAGGAACACATAACACAAGTGAGTACAGAACACCACAGAGAACATAGTTAACCTGTAATATAGAAAACAAGAAATGCTGAGTATCACAGAGAACATAGAGAACAAGGGATGAGTAGCACAAGAAAAAAAAGAAAGCAGGGAACAAAGAAATATGAACAAATAATAGGAACAGAAGGGACCAGAAGACATAGGGAACAAGGAACACAGGACATCACAGAAAACAATGAACAATAAGCACGTGTAACAAGAAAACACGGAACCAAAAAGATAGAACGTGGAAACAGTGAAAATAGGAAGCAACGGTCACGGCTTTGTTAACAACGTAACCGAGAAAATAAGGAACACAGGGAACACAGGGAACAAGGAACAAGTAAACATTTTATAGGAGATATTTTATGAAATGTAGGAAACATAGCAGTGAGTGAAGGTACATGTATATGACAAATACAATCATGTAGGACATAGGCACAGAACATCAGGGACTCAGGCACAGAACGTAGCACGTAGAGGGGTAAACAAAAATAAGCCTAACAAGGCTCTCTACAATACATTATCTCTGGACAACCCTTCAGACCCGACGCAGCGATCAGAGTAAGTTGATGTCCCGCGCGTTTCTTTTTAGCTGTGCCTTATATTAAAGTTTAAGTTTAATATCGGGACAATATTATCAGTATTATACGTCGATGATAGATACTAAGTTTTCTGCCTTAGTCAGACAACCCTCATTAGCATAATGAGTGCAGGCTTAAGTTTTATTCATCGATGATATTGGCGCATGCTATGCCCACTCAATATAGGCTAAGAGATTGGGAATTTCCGACGCATAGGTTAGGTTTATTCTAGTCAAGTATGTCGTCATCTATCTCTGTTGATCGATTGTCCTTTTGACCGTAGCCATTCACACTGATCAGTCTGGAGATAACGCCACATAGACATCGCGAAATCTTTCTTTCAAAACAGGAATTCAAACGAAACGTTACCGTATTTAGTTGTTTAAAGCAGCGTTTCTGCTTCGAAATGTTTCTGCGTTGTATTCTCCTGCAGACGTCTTTGGTCATCGTCTCCTCGTTTGTTCTAGAGACAGTCGGAGGTAAGTACTAAGTAATTTGTTAACAGATTCGATGCACATAACAGGTAAAATTGACTGGCCACACACTTGACAGACAATGGAGACATAGTTCTAACAGCGCAGGCCTAAAGACATGGCCTGCTGTTTCAAGGACCGTCCGTCCAACAACTATTACTGTGCCTGACATCGCCAAAGCCTTAATCTCTGGGCCAAGAACACTTCGATTTGTTTTCAAATCATCATGCTGGAAATACAAAACGATTTTCTGTAGAATGGAGTAGGATATTGATACAAATTAGTAAGTTTGAGCACATGCAGCCTTCTTTGACTGAACCTTAGCGCGTTTTAATTAACCCTGCCAAGACTTCATCTTTCATCCTGAGCCATGTAGTTATAGATCCTCCTCTAGGGCGCTTCCAGGAAAATGCATTTAATAGTTTCATTTTTTAAATAAAAACTCAATGACACAATAGAAGCACATTGCAAGGGGGATGTCTTCTAAGACTGCATGGTTAAAGACTGGTTAAGGCGACATGTTGCATCACACAATTATACCATAACACAATGGATTGAGATCGACAAAGAGTTTAAGAGGCTGAAATAATTATATTGAGGACGCTCCAATTAAGAAACCGATGTGAATGACATATGCTCTAATCAGCCAGCAACTGATGCTGATTGAAAGATACTCTAATCAATCAGGAACTGATTTTGATTGACAGATGATCTAATCAGTCAGGAACTGATTTTGATTGACAGATGATCTAATCAATCAGGAACTGATTTTGATTGACAGATGATCTAATCAGTCAGGAACTGATTTTGATTGGCAGATGCTCTAATCAGCCAGGAACTGATGTTGATTGACAGATGATCTAATCAGTCAGGAAATGATTTTGATTGACAGATGACCGAATCAGTCAGGAACTGATTTTGATTGACAGATGCTCTAATCAGCCAGGAACTAATTTTGATTGACAGATGATCTAATCAGTCAGGAACTAATTTTGATTGACATATGATCTAATCAGTCAGAACCTGATTTTGATTGACAGATGATCTAATCAGTCAGGAACTGATTTTGATTGAGAGATGATCTAATCAGTCAGGAAATGATTTTGATTGACAGATGATCTAATCAGTCAGGAACTGATTTTGATTGACATATGCTCTAATCAGCCAGGAACCGATTTTGATTGACAGATGCTCTAATCAGCCAGGAACTGATTTTGATTGACAGATGCTCTAATCAGCCAGGAACTGATTTTGATTGACAGATGCCCTAATCAGCCAGGAACTGATTTTAATTGACAGATGCTCTAATCAGTCAAGAACTGATTTTGTTTGACAGATGCTCTAATCAGCCAGGAACTGATTTTGATTGACAGATGCTCTAATCAACCAGGAACTGATGTTGATTGACAGATGCTCTAATCAGCCTGAAACTGGTTTTGATTGACAGATGCTGTAAACGAGCTCAGTTGCAGTCCACCGACCAGCCCTGAAGCTCCAACGACGTTTGCAGTTTATGATCTCATCCAATGCACAGTAAATGGAAGACCCGATCCATCGATGAAATGGTAAGGGATGTTGCTCATCTGTGCCTATGTTCTGCATCAAATAATTCTTTGTCCGTGCCTTAGTTATAGAAGTCAATATGCGTCCCGAACCAAAATTCTGGTATCTAGAACAGCAATTATGTCTACGAGTAATTAGATTCGTCTATTGTATTGTATTTTCGCAAAATAGCAATGACGCATGATTTTGCAGTTGTGAGCTAAGTCTATAGCAGAAGTTGAAAGACTGGAGGCCTTGTTGTGGGGTTGTGGAGACGAATGGCCAAGATTAGCTGGATCGACTACAAAACCAATGAAGAGGTGCTGTAACTGGTGCAAGAAGAAAGATCGTTGATTGAGACAATACGGAAGAGGCAAATGAACTGAGGAGTTTTCTTGAAAAGCCAGACAAATAGGTAGTGAAGGCAGGTAGTTTGTCTGGTTTTGCAAGAAATCTCCTCAACTGCAGGCTGGGGCACATCATATTGAAGGGAGACTCACTCTTGAGGACTGTTTTAGAGGGAAGAATGGAAGGAAAGAAACCACCAGGAAGACCGAGAAAGATGATGTTGGACTAGTTGATGGACAGAGAAAAGGGACGAGGATATAAAGAAATCAAGGAAAAAGCACAGAGTAGGGAAGAATGGTGTGTCTGGAATCTTGGACCTGCCTAAGGGCAGAACACCAAAGAAGAAGAGCTAATTCTATTATAGGCTACTAGCCTGTGATGGTCACTAAACTAATTTAATTTTTGTATATGCGACAGCATGTAGGCTAACACTGATACATGAGTAGGCTATTATAATGCAAAAGTACACAGAATAAATCATTATAAATTGCCTATGTACTTAAAATTTAAATTACTGTGTATATTTATTTCTATAAATATAACATAGGATTGCGTTTCTTAGGTACGATGAAAACTGGCAATTGGTGTCGGGCTGGAGTAGGGTGTCTTTGACGAAAGAAATGCGCCATTGGGAGCAGCCGATCACTCTTTACATCAGGGCGAACAACGCGCTGACAGGGGAAGAGGTGTATGGCAGCTACACGTTCCAAGGTGACACCGTTGGAAATACTCTAGCCTATTGAAACTGGTCTGATTCACATAACACCACTTGTTATAGGCTACCGCCACTTATAAAATCACGGAATTCGTGGTTCCTGGGTGAAACTCCGATGCAATGTCCGCGCTGCAGTCGGGAGCGCCTCTGAGTAGGTAGCTCGAGGGGGCACTATGACAAGTTCACATACAAAAACAAACTACACATAATACACACACGCGCGGCAGCATGAGAGAAGGGGCGCTCGACAAAATGAATCATTTGTTTAGTCAAGGCGAGGCAATTACAGGATTTTGGGTAAAATTAGTGATGGGCCTCTGGTTGCAAGAGAGAATGGTGACACAGTCACAGAGACCAGAACGCGAGCGGCACCCTTGAGTCTTGACCCTGATAAACTCCCCTAAGCAATTTTAAATAACCTAATGAGGCCCCACTTAAAGATAAAATAAGACAAAATGCATATTGCTAGATCTAAATAACTAGGCCTACTGTTAGTCGAATTCTAATTGCTACACTCGTTTTATTCCATTTTTTTTATATTAATAAGATAAAATGATTGATTATAATTATATGAGTTATATCAATCGTAAACTAAATAAAAATAATCAGTGGCCTATAATTTATAAGTTATAATTAAGAAGCCACTGAATTGTTTTCTTTAGCTCACTTTTGGAGGCCCCCCAAATTCCGGAGGCCCTAAGCAGTTGCTTAGTTGGATTACATGTAAATCCGGCCCTGCACAAAACCCATTGTGCCATCGAGTGAAACTTTTCTGCAACTATAAATAAGTACTTAGATCTACTCTCATTTTCTGTGATAGTGGTGATGACCATGGGCGGAGTTTATCAGGGTCAAGACTCAAGGGTGCTAAGCCTTCAAGAGGGTCGCAAAATATTTCACGAAATTTCAACAATCGAAAGACTAAAAAAAGTCGTCAGCTTTTTTGGGCCGGGAAAATCGTATATTTTCAGTTTTTTAGCGAGATTTCAACTGAAGGAATAAAAAAAGGTCTTCAGAATTTTGGTCGATGAAAATATTGTCGGCGCCGCTTGCGTTCTTGTCTCCGCCCCAATGCTCAAGTTATTTTTAGCCCCCCCCCCCAATAACTTAAACCAAATTCCGCCCATGATGATGACTAGGCTATTGTCTGTGAATCGGTCATCGAGTAGAAAATCTTTTAGTTATTAAATTATATTAATGAATGGTGCGTGAATATTTCAGTGGCTGAAGCAACATCGAGCGTAGGTAAGAAACGCCAAACTTTTTTCTTCCTATTATGTTAGGCTACTCTTTGCATTTATACTGACAGCAGCTTCCAGTGACTCATCTTATAGAAGTATCTTGCTGCTGACTATGAATTAGAAATTGTCATAATTGTAGTTGCAGCTGTTTTCCTATTAGTCGATCTATTTAAAAAAATACAATTTTGCTGTCACGCGAGTAGGATTGCCTATGAAGTTCTAGAAGTAGGCCCTGTACATAGTAAAGCGGCAACGGAATGCCAGTATTTCATTATTTTGCACTTATGCAATGCGGACAGTATACACAGTTGGGGAAATATTCTTAGCGGTCTTTTGTGAAGTTTTTGGCTGATGCTTGATTCAAACGGAAGCGAAAGCTTTTCTCTCCTTCGCCACCCTCCTTCTCTGTCTCTCTGTCTGTCTCTGTCTCTCTGTTTCTTTCTCTTTCTATGTTTGTTTGTCTTTACGTGTGAAATCTCCCTTCGGAACCTTCTCTCAAACATCAGAATCCTAGGCTAGCACATGTCAGAGAATCTTCCTTGACAGATGCTTCAATCACCTGTTACAGGCAGACTGCTCCTATAACTTCACTATTCGCATGTAATTTTGCATGCATACATTTATATATATAATTATAAATAATTTAATGATGATAGGGTCGTTACAAACTACAGAGGCGTGGGTGATCGCAGTAGCTGTGATTGTTCCAATTGTGGTCTTTGCAGCCATTGCAATCGCAGTCTTCTTCATCATTCGACGACGTAAGTAGCCTACAGAAGAACTGACAGTAACTGTCAGTAACTGTCAGTTCTTATGTGAACCGTTTCCTCACCCACAAATTAACTTACATCCTCGCAAATCAGACAGTAGACTACACGTGTCATTTTTATTATATTGCAAGACTGACTAAACAAAACTAAACAGACTACTACGCTAACATCAAGTGATCAAAGATATGTACGGTTATTTAATATTATAATGAATTAAATCTGGCATGGCCATAGATTATTAACCTGTCATTATAATAACCTATTCAAATAACCAACAAAGTGTTTATAAAGGTGACTGTACAATATTATAAAAAAAATTGACAACAAAAATTTAATACTCAAAGGGCATTGTTCTTGGAAAGATGACATTGTTGTCATTAAATGTTAAAATTTAATATCGTGGAATCTAGACTTGATGTGGCCGTCGCATTAATAATTATTTCATGGTCTTAGGCTACTCAATTCACTACTCAAAAATTTAAATTTTAATAGCCAATTTAATAACATGTTAGAGGTAAGCTTTTTGTTTGATCCTATTGATCGAATAAACGAAATAACGATAGGCCTACAAATCAACACAGAGGGATGGAATAACTAATTTCATCGGGCCTTAGGTAGGCCTATCCTACACAGTAGGCCTACGCATGTCATTTGTGTTCACTTTCCAAGGTTTGTTATCGTACAGTTGTACACAAAATGTGCAGTTCTAAATGGATTTGTGCCGTTGTAGAAACACTTATGTACAGTTAAAACTAGCAAAAAGGTCATTGTCCTCCGATTGGAAGTAATGTATCATGGAGGATGGGAAGGAGAGGAAGGAGTTGTGCCGTTCTAAACATTTCTTTAAAACAGCCCTGCAATTTCCAGTGATAATAATTTTATGTTATTTTATGCTTTCTCGTCTACAGTTGAGAGGGAAAAGATGTCGACAACAAAGACTAAGCCTACCAACGGTTCAACTGCAGCACTTTTGTTTCATTACTAGGCCTAATATCGTTTATACAATCGATATTGATTAATAGGCCTATTATAAATCTTTTCATTAGCCTCTGACTATTGTAAGTTTCGGATCTGATTTTATTTTTCGTTTTAATGATTATGCGTTCGTTAAATAATATAATTAGACAAGAGCGGCTATTTTCACGTCATAACTTTTTTTACACAGTGTTGCATACTCATTCTACTTAACTTTAGTTTGCTTAAAATATAAGGCAAACCAGCGGCATACCTTAAATTTTAATGTATGCCGCTGGTTTGCCTGTATTCAAAGATAATTGGTTTTCATCGAAAATGCCTAGCGTTACTGTAAAATGATCTTATATCAAATTTGCATTTGTGAGTTTGTTTAGCATGGAGCTTTTGTGTTTTTTCGAAACAAGGTGTACACAGTCTTAAGCATGAATACTTGAATAGACCTATTATAGACTAGATCTAGTTGTGCCTCTTGATTATTGTAATTGGACAGCCTGCTTTTACATGTATCTTAATCTACATCTGTTCACTTTGTATGAAACTATCCTACACGGTACTACATCTGCAACTAGTTACAGTAGGCTATGCCTATGCAGTCAAACACTCTGCAAGTTGCATAGCTAAAATGTTGAAAGATTCTTGAAACTAATTATAGCCTACGTCTAGGCTAAGTGGCTGTTAGTGAACGGACAGAAGTATTTCCATTGGACTCATAATAGGCTCTATTTTAAGAAAATGGATTCCATTATGGACCTATTGTGAGAATCCTGACGAGGATTTTGACCACAGGTTACGGCCTAGAAATGAGTAACTAATTCTGCGAGTTGCTGTCATCGAATAGACAGAAGTAGGCTATCCATACCACCATAATAAGCCTGAGGGTGCCATTTTAGGTGAAACGTTCTATTTGGACTTAATGTATCCACATGAAGTCCAAATGGAACTTTCCCCTGTCTATGTGAAGATAATTATGTTCATCTGCTACAGCCAGAAATATGGGTCTATGGCCTATCATAATCTTTAGACGTTGATGGCTTGGGGCCGTCCATAAAGTACGTCACGCTCCAGGGGGAGGGGGTGTAAGAAAGTGTAACAGTTTGTGACAGGGAGAGGGGGGTCAGGCCATGTGTGACGTCACACATTTTTTAATGCTGTGTATTATATAATTGTCTACTCTAATTTTTGCAATTTTTTTTCAAATTCAATCTACATTGAGTTACTGCTTCAATGAATAACTGTGACAACTGTGGACAATTAACTATTCTACTATTAAAGTCATTTTAATATTGTGATAGTTCTTTTAAGTGGAAACTTTACAGTTTAATAGTGAAGTGTGTTTTAGATTAAATTTGAATAAGGTGTTAATTATAAAAAAATCGAAAGTGTGAGGTACTTTAGGGGCGGGGGGTCCGAGAAAGTGTGACGTACTTTAACGGGGGGTCCGAGAAAGTGTGACAGTTTGTGACAGGGGGAGGGGGTAAAAATGGTCAAAAATAGCGTGACGTACTTAATGGACGGCCCCTTGCTGCCAACTGTTCGGTTTCACGTTTTAAGGATTATCGATTATAATATTTTGTCTGAAAATAGATCTGTGTTTGCGCATCTATGATGCCACAACGGCTCGTATAGCTGCGTCTGGTACATCATTAGCACTTACGCCAAGAAACGTGGATAGCCGATAGTGACGATAATTTTTGTGTTTTTCAAATCTTGGGCTATAAGACGTTTTGTGCGCGTTGGAATAAAAGGAACTTGGCACACATCCACAACGGAGAACGGTGGTAAAGGGTCTCCCGAGCGAAAGAAGGGATGGGGATAGAAGAGGAAGGGAATGAATATAAACCCCCGGACAAAACCACCAGAGAAAACGTCACAGGACAAACCCTCTGGATAATCCCCCAGTTTGGATACCCCAGAATAGAACACAAATTGTGTTTAAGGGCAAATCTTCCGAACGGCGGACCGAAGTTCAAAAGACATAATATAGACGTCGGATTGATAGGCTACTAAATCATTTTTATTTAAATGGAAACTGGTTAGATGAAAATATTCTTGCTGAAATTGGAGCTGGGTGGATGATCAATAATAATTGTTTGTTACCCAAAAAGAAGTTGATGAAACGCGTTTTATAGAGTTTGTTCGGGTTTTTTCACAGGAGGTTATTTTCCTACACCCGGGGAGGGAATGTGTCATGCCCTACTTGCAACATACTTCTTAACCGTAATACTCTGCTGTTATTAAAGTGAAAAACTTAGACTACGCCTAAAAGCCTTGACGATGCCGATTACAAACCCAAGTAAATTCTATCAATGCGTCATTAATAGATATAATTTTGACCTATATAGGCCTACTTGTTGGCTCAGCGATTGATCGATAATAATAATAATATTGAAAGTCGGTAGTTCTAGATCCTTGCCTTGATATGAAGTTGAAGTCGGTGGTTTAAGAATTGACTGCTTCAGCTCCATAGTAGTAATCTCTGCATGACATAGAAAATGACCATATAAGTCATTCAGCTGCCCAATAATAGACGAGTGTATACCTCTCTGTAGTGATAATCAACTAACCTTTGACTCTACTCTTACTACTAAAGAATTCAAGTGGACTAAGTGTTTTGTGAGCTTTGGAGTTTGGGCCCAATATTCAGTATGGCTTTCACTATTCGACTAACGCCTGACAATTACAAGAACTACTTAAATATTCGATAGCTGCAGTGCTAACTAGGGTCGGGAGCGCTACTGAATCTGTGAGCGGCGCTATATAAATGTTCAGTTACAATTATTACAATTACAGCTCAATGAGTTAACCGGTCCATCGTTGTTTCCCACTTGATCAAGATTAGCAAAGTTATCTCTGTATCCAAAGATGGATGCCCTCAAGATCTGATTAATTACCGACCCATCTAAAACGTTGCCTAGTTTATCTAAGGTAGGCATACTTGAAAAGGTTGTTCTTAAAAGGCTGTATTATATCTTAGTTGGCGACCAGAATATGTACGAATTTGGTTTTAGAAGGAGTTATTTAACTGCGTTGCCTCTTCTATTCTATTCTATTCTATCCTATTCTATACTATGCTATGCTATACTATACTATACTATGCTATGCTATGCTATGCTATGCTATGCTATACTAAACTATACTATACTATACTATACTATACTATACTATACTATACTATACTATACTATACTATACTATACTATACTATACTATACTATACTATACTATACTATACTATACTATACTATACTATACTATACTATACTATACTATACTATACTATACTATACTATACTATACTATACTATTATGTTCTATTCTATAGACTTATTGTGCAACCTAATCAGGAACGCTTCAGTGTGAAGAAGCCCTCGAAATAGAAGAGTCTTTAGAGAACTGACAGAGATTATCTCAGCACGAGTCATAGAAGGACTGTCATTTCGGTCATTTCGGGTCAACAGTGGCATAGGCACGGGGCTATGCGGTCGTAGTCCAAGCATGCATGCATGCATACCCACACATACATACATACACACATACATGCGTATATACATACATACATACATACATACATACATGCATACATACATACATACATACATACATGCATACATACATACATACATTCATTCATTCATTCATTTCAGGCATTTATATAGCGCCTCTTCAAGAATATCTACCCAGAAGCACTCCCGACCCAACCACGGCTAAAGAGAGCAGTCTTAAGAGCAGAGTAGTACATACATGCATACATACATACATACATACATACATACATACATACATACATACATACATGCATATATACATACATACATACATACTTACATACATACAATACATGCATGCATGCATGCATACATACATTCATACATACATACATGCATGCATGCATGCATGCATACATACATACATACATACATACATACATACATACATACATACATACATACATACATACATACATACATACATGTTATAAAATTTTATGTAATAATTGTTATGGCCCTGCACCCTGGCTGTAAAATTCAGCTATACCAATAATATTAGAAGGTTCGCTTCTTTGATCTGTTAGATAATCAAACTTCTGCGCTTTTGTGAGGTTGTCAAAACGCGCTAGATAAATTAGATACTCATCGAGGTAATTACATACGACATAGGCCTACCTGTTATCTATGCAAACAGATCCTATACAGAGAATGATAAAAGTCGCTTTAACATGTACAAAAGTTCGAACTGAAAGCCTAGAACTTTAACACCAATTACGAACATGTTTTTTTTCTAGGTGCGACAAGACAGCAAACAGTTGCATCTTTATGTGAAATTTACTAGACTTTATCTCCATGCCTAAGTAAACATTTTGACTAACCATTGATAGCCTAACCTAATAGCCATCGATCTTTATTGGTTCTTGTGCCCATCTGACCATCTAGTTCTTTTATATCCATTGGACGACTTGATAACCAGAGTTTTCTTCATTTGGAAAAAGGAGAAACATGTAAAGTTTTGTAGAGTGCATTTATGTCGAGGTTTTCTCTTTACTATTGACGCAGACTGGTTATGAGATCATTGGAATTATGCTCCCCGTCTGCGTTTCGATGAAAGTCCATTCGTTGGGCTCCACGTGTGTGCGTGGGCCTGCCAGTGGTAAACCGTTCTAGATTTCTGTGTACCGTTTTGCTAAACGATGAAAGTTCTTTTGATTTGTCATCATAATATCATTCACATCAATGTGGGTTGCGCGTAGTAATAATTATTTTTATATGACGCGATGCTACATAAATGTTCAGTTATAATTCCAATACGATCCAATAGAAGTGAGTCAGCAAATCAATAATAATCCTCAGATTAAAACAGACTATAATTATTGTAATAATTCATTTTCATTTTCATAACCCTTTGCACCTTTCATTAAACACTTAGTGCGAATGACGTAATCGATTGGGAATTTCCGACTCGTGAATAGATTTAGCAAGAACTTTTGCGAAGTTTGCGCTTTAGTTTTAGTATAGGCCTAAGCAGCGTTTCTGCCTGGAGAGTGGAGATGTTTCGTGTACGTGGTATTCTCCGTCAGACCTTTTTGGTCATCGTCGCCTCGTTTATTCTGGTGGAAGTCGGTCGTAAGTATAATAATCGTTTTGCTCTTGTTTGTTAACATGTAATGCTCTCAGCAGGTAAAATTGATTGGCTACATACCTGACGGACAAATGAGATAACGGAGCAAGGTCTAAGCCTACAGACCTCGCCTGAGATCTTAAAGGGCGTCCACCATCTTTGACACCAAAGACTTAGTTTCTGGACAAAGAAACCCTAGCCTCAGAGGCGTAGCGACCGCCCTCCGTACCCTCCGACCGAAGGGGCCCCCGGCAAGGAAGGGGCCCCTAAAACTAAAAATGTCAAAAAATGAATGAAATTACTATAAAAAAAATATAAAAAGGTCATCAACTTTTCAGACGGCGAATGTAAAATTTTCCCGAGATTTTGGCCAAAAAAGTCATCAACCTTTTTGGACGGCGAATTGATGAAATTTTTCCGACATTTTGGCCGGATGACTAAAAAAAGGTCGTCAGAAATTTCGGACATTATGCTCGGAGGGGGCCACGTTCGTTCTTGCTACGGCCCTGCCTAGCCTTTTTCAAATTAACGGCACATCATTCTGGAAAATAGAAAAAACCTTCTATATTATAACTGAATACCGATAAGAATCAGTTAGTTTGAGCACAGTTGGCCTTCTTCACTCGGACTTAATCTAAGCATGTCCTAAGAGATACCCTCGTTGCAATGTTGTTTGATATGACCGAATCATCGATAAAATGAGGTGACCCGTCAAAATAGCCCTTCAAAACAGCCCCGTCATAATCGCCCACCGACAAAACAGCCCCGAAAAAATCAGTCTCCGACAAAAAATAGCTTCGTCGAAATAGCCCTATCAAACTAGCCCGTGCAAACTAAACAGTTCCATGAAAATCTTCTTTTTCTTCAGGCTTGAAATAATCCCTCTCTACGGAAGGGTCAGCCACTCGGATCCTCCTCTTCCACTTTCCTCTGTCTTTGGTGTCTTCATTTTTCAGTTTGAGTTGTTTCATGAAATTCATGTCCTCCAGTACGCATCCTCCCATCTCTTCTTTTGTTGTCCCTGACTGCGTCGTCCATAGACATTCGCCTTCATGATTCTTTTAAGGCAGCTGTCTTCCTCTCTTCTCATCACATGACCGTACCATCGCAACCTGGCCTCTCGTATCTTGTCCGAGATACATGCCACTCCGAGTTCCATGAAAATAGTCCCGTCATAGACGCCACCAACAACTCAGTTCCAGAATGGTTCAAATGTCTAATGTTAAAAGTAACGCAATGAAAAAATTACGAAACTACCAGTGTGAAAAGTTGAAATGTTTATGACCTTATAATTAGGCCTATAGGCTTATAGATCAGTCATCCTTTATATACTCTGGCGGAACGTAGCGGCTTCATCAAAGTGCGGAATTGGTAGCTCTCACATCTTGTGGCCGGTTGTAGAGCCGATATTTGCATACCTCTCAATCAATGAATCAATCAATTTTCGTTTAATCAAAACTTCAGGCTGGCAGAACGCAGCATGTTGAAATATTGAGCAATAGACTAACCTTCCAAAATAACGTAGAAGTAGCCTAACTCTGCTTATTGTCCCTACCTGCCCCTTACATGTTATCTTTATTCAGATACATGTAATCATTAGATCCTAGCTATCGATGATGACATTGGAATCCCTGAATCGATTACAAATTAACCGCTTTTGCACCGATTTCTTTGTATCAACTACAAATAAACGAAGCATGGATGTGACAGGTTATGATAAGCAAAAATGACTCAATATGTAGGCTAAGCTTACCGAATTCATCTGTTCTGTGGCAAAAAGTGGATAATGCTTTACCTATGAATTATGATCTTTGAATGTTTTAATCCTTTGGAATACCGTGGCCCTTATTATAAGTTACTGCTGACTTTGGCCCAAATTTAAAAATTAGTTTGCACACCTCCCGCCTTCCGTAGTTATCACGTGGTTTTGAAATGCTTTACAGCTGACGATTGGTCATTATATTGCGAATATTTTAAAGTAATTTGATTGATTTCATTGTAATATTTGTTGAAATTTTCCACATTTGTTTGCAAGCCTTAAAAAACGAAAAATTTTAAGATGTGCAAAATTATTTTTCTGTGAGAACTGCCGTCAATAATACCGTGGGTGACAATTACACTGTCTTGACAATGTACATTATAATGGCATGCGTATGGCGCACCGTTTGTTCCGCCATGTCGCTAGTAAGTAAGTTAAAAATGCAAGAACATTTTTTGGGGTGACTTTGGCCTTAGTTGGGGGTGACTTTGGCCCTTATTATAAGTTACTGCTGACGATGCATATATTATGTTTTTGTCAAAATTAATAAATGTATTTGCTTAAAGTTCACTTTCTAAGATATTTTGACTGGTTTTGAGTTGAGCATACGGTATCACTTTCTTGAAAGGTGACTGTTATGGTCACATGTACGAATGTGAACAATTTCATGACATGGTCAAAGCACTAAATAAGCGAGGAGCTCAAGTCAGCTGTTTAGCTAGAAGTGGTATGAGCTGGAGCTGGCCTTCAAATGTGGATAAGATATTCTACCCTACAGCAATTCTGAAAAATTCCTCCACCAAAGAAAACATCTGTACGAGAATTGCACCAAGTCCCTACGCCGGAAAGTAAATGGAATTCGTGGATATTTCATTAGTCAGCTGATTTCTCACTAAATTTTTTACAAGTCTTTTACAAGTACCAGTATAGTACCATAGTCATTTTGTGTTAGTTTTCAGTGTAGATATTGTTCAAAGTGATTAATCGATATTGAAAAGCAGATGGAGTTCACGAACATTTCAATTGTCATAATTATGACTTCTCAGTAGTCCTTTGCAAGTCTTTTACAAGTGCCAGTACCAGTACCAGTGTCATTTCTGTGTTATGATAAGTTTATATATTTTTTAAAACACATTCCTTGGGCCAAAGTCACCCCAGCAATAGGTTTACATTGTCTAATAACGGCAAAACCACTGTGGGTCAAAGTTACCCCGCCTGATGGGGTGACTTTGGCCCACCTGAAAAGTAAAAAAAATAAAGGTTCAACTGTTATCACACAATTTTTTTTATTGGACACTTCTTCTCTCCAACCCTATGCACTGGTGATGAAATTGCTAGATCAGCCATATTCAGTCGCATTATCGTTTTATTATCAAAACAAGTCGAAAATGGGCCAAAGTGACCCCGTTTTACGGTATGATACTTTACTCTACAGCAGTACTAAAACTGCCACAACAGCTATGACTTTTTAATACTGTTTAGACTTTACAGCACTAATGAAGTACCTTGCAACGGGATAATTGCTATGACTGGCCAATGACAGCAATTGTTTTAAGCAGTAGATGACATTTTTGTCTCACATGATATACCACAAAAGGCAATCTATTCTGATCGACAAAGAGTTCATGTGACTCGCATTAATTGGGAAAGGATCTAATTAAGAAACTGCTCTGATTTTGATTGACAGAAGCTGATGGTGTCTCGATCAGTATCCATCCACCCTCCAGCGAGGGGACCCCACTAACGGTCGCAGTGGGACGTAACATCAAATGCACCATAAGTAGACGTCCCTACAAATCGCTTAAATGGTAAGAGACTTTGTTCGTCTTCGCCTTTGTTGTAGGCTACATCCAATTATATAATCTTTTGTTCCCGTCTCAGCAATCATGGACTTCTAAATAAATGTCCATTTGCGAGAACTGGACGAGTATTATAGTGGTCTGTGGAATAGCATTGTTTTAGGGTCGTGTTTTCTATTGTATTTCATTTATTCGCTATAATTTACCATCGTAGGACTGCATGTAGGCCTAACAACTATGCTTGATAATGCAGTTATAATAGGATATAAGTATTGAGACATTAGCTTTGGACGCTGACCTAATCAGTTTGGTTCTGCTAGGAATAATTTAATTGATTTACAATATCGGGAGCGCGACTTAGAGAGTGCATCTAGTTAATATTTTTGAAACATCTGTAGTGCTAAACGTTCTTGGTGCCCTTGGTTTGACATCCAAAAGAATTGGGGCCTGAGTCACGGGTTCTACCGGATCATTTCTCGTTCCTGGCATAAGCTTATTCGAAGTAGGCTAGAACGTGCTTGGGATCGCATAATTATTATCATAAATTCATAATGTTCAACGCCATAAGCTTAATATTATTATGGCGTTGAACAGTGTGTACTAGTAATGAAAATTTGTCATACCTCTTTATTCTATGCATTTCGTCCCCTTTGGTCTTATGGTAACTCGACCCGGACCAACTTTGGACTACTTTTACGAGCAACCTTTTGACGTAATGCAGCGTCCGTGAATAAGGTGGTGCCCGGGCTTGGATCTCGATTAGAGCTTTAGACGTTTGGAGATTACGATTGCGATTACGATAACGATTGCAGTTTTCATCAGTATTATAGGCGTAGTGTCTCTGCATATATAGCCTACATGAAAATATCGGGTTTGTGTTGCTTTCAGGAAACCCTCTTGACCTATGTCACTGGTTCGATTTATATCAATTATTCATAATTATGCAGCATGAAGGTTATAAGTAAACTACTGAGTTTATACATATTAGAGTAGAATTGTGAAAATAAAATATAGTTTGTCTACGAACTCAAAATTTAATTTATTAAAATTTCTCTTTAGGTACGACAACAACTGGAAATTGGTGTCGGATTCGAGTGCATTGGTTGTGACGGAAAAAATGCGCTCTTTGAAGCAACCGATCACTCTTACATGCAGGGCGTTGTACGGGAGGGATGATAAAATAATCGATGGCAGCTACACTTTCACAGGTTAAACCCGTCGATCGGCAACTCCCAAACTATTATGAACTCCTATGATCCAAGCTGCACCTCTTGTATGTTTACCGGGCATGATATTCCTTGGAATATATTATCGGTGCAGTGCTATAAGTGAGACAGAAATATATTCGGAACAATATAAACCACATAATAATTAATGTAAATATCGGAAAGTCTGAGAAATTTTTCTTAATGAGGCACTGCAAAAATTTGTCATTGCAATTTCTGTGATTATGCTTGTGTGATGCCATGCATTTGCGTGTGTCCACAAAACAATAATATTTTAATTATGCATACATGCACGCACTATAGCATGAGAGGACAGCGACCCTTTACAAAGTTTACAGGATGCATCCTTTGTTCAGTCCATGCAGGCCTAGCCATTGTGTACGGTCAGCAGTATATTTCTGCATTGACTCTGACCTTTGCATTTTAACACACTCTTGTGATTGCCGGAGGAAGCTTTCTGTAGGCCTAACCATTAATGACATTCTTTGTTCTAGTAGGCCTAGTGGTAATTATTATATTATGCGTGAGTCGATCACCGATTATACTTCGGCTAAAACATTAAAACAAACTACCGTAATTTACTCACCTAGCATTAACCTATGTGCAAGCATCTACTGTAAGTGTGGAACAATGGATTATTGCTCAGTTTTTAACGAGTAATTTGCTATTATTTCAGTGGCCAATGCATTCAGCGGAGCAGGTAAGCAACATCAGCAAATTTGCTTCCTATGCTAGGCCTACTCTTAACAACAGTTTAACCCTCGAGTGCCCAAGAGAGGTTCCGACCGGCCCCATGCAGACCCGTTTTTCACGGATAACTTCGGGAAGGTTATGAATTTGAAAAATGGTTTTAGGACATCCTAAAGCAACCATTTGGACGTAGCATGGTATAATTTTGCATCAGTGAGTATTGTCCAACCCTGTAGGCCTACCCTACGACCACAGCATATTCCAATGGTAGGCTACTGCAAGATATATGCGGCTAATAATCATATAAAAATTATGCGCAATTGCGCATGGTTACTGGCCCATAAATAAGTGGCCAACGCACGTTATTATGAAAGAAAAGTTCATCGAAATTGCTGAACTTAGTAGAGTTACTGACATTGTAACACTAAATAGCCTGTGTTTGTAGTATAGGGCTTACACTTAAAGTCTACATGTATGTGCCACAATCCGACATGCATGCTTCAAAACGAAGTGCTTATGGGACAGGCATGCCAGTTGCAGTTTATGCAAACTGTTGAAGTTTATGCAAACTGTTGCAACCTTTCTGCAAGGTTATGCGTCACGCATTTCTTCTTATCCCAAGGGCGGATCCAGGGGGGGCCAATCCGGCCATGGCCCCTCATCGAAAACTGCCATGGGACGTGGCCCCCCCATTTGGTCTGAAATTAGCAATACGAATCTGGGTGTAATGGATATTGCCCCCCCACTATTCTGAAAATTGTACGGAAGGTGGCCCCCATTGGATTTTCAAGTTGGGGACTAAAAAAAAGGTCATCAACTTTTTTGGCGGATGAAATGGTATGATTTTCCAGAAAAATTTTCCAGATGACTAAAAAAAAAAGTCGTCAACTTTTTGGCGGATGAAAAGTACTTTTTTTCTTCAACGACCGATCACTATTTGTCAAACTTTCGAAAAATGTTTCCTTTTTTCCGTCCAAGATCTCAGATTTTGGCCCCCCCCTTGAAACAGTTCTGGATCCGCCACTGTCTTATCCGATATTGGTTCAGACGGCAATGAGTTGCTCGTCTAATTCGACGCACAAGACTAGTGACCACTGACCCTTCACTACCGTTCTTTCCTTTATCAACATCGTGGTTAAAAAGGTAAGCCAAAAATGTTTTGCATACCGGTATATCTCTAATACCTGATGACATATCAAACAAAAATTGTCCAGATATTTAGAGAATTGGACCTAGAATATGATTACAAAATTTCATGAGATAAAGTTAAACGGACAAAAAGATATGAATCTTTCAACTTCATATGCCGAAATTTCAGTTTACAAGCAATTTTCTGTTATATTCAAAAAATGTAACCTAAGTCAAACTGTTTTCATTTTCTTTATGACCTGATAATTAATCATTCTAATATTTTCCAGATATGTAGAGAATTGAACTAGCAATATGATTCCAACAGTATTATTTGACTGTTTAATTAATTAAGATGCTCACAATGTCCTACTCTTTTCTGCACGCAAGCATGGAAGCGCTGGCGCCATGCATTAGTCAACAGCATCGTCGATCATCCTCTGGTCCAGACCATCCCACACTTCCAGCAAGCGTTGCTTCAGATCGTTTATATCATGAATCATTTTTTATAGACTCGGTCTTGCATCACGCTCCACACTTCATAGTCGGCAGGATTCAAATATGGGCTGTTCGAATTTCGGAGGCCATATGTGGGAGAAATGAAGTCTAGCGACTCTCTTGTCAGCATTTCGATGGTTTTCTTGGCTCTGTGGGCTGGGCACTGTCCTGTTGAAAAACAGCCTTCTGGGGCTAGATTTCTGATTACATGTAGAAGAAGTTGTGACAGCAGAATGTCGCGATAATAGGTTCAGTTAATTTTTGACTAAAATGGGAACGACCAAGCGTCGAAACCGCAACGGACACCATAACAGACTTGCTGAAAACTGATATTTTGGAAGATGAAATTAAAATATCCATATTTTGTTATTCGTTCAATGTATGACATGATATTGTGGAATCCTGTTCTTGGTTCAGTTCGCTAAATATTGGGAAAATTTTAGCATGATTAATCATCAGGCATTAGAGATGTAAGAAAAGCAGTTTGGCTTATAATATTTCATTGAATCTAACAGAAAATAGCTTGAAATTTCGGCAATATGAAGTTGAAAGATTCATATCTTTTTATCCAATCAACTTTGTCTATTGAAATTTTGGAATCATATTATTGGTCCAATTCTCTAAATATTTGGAAACATTTAGCGTGATATGTTACCAGACATTGGAAATATTTGGAAAAAACCGTTTTCCTCCATTTTTGAACCACGGTGTACAATCCTTTTCAATCGTGGTATAGTGTGTTCAGGCCGGGAGCACCTCTGAGGAAATAAAATGAGGAGGAGAGGGGTTACCAGTTAGAAGTCGAGACCGAGTAGATGAAGACAGGGTATTGCAAAGAGAGTGGCCAATAATTGATGTAAAGGATCGGGACTGAGCCATAGCCGTTCTAGTATATAGTCCAGTAACCGGGCTCCAGACCTAGAAAAAAGTAGTATAAAGACGGTTAATGGCTCGTTTGATTCAGTAGGAAGTCCTGAACAACTGAGAGATTTTCTGCAATAATCCCCTGTAAACTACTTTCACTTGTAGTTGGCCACAGGCCACGAGTTGACTCAACAGTTTCCAGTACAACTAACTTTATTAATGATATTCACACATTTATATACAAATACAAACATAAACCCCGCCTACAATATTAAGATTGTCCAATCAGGACACAGTGTGTCATGTCATAGTTCATTATTGACAGTTTATGATAAATTATAATAAATATATAATATATATATGGACATATATATATATATGCCTAGTTGCCTACCTATGACATTACCTCTAATCTTTCTTTTTTTTAAGTTTGCAAATCATAACAATTTGTAAACTTAAATATAATATATAAAATCAACACAATAATAATTAAAATAAAAACTAATCATCTACTACATATGTTTCCCTGGATCCATATTACATCACATTACTTCTCTACAGTTTAGACCTATCTAACATTGCCTTTATTTTATCAGGATTCATTTTCTTTTGACCTGAACCAATCACATTACCACTAAATTTGATTTCAAATTAACCAAGTTCACTCTTATTTAAATCGAGAGTCAGATTATGTTTTCTCATCGTTCTGCATTAAAACAACACAATTAGCCTAATATGCTTGAGATGGCCATCGTTCATCCCATGTCATCGAATGGACTGCTTGATTGCTTCACGATGCCCATAGCGATGAGTTCAGAAATCTGTCTCTCGACTTCTGATCGATACATCAGTGGTATGTGATAGGCAGAGAACTCTTTTCGTACAAACTCAGGCAGCAGATTAACTTCATGTTCTACGACAGTACAAAAATCAGGTTTGTCAGAAAAACAATCAGTGTATTTATCTAAAACATTCAGCAATTGTGTTTGTTGTGTGACAGTCAATGGTTCAAGTTGCTTATGATCTAGTCCTATCTGCAAAGTTCTAAAAGTTATTTGATCTCTAAGTATGACCGTAATTGTCACTCGGTCTACCACAACATTTCTGGTTCTTAGTTGACAATCAGTACAGGATGCACACCACTCTTTAATTTCGCTTTTAATTCCGGGCCAGATAAAAGTTAAACTTATCCTTTCTAGAGTTTTATCTTCAGGGAAATGACCGCCGTGAGCCAATTCTTTAATCTTCTGTCGCCTCTGCTGGGGCACAGCCAGCTGAAACACGACCTGTCCCGGCTTTCCTGTTATCTTTGCCCGTTTATATAACAGATCATTACACAAACAAAACTCTGAATTTCCTGTTTTTGCCAGATCGAGCCATTTCCGTAGCGACACATCCGCTTGTTGTTGCTTGGCAAAGACCACAGCATCTGATAAACCTACAGTCTGCTGCAATTGATGTTGCGCTGATACCTGTTCCGGCTTTTGTTGTGCCAATGCAGTTTTATCTGCAATACTTTCATGTTTTGCCGAGTCAAATAGACTTACGCTCGGATAGTCTGTCATTTCAGTTTTATCAAAAACTTTTGGCTCTTCAGCCACGCTTACTTCCTCACTCATCTGTTCAGCCTTTTTACGTTGTGAACGCGTCATCATATTTGACTGCATGCTGGCGTCCAGAATAGGACTCTTTGACAATGATTTCAACTCTGCAATTATTTCTGGATGTAACAAGCAAGTCTCTTTCCCTGTCATATCTTCAACGACTGCGCAAATTATTGGCATAAAAGGTCCAATATTTAAGCATTTATCATTTTCAGCCATCTCTTCGTTCACCAATCTCAATTCTAGTTTAACCAGTTTTGCGGTAATAGCTTTTCCAGCAACACATTGCAAACTTACATTACCCATCTCTTCCACTGGCATGCCTTTGATTATTTCCTTACTGATTACAGGAACCTCAGTCCCCGAATCCACAAGACAATTAATCCTCTTGTTCTCGCTTCCACTCTGTCTTATTTCAATTCCTACATGCTGCAAAGTCGATTTCTTAAGCATTAAATTGCTGTTAAGGTAATTTGTAGCCTCTTCCTTCCTTCCTTCGTTCCTTAAACTTCTTTTCTCTTCCTTCTTTTCTGACATGGTCGCACATTTCATTACGATCTTCGGTTCAGTCTCTATCTCTCTCACATCTTCATCCTCATCCTCACTGAATTCCTCGGGTCTGTTAATCACCTGTAGGCCTACCATCGGCCTCACTATTTTTTCTAGCGCACACGCCCTGGATGAAACCGCTTCCTGTTTCTTTTTCCAACAATTTTTCATTATGTGCGATTTATCACCGCATTCCCAACATTTTCTCTCATTCTTTTCTGTGAAATCCTTCTTCACTTCAGGGCTTACATACTTACTTGAAAATGCCTTTTCCTTCACAAAGCCTCTTTCTCTCCATTCTCTATTACCTTGATCCTTACTCTGGTAATAATGATTCTTTGATGACCTTGAGTGATTGTAAAATGGTTTTGATGGACCCACATAACCAATTTTGTTATTCACATGAAGGTCAGCCAGGTCTGCAATGGCATCAGATGATAAGCAATCTGTTCCTTCCTTCATCAAAACAAATTGCAATGGACCAGGTGCCAGAACCTCTTTTAGTCTATCAGCAACCATTAAATCAAAGAGTTTTTCAAAGCTCTGCTTCACATCCCTGCTGCGTAAATAATAATTAAACAGATTCTTTAACCTCGTGTTAAACAAAACAAACGTTTCATCGGGAGATTTTCTAGCCTCAATGAATTTGGTTCTGTACTCCATGGGTGTTAACTTAAATTCCCTCAGAATATAATCCTTCACACGATCATAATCATCATGATCTTTGTAGGACAGTCTATTCAACACTGCTCGGGCTTTGTAAGACATCAAGGGTAGCAATAACTTCACCCAAAACTCCTTGTCAACTTTAAAACTTTGAAATGCGTTTTCAACAGTCTCAAAATAAAGAGGTATTTCTGCCAAATCCACCGGCATTCTCGGTAACACATGTTTCATGGCATCACCTAGTTTCTTTATTTTGCTTACCGGAGACTCGTCTTCCTTCTCTTTCTTCTTCTTCGCTTCAAACATTTCCTTCTCCATCCTCTCTTCCTTTTCCCGTCTCTCCATTCTTTCTGCCTCCATCTGCCTCAATTGTAACTTCTGTAATTGTATCTCTTCTTTTCTCATCTCCATTTCCTGCCTTCTCAACGTCAGTTACTTCTCATCCTTCTCACGTCTCCACATCATCTCTTTTCTTATCCAATTCTCCTCCATTTTCGATCTCTCTTCTCTGCCGGTACTCATCCTTCCAGGCGTATATTCTTCTTCTTCTGATACTCTGCTGTCTTCTCCATATTCAGCATACGTAGGCCTACCTACTTGTATTTCTCCTTCTTCTGCAACCCATGCCTTGGCAAATTCCTCACACAGTGCCTCACGATCAAGTAAAAACAATTCATCTTGCGACTTTCCATACTTCCTCAACACATGTCTCACCTTCTCGGTAGACATACTATCCATTTCTGCCCGTCTTTCACTTGCAAGACCTTCCATTTTGTGACACAAATCAAACACAAAATGACAACACAATGAAAATCACCACCAAAGTACAAAATCACAACACAATCAAAATCACAATACCATCAAAATCACCATCAAGTGCATCAACTAAAAATCACACACACACACAAGTGTTCACGAGTGCACAACCAAACTTAACTTATCTTCTTTTCTTATGTTCTTTGAAGACCAACAGGAACGGTAGACCTTGACTCTTGTCGTAGCTCCGTCCCGTCTAAGAATCGACTTGACTTGTCCTTGACCTATCCTTCAAGTTGGATCGTCGTTGAACTGGTCCTCTGCACTCCGGAATCGTCTGTCTCCTTGGTTCTGCTGGCACGGTTGACTAGGAACGATCCGTCTGCTCGGCTTCGTCTGAATCTTCTTGATCAGCTTGGCCTCCGCAATCAAACCCACGTCAACAGAAGTCTAGACGAAGTGTTAGTCAGACCTAGATATGATCAGCCCTTCTAACACCCGTCAAACAACGACTGAATGACCACCACTGTCTGAGTTCGGCTCTGTGGATCGTCCCACCCGACCACTCAAACTAGACAACTTCCTTATTTTAAGCTGTCTCTCCGTCAGAACTCGCCGACATCTCCTGCTGTTGCCGTCTCCCTGTTATGTAACCAACGTAGTTGACACAACACGGCTCTCATGTACACGACTCAGACAAGATAACAACTTGCTGCTAATCTGTCTCTCCAACACTCCAACAGTATCTCCAACAGTCTCTTCGGTTTGCGTGGCCAGGGATCATTCGTATCCCACCGCTGCCACCAAATGTAAACTACTTTCACTTGTAGTTGGCCACAGGCCACGAGTTGACTCAACAGTTTCCAGTACAACTAACTTTATTAATGATATTCACACATTTATATACAAATACAAACATAAACCCCGCCTACAATATTAAGATTGTCCAATCAGGACACAGTGTGTCCTGTCATAGTTCATTATTGACAGTTTATGATAAATTATAATAAATATATAATATATATATGGACATATATATATATGCCTAGTTGCCTACCTATGACATCCCCCTTGAGCAAATTTTTTACAAACATTTTTCCGAACGAACGCATAATATGCAAAAATTTCTGGTAAAAGGATTGTTAAAGACGCTACAATTGACTTTTCATGAGCCAAATTAAATTAGAAATATTAATGGGATGTGCTAGAACACTCAGAACAAATATATCTGTTGGGGGGTAGCCTAAAACATTTGGGGGGTACATTTGGGGGTACATTTGGGGTTTTCCGGCAAAAATGACCACAAAAGCACACAATTTTTATTATTCTCAAATTAGACATTTAGGGGCTTGAATCGGGAACAGTTTGAACCCGGTAACCCACCCACCCATTCTCAAAAATTGTTGGGGGTGGTCCATTTGGGGTTTTCGGCAAAAATGGCCACAAAAGTACAGGATTTTTTTTATTCTCAAATTATACATTTAGAGGTTTGAATCTGGAACAGTTTGAACCCGGTAACCCACCCACAAAAAAATGTGGGGGCGGGGTGGTCCATTTGGGAGTTTTCCTGCAAAAATGGCCACAAAGGCATTTAATGTTTTTAATTCTCAAATTATTCATTTAGGGGTTTGAATCTAAAACAGTTCGAACCCGGACCACCCACTTACCCACCCACCATTAAGTAATATGCTCATGTCATATGCATGACGAAAGACTGACTTATTTAACAATGAACTGGCAACAGTTAGACAGCCATAAGTCATTATCTAGTTGTAATATAATCAGGAAAGCGCATTATAAAACAATGTGCCCCATTGATGCATATGCAATCCTAAAACATATGCAGAGGCCATCAGAAGGGTTAGCATAGTTGAAATGACCACTGGCGTAAACATGTTAGCATCCCTGATGCCGCAATATTGTGCATCAACCAGTGGCTCAAACGCTCAGCGCCATTGAACAAGAAAACCGTTTCAGCATAGTACACGAACTTCTGCCAAAGTTTAGTTTGGGACAGTCCTGCCAGCTGTGCACTGTGCAGACAAGTAACACGTGAGATGATCTAGTGTTCCCATTAATTCTGAATGCCTCAATTAGACCTACATCACTTCCAGATTTTGCCAAAAACCTGCTCAAGTAAACTGACGATCTCTGCGACCTGTTCACTCGTTGGCACTTCATCAACTCACAATGTTGCGCTTTCGTCTGATGGTGGTAGCATCTTAACTAGAACAGCAGACAGTAGGTAAGTAGTTTATTCACCACCAAAAAAAGCAAAAACACAAGATATACACTTAAACCATTGCCTGTTCTCTTGTCTCCTCTCGCCTTGATTATGCTAAAGCCGTTTTTGTGGGTCTTTATTACACTGAGCTGAGAGCTCAACAGGCTGCAACGCATCCAAAATTCCTTAGCGCGGGTGGTTCTGCGCGTCCCAATACAAACTAGTTCCTCAGCCCTACTCTTTCAATTGCACTGGCTTCCTGTTCAGTACAGGATAAAATTCTGACCTACAAATCCCTCAGCACCAATACACCTTCCTACCTTCAGTCATTACTAACTCCTCACATTCCTCCTCGTTGCTTGCATTCATCAGGCACAAATCTTTAATCTTGAGTTCTGGGACCTCGATGCAAAACAGTCATGGGCTCACGTCGAATGTTTTGTATGGTGCTACAATGCTCAGCAAATACTTAGCATGGAATATATGCACAACACATCACATGGAGTAAGATCTACAATGGGAAGCAATATAACCAGGGAGAGATGTGCTCTTTGATCGGGAGACCATGCTGTGGAATGAGTGACATCCATTCAGATTTGCCAAATTGTGGTTGACTTTGTCACCAACTCACTGAGTAAACCTGGGAAACCTTTTACCAGCAAAAGGTTGACTCAGCTCTTCAAGGAATAAACTTGTGCAGATGATACAGATAATCCAAGCCCGGAAAGTTGATCAAATTGACCAATTGTATCAACTGAATGAAGGTTTGGGTTCGACAGATAGGCTACATGATGTTTTTGCAGCTATAACGGCAGACTCCTGGTCCTCTGTGGCCAATCACAACTATGCCAACTTAGGGTGAGTATGACCACAAATCACATTGACAAAAACTGGGATTTACAGTCGTTAGCATGCACTTGCAGCATTCCATGCATGTAGAAACCAATACTTTTCTGAAGCCTGTGTCAAGCACATCACATCTCTCAGTCTCAGATCTCTGACAAGGCTGTGAGATATTCACGAAAAAGCAACAACTGTTCTATAGGATTGACAATGCTAGACATATGATGGCTGCTGTTGGATTACTACATTTTCAGCATTATGCCCTGACTCGCACATAGCTGGCAAGATGTGATTCTTCTTCTTTATTCTCTTTCCGTCAGTCGAGTGACGACGATGAGGCTCCCACGTGACTTTTCCAAATTCCTCTGTTTCTGATGAGATCCTTTGCTCTTGACATGTCAATATTCATCTCTTTCAGGTCTTTCCTAACGTTGTCCATCCAGGTTTTTAGTTTTCTTCCTCTGCTTCTCTCTCCCTCTACGTGCCCGTGCAAGGCCGTGAGGGGTAGTCTTTTTCTTCCATTCGCTCCACATGGCCGAACCATCAGAGCCTTCTTTTTCTGATTTTGTCCACCACCGTTTCTTCTGCACCCAGCTCCTCTCTTGTCTTCTCGTTTCTAATTCTCTCCCATTTGCTCCTGCCCTTGATTCTTCTTAGCCAGCCCATTTTGGCTACCAGCAGTTTTCTCTCGTCCTCTCTATGCAGGCACCAGCACTCTGATTAAAACAGATGCGATTAACTGGGATTAAATATTTTAAGGGATTGTTCACCCAGCTAATCAGGGCAAAAATAGATTGATGCAGCTATACAATAGCAGAAAACCCTAACTATTGACTTAACCAGGGCTGCGTTTTAGGTGCTTGAAACCTTCAAGTGAAATAATGTAAAAATTAAATGATGCATTTACTAACACACGATGTAAGAACTATGAGGATGGGGGATTTAATTTTGAAGCTCTCATTTCTATGTGAAAAATTAGAATAGACAAGATCACGACGATGATCTAATCATGATAACGATGTGGAAGCTGGAAGTTCTGAATATTGTTAAATAATTTACGACGCTAAAATACACGTTTACCATTTGCATTATAGCCTACGCCCCACGGCATTTTAATAGCAACCTCTATGACAACTGTCACCGAACCAGGTTCCATTAATGCAAGCATAATTTTCAAACATCCGACTTCTAGTTTTACAAGGAACGATTCTCATCAATCGAGAATTCGAATAGGCCTACGCGAATAATTTAGAACGGATGACGATGAATTACCGAAAAATAGCATGCAAACACTGAGCGATAATATCAGAAACAAACAGCACATCGACGCTACAACAAAATTGCTAAAAACTAAAAACGCTCAAGGGCGATTCTTGCAGAAAATTACCCAATTGAACCTCTTCATCTAAGCAACAAACTGACCAATTTCTGTCTTTATACTATTTTTCGCTAAGTTTTGTATCGTTCATAAATTTCAACGACCGCACTAATAGGAGGATCTAAAAGATCAAATCTATTTGTAGAGCGGAGTGGGCGATGTGAGGAGGCTGAAAGAGGGTGGTGAATTTCATTGGCTAGATATTTCGGGGCAAGACCCCGTTGTGCTCTGGAGACCAAGATGAGGATTTTTAACTTCATGCGCGCAGTTAGAGGAAGCCAATGGAGCTGTTCAAACATGAAAGTAGAAATATGCGAGTAGCGTGGAAGGCGTGCGATTAATCTGGCTGCAGCGTTTAGGACCGATTGTAAAGGTGAAAGACGAACCTTAGGCAGACCAATTAAAAGAGAATTACAGTAGTCAATTCGGGAGCAAACAAAAGCATGAACCAAAGTGGAAAACAGAAGACGAAACAGAACGCCGAATAGTCCTTAGACGCCTTAAATGAAAATATGAAGAGCGTGTGATAGGCCTATAATATTATGGTCTTTAAAAGAAAGGGAACTATCCAAGGTAACACCCAGATCACGAACAGTCGAGGAGAAGGTGTAGTGAGGAAATAATTCTGAGAAGAACTAAATCAATTTTAGAAAGCTGTTGGGGTGTGCCAAACCAAATGAACTGGGTTGTGGATGCATTAAGAGAGAGACGATTTGATGACATCCATGAGTGAAGAGAACTAGAGAGAGACTGAATGCATTCAACTAAGAGTAACTGGGATGAAGGAGACCCATGGGCATAATTATGCTTGTACATCATCTGCAAAGAGATGACCAGCTGTTCCAGAGAGTGGAAAAAGAGAAGGGAAAAGAGAAGGGATGTCAGCCGTAGGGTAAAGTGGGGTAATTTCGGCACCTTAAGCAGTTTTTCGAATATATGTGATGTCATTACATATATAAGATCCACTGTGGTCCCTATAGTTTGCTGCAACCCTAAGCAATGAAATGGCGCCTTTAAACTGTGAATCGGCTCTCTCAAATTCGCGTTATAACATGAGAAGTGAAGGCGTTCAGATGCCAAAATTACCCGCAGGGGAGGGTAATTTCGGCAAGGCATGTGGGTAATTTCGGCACAGGTGACGAAATTAGCCAAACAGAAGATAACGATGTTTAAAGCAAGCTAAATGAAGCAGATGGGTCGAAATTGTGGCTACATACGTGTTTACTTGCATTCATTTATTTTATGCTTGTATTTGCACTTGTTATAACGCTCGTGTAAGCTCTATATAGGCTACTCAGAGGCGCTCCCGACTGCAGCGCAGACACTGCATCGGAGTTTCGTGCCGAAACGCTGAGCAAATTGCTAGTGAAGGACTTTCCCAAGGTCCTTACGCGCCGTTTTGAGGTGGATTCGAACCTGCAATCCTCCGGGTGCAAGGCAACTAACATACCCACTACGCCACCGCGCCTCATGCACATGTCATAACACGAATTTTCGACAGCCGATTCACAGTTTAAAGGTGCCATTTCATGGCACAGGGTTTTAGCAAACTATTAGAACCTCAATGGATCTTATAAGCCTGCATGTAATAACATCACATATAAGAATTATATTCAAATACTGTAACCTACACTCAGACGCTGTTATACGCGCTTCCTTTAATCCAAACACTGTTTGTACCAGCTACTATGGTTCCTATAGGTCATAGGTGTTCTGTCAATGAACTCTGACTTGATTCTCACTCTGGGAAATATTATCATTGGGGTTATGTATAGAAGCCACTGGCTGAGACGCAAAAACGGTGGTTACTGTCTTCCCTTATCTTTGTCTGTTTTAAAACCGCCGATGTTTTGTTTTCCACGTTCACTAATCACTTCCCCTGGCTTGTGACAAAATTTATTAGGGGCCTAGTGACAGTGGATTCATCTACGTTGAAGATATTTTCAACTGCTTCCCGCTGCTGTCGATGCAAAATATTTTGCAATTAATTGAAGAACCTGTGAACTTTGGGTTTGTTAAAACCAAATGACCTTAATTTGTATTGAAGTCGGTTCTGCTACCCGCACGGACAACTCGCAATACTGCTTCAGAGATCCGATGAGCCAGTCCTTTCCTGCAGCTTTCTCTCTGGTGTAAAATCGGTGACCCGCAGAACACTTCATCACAGCGCCGTCCACCATAATCCTTTTCACATAGTCTTGAAGAGTTTAGTATGAGATCCGAAACTGCACGCGCCTATAGCAACTGCTCTCTTTGAACGCCCATCAACAAGCACCGACTTTAGGCCTACTGAAAACCTAATCTCATCATTCGACCACTGAGCACATCGTCCCCCGTTTAGAGCTTGGCTCAGTTCTCTGACTCAAATTAATCATCATCCATTTTGCCTGAATAAACCCTTGTGCGTTTTAATTACACAACGGCTACTAACATAACTAAGCAAGATAATTGAACCGTGACCTATTGAAATAAGGCAGAATGGTAATTTCGGCACCAACCCTGCCATGGGAAACTTTCGGCACTGCCGGAATTAGACAAGATTTCAGTGCCGAAATTTGCCTCATATGTAGGCATCACTCTGTAAGTAGGTAAAATAAATAATCTGTAGCTATACATCGTATTATCGTTCAGCATGATGCACCCTGGTGGCCATACTTTTAGAAAAATCAGTACTTTTAATTATGTGACCGACACCAAATTTTCAACACAGCTTTCTCTGAATTGAAAAACAATAACGAAAATGCATCAAAACAAAAATGACTTAACAAAAGTGCTTTTAATGCGATTTATAATTCGTTTTTTGAACTTTTCTAAGATTATAATGTTGAGATCTATGATGTCACGTCATAAAGGTATCTTGATGTAAGGTGGTTTCTCGGCTACCGGGGGGTGCCGAAATTAGCCCCATGCCGAAATTACCCCACTTTACCCTATATAGCATAAAGAGCAGAGGACCCAGGACAGAGTCTTTTATTTATTGGCTAGAGCAGCATTGAAAAAAC
>OX243819.1:2914036-2924036 GCA_945859605.1 Lumbricus rubellus
TTAAGGTTATATGGTCAAGGTTATTTTGTTCATTTCGCCTCCCCCATTTCTTAATGCATGTAAGAGTGCAATACCTCTAATTATAATCATGGGCGCCTGCAGACATTTTTGCAGGAGGGGCAAAACACGATGGTCAGTGGTCACGGCTACATTTTTTTAGCAAGAGGTTGAATTTAAAATGTCCAGCAGTTAATTAAGAACATGCATGTGCATTTTTCATAAGCGACCTCATAATTAATGTAGGCTACATTTCTCGGTTTCACGTTCGGTATTTTTTAAATATTTAACTTAAATAGTTTCTTTTGTCGGAAGAAATTTGTAAAACAGTCAAAAAGTAGTAACTAAATAGTACATGTAGGTTTATAAAGGGGCGCAGCAAGTCCGTAGATTTATTGAATGAATAAATTATTAAAAACCCAAAAGTAGTCGCTACACAAATAAGTGTCAATTTTCCAGGGGGCAAGTGCCCCCCTCTTGCCCCTATGTGCGGGCGCCCATGATTACAATGTCATTGTTTCAGGTATGTAGAATTCATTTCTAATATTGTTTTGTCATCCGAGCCTTTTCGAGGGCATCTTAAGGTTATGGCCATTGAGTTCAAACTCAGAAGTAGGCTATAAATTTATGATACGATGCGCTCCGAGTCGCAGGCCTAAAAATTTAATAAATGACATAAAATGATGCAATCTGCAAGCATGACGTAGGCCTATAGGCTAATTGTACAAGCCTAGGATACCTATGAAATTCTTCGGGAATGGCCAAATCTGAGCAGTACTCTTGAAGAAGCGCTATATAAATTATTGAATGAATGAATAAATAAATAGGCCTAAATGAATGAATAGTGGACCCACAAAAGGGTTGTAACTATAGTTCAATAACAAACGGTTACAAACAAATGCTACTATAGGTTTAGTGACTAGTTGCCTTTCTATATTAACTTTTTAAAAGCTGTGGATTTGAAAACAAAGTATTTGAAATACTGCTTGAAATACACGGAAGTAGGTCTAATCAGGGTCCATGTATTAAATTTATATTTCAACTACGTTCATAAATTGTGTGTTCTGTATGCTATATATGAGATGCTTTCAGAGTGTTTTGTCTTTTAAATAGGCCTACTGATTCCTGTTTAAAAGATAGGGCATAGCCTATGGTTACTTTGAAATTGACACAACAGTCAGTTTGCCACCCGAAATAATTTGATTATTCCCTGCTTTTCTTCAACCACCATCAGTTTCTTCCAGAAAAACGTGATTCACTCAGGGGGAACGGACATTAGCCCCCCTGGACATTAGCCCCCCCCGGACATTAGCCCCCCCGGACATTAGCCCCCCGGACATTAGCCCTCCCGAGGTAGGACATTAGCCCCCCCCCCCCAGTCATACATTGCACATTAGTTTAACATTGTGAGAATATGTTAAAAGGAGGTTTAATATGAAACATTTAAAGGCATTAATTGCAGAACAACTCATTGTGTAAAGTTTCTCATTAACAAACCTTCGTTGTAGCAAAAGCTGACACTAACAAGTAGGCCTAGTTACTGTAGGTTATACGATTCCCTGCAGTCGTTCATTTCCCTAATGTATTGAATCTAATGTTGAAATGAAACGACGCTAATAAGTCTATGAAGCTGAGACGTAGCCTAACTAACTAACGTTAACAAACCTTTGTTGCAGGACACTAAACAAATAGACTGTATAGGCCCTACATACGATTCCCAGTCGTTCATTTCGAATACAAGTCTATATGCCTACTGACACAATTAGAACCTAAATGACACTAAGAAGTTTCGTATGCTGCGGATGCCATTGAAAATTTATCAGTTACGGCACTATTCGATGATTTGCACAATAAGGGGGGCTAATGTCCGGGGGGCTAATGTCCTAGCAAAAATCGGGGGGCTAATGTCCGGGGGGGGCTAATGTCCGGGGGACTATGTCCGGGAGGGGGGGGGCTAATGTCCAGGGGGGCTAATGTCCTACACTCTCACTCAGATAGCTCTTTCCAATTTCGTGTCTTCAGATTATTCCAACTAATTTCTAGCCAGTTAAAAAAAATTATTGGACCCCTTCACTTTGAACGACCACATCTGTAATTGTTTCGACAACAGTGATGGGAAGTTTTTAAAATACTAGTATTTAACATAGTATTTTAAATACAATCTAA
This sequence comes from Lumbricus rubellus, assembly GCA_945859605.1. NCBI lineage: Eukaryota > Metazoa > Annelida > Clitellata > Crassiclitellata > Lumbricidae > Lumbricus > Lumbricus rubellus. The sequence continues at coordinate 2,916,200 of OX243819.1, forward strand.
GTATTTTGTACTTGTATTTTAAATACTTTTGTGATCAAGTATTTAGACTTTTACTTAAAATACTATTTTGGTAGTATTTTGATTAAAATTGTGATGATGGTAAAATACTTTTTCAAACTACTTTTAAATCGCACCAGCTGCAATTAGCTAGGTAATATTGCATGCTCAATTGTTCATGCACTATGCTTCTTCCTAACTCAAACAAAGAAGCCATTGAACCGAAGGACACATTGGCCAGTTAAAATAGGCTGATAGGGTTAGTCATTGTTACGGATGGCTGGGCATGGCTGACCACATGGCGAGCGAAGATAATTACAGGTGTATTGTGTTTGGATTGATCTTGGGTGTATTTGATGTATGGTATAGGCACCGTAGGGGAAGAGTTTACGGACCACATGTAGACTACAATTGTAGACATCTATATTACATATGTTAGATGTTATCTATCTAGATGTTTATGAATAGAACGTGATAGAGGACCTAGAAATGAAGGGCTTGGACATACGAAGAGCAGTGGATAAGACCAGAGACAAAGCAACTTGGAGACGTCTTGTAAAGGCCTCATCGTCAGCATGCGCTTGACGGAGGAGAAATTGACATATTACATATTCATAAGGCATCACTTATATCAAATCGACACGCATATATAATTGTGTTTGGAATCAGTTTGATGTTTGACACCACAATGGCTTCTTCCTATGCTGATAGAGTAGTACTTTGGCCAGATGTTATCTATCTAGATGTTTATGAATAGAACAAATGAGGATGGCATTAGACGTGTGGATTGGCTGGTGGCAATTCGAACTTCTGTGACTTTGGAACAGGGCGCAGAATTTCATTACATTGATCTCCATTAATGGATCACTGACTATACAAATGACGAATTACAGCATACAGGAAGACATCTCTAACACTTAGTTGACCTGTGTTTGTGTATTCTATTATTATTATTACAAGGGCTAGGCCATTCCAATACCACAGACTTGCAACACTTAGGCCTACTTAAAAATAGCCTAGAGGGTTTTGCTGATGGAGAGAATTGTGACAGGAAGTCTCAACTTAGCAGACTTTATAATGTAGGCCCTACGTGCGTTGAGCTTTGTTCAGCAATGGAAGAATTTTTATCCATACCATTTATTGTGGGATATAGGACATTTACCCCCCTGGACATATTCCCCCGGACATATTCCCCCCCGGACATTTACTCCCCGGACGTTTTCCTCCCGACCTAGGACATTTCCCCCCCATAAGGGTTACTATTTTTGAATGACTGCACTAACCCTACCACTAACCCTAACCGACCCTCACGATGCCTAACCTGACCCTAACCGACCCTCACGACGCCTAATCTGACCCTAACCAACGCTCACGATGCCTAACCTATATGTACAGAGGGGGAAATTGTCCGGGGGAGGGGGTAAATGTCCTAGTCAAAAACGGGGGGGAAACGTCCGGGAGGGGGTAATTGTCCGGGGGGATTATGTCCGAGGGGGAATATGTCCAGGGGGTAAATGTCCGGCTCCCTTTATGGTGCCAGATTACTAAACACAACTTTATCTAATTCAATGCTTCTAAATTTTAAATTTGAACAAATTACATTGACCATTCTTTCTGCATAAATAGTAGGCTACCGATATTTTTTATATGCCATTAAATTGTGTGTTTCTGTGGATCTTGATGTCAACAGACTCTGACTAGAACTTGGACCCCATCTCTAGTGTCTTAGACTCGGACTCGAACATCTTTGGGGTAGCCAGACATTTACCCCCCGGACATATTCCCCCCGGACAATTACCCCCGGACAATTACCCCCCGGACGTCCCCCTCCGGTTTTTGACTAGGACATTTACCCCCGGACATTTACCCTCCTCTGTACATATAGGTAGGCATCGGTAAGGGTCAGGTTAGGCATCGTGAGGGTCGGTTAGGGTCAGGTTAGGCATCGTGAGGGTCGGTTAGGGTTAGTGATAGGGTTAGTGCAGTCATTCATTAACATAGGTTAGGCATCGTGAGGGTTGGTTAGGTTCAGGTTAGTCATCGTGAGGGTCTGTTAGGGTGAGGTTAGGCATCGTGAGGGTCGGTGAGGGTCAGGTTAGGCATCGTGAGGGTCGTTTAGCGTCAGGTTAGACATCGTGAGGGTCGGTTAGGGTTAGTGATAGGGTTAGTGCAGTCATTCATTAACATAATAGGGACCCTTATGGGGGGGTGTTCTAGGTCGGTGGGGAAAACGTCCGGGGGTAAATGTCCGGGGGATTATGTCCAGGGGATAGTGTCCTGGGGGATAGTGTCCAGGGGGATAATGTCCTAAACCCGATCCTAACCGACCCTCACGATGCCTAACCTGACCTTTACCGAACCTCACGATGCCTAACCTGAGCCTAACCGACCCTCACGATGCCGAACCTAAACCTAACCAACCCTCATGATGCCTAACCTATGCTAATGAATGATTGCACTAACCCTATCACTAACCCTAACCGACCCTCACGATGCCAAACCTGACCCTCATCGACCCTCACGATGCCTAACCTGATCCTTACCAACCCTCACGATGCCTAACCTGATCCTTACCAACCCTCACGATGCCTAACCTGGGGAACGGACATTATCCCCCCTGGACATTATGCCCCCTGACATATCCCCCGATTTTTTTAAGGACATAATTCCCCCGGACAAAATCCCCCCCCCTTCATGTGCAACTCCTAGAATAGTGCCGCAACGGTAACCGATAGAACTTCGAAAGTTCTTAATGTCATTTAACAATACTGACCTTTCCATTCAAAATTAAATTCAATACAGTAGAAAAATGAACGAATGGGAGTCGTCTACATTAAGTAGCCCTACGAAGGTTTGTTAACGTCATTTGTCCAATTAGTGTCAGTAGGCCTAGAATTAGACCTATTTGTTTAGTGTCTACAAGAAAGGATTGTTAACGTCAGTTAGGCTACGTCTTGGTAGGCCACTTGTTTTTTATGCGACCACAAAAATTTATAAATTCGCTGAAAAATATTTTCTGACGAAATAGAAGCGGGATTTTACGCGTGAGGGTCCGTTAGGGCTCAGGTTAGGCGTCGTGAGGGTCGGTTAGGGTTAGTTTTAGGGTTTGTGCAGTCATTCTGCTGAAAATGAAGCTGGATTGATGAACAATAAGTGTTAATGATACAATAGACTGGGGTGGATAATGTCCTACCCCGGGGGGATAAGGTCCGGGGGGGATAATGTCCGGGGGGATAATGTCCGAGGGGGGATAATGTCCAGGGGGGATAATGTCCTACACCCGATGACGATATTGCTGTTGCAGTTTTTGTTGCTATTGTTGTTGTTGTTGGTGGTGGTGGTGGTTTGGGGTGGTAGATGTTGTGTAGGTGACGATAATTATCGATGATGTTGTTGATGAAAATGGTAGTGGCGGCGGTATTGGTGGTGTTGGTGGCGGATGTAGGACATTTTCCCTCTCGGACATATTCCCCCCGGACATATTCACCCCGAACATCTACCCCCTGGACGTTTCCCCCCGACATAGGACATCCCCCCATAAGGGTCCCTATTTTTTGAATGACTGCACTAACCCTGTCACTAACCCTAACCGACCCTCACGATGCCTAACCTGAACCTAACCAACCTTCACGATGCCTATTCTGAACCTAACCAACCCTCACGATGCCTAACCTATGTTAATGAATGACTGCACTAACCCTACCACTAACCCTAACCGACATTCACAATGCCTAACCTGACCCTAACCGACCCTCACGATGCCTAACCTGAACCTAACCAACCCTCACGATGCCTAAGCATGAACCTAACCGACCCTCACGATGCCTAAGCATGAACCTAACCAACCCTCACGATGCCTAACCTATGTTAATGAATGACTGCACTAACCCTACCACTAACCCTAACCGACCCTCACGATGCCTAACCTGACCCTAACCGACCCTTACGATGCCTAACCTAAACCTAACCAACCCTCACGATGCCTAACCTATATGTACAGAGGGAGGAAATTGTCCGGGGGGTAAATGTCCTAGTCAAAAACGGGGGAGAAACGTCCGGGGGTTTAATTGTCCGGGGGAATATGTCCGGGGAGGAATATGTCCGGGGGGGGGAATTGTCCGGCTCCCGTTGGTGGCGGTGGCGGCGATGTTGGTGGTGGTAGTAGTGGTGGTAGATGTCTTGTAGGTGACGATAATGATGATTTTGATGACGATGATGACGATGATAATGATGATGATGATGATGACACTGATTATGAGATTGATTTTACTTACTTTTTATGTTTTAACGACGATACTGTAGACGAAGATGATGATAACAATGAATATGATGGTGATGGGGATAAAGATGTTAGAGTGTAAGACATTAGCCTCCCCGGACAAAAGCCCCCCCGGACAAAAGCCCCCCGGACATTATCCCCCCCGGACAAAAAGGCCCCCCATGTGTAAATAATAGAATAGTGCCGTAACTGATGACCTGTCACTAGCATTCATATGCAAAGGAAAGTTCTTAGTGTCACTTAGGTCCTAATTGTGTCAGTAGGCCTATAGACTTATATTTGAAATGAACGAATGGGAATCGTATGTATAGGGCCTATACAGTCTATTTGTTTAGTGTCCTGCAACAAAGGTTTGTTAACGTTAGTTAAGCTACGTCTCAGATTCATAGACTTATTAGCGTCGTTTCCATTCAAAATTAGATTCAATACATTAGAGAAATTAACGACTGGGAATCGCATACAGTAAGTAGGCCTACTTGCTAGTGTCAGTTTTGGCTACAACGAAGGTTTGTTAACGTCAGTTAGCTACGTTTGAGCTTTGTAGACCTGTCAGCATCGTTTCCATTAAAACTTTTTTTACACCTGTGAGAGACTTTGCACAATGAGTTGTTCTACAACAGTACTAATGACTTTAAATGTTTTATAATATGCATATTAAAACTTCAATTAACGTAGCATATTCCAACAATGTTAAACTAATGTGCAATGTATGACTGGGGGCTAATGTCCTATCTCGGGGGCTTTTGTCTGGGGGGCTAATGTCCGGTGGGGCTTATGTCCGGGGGTGTTTTGACCGGGGGGGGCTAATGTCCGTTCCCAAGATGTTCATGAACGGAATGACGATGGAGCTGATGATGACGATGATGATGATGAAGGCGATGAAGACGCTGATTACGATGATGATGATGATACTTATTATTCCGGGAGCCGGACATTTACCCCCCTGGACATATCCCCCCCCCCGGACATATTCCCCCCGGACATTTACCCTTCCGGACGTTTTCCCCCCGTTTATGACTAGGACATTTACCCCCCGGACAATTTCCCCCCTCTATGTACATATAGGTTAGGCATCGTGAGGGTCGGTTAGGATCAGGTTAGGCACCGTGAGGGTCGGTTAGGGTCAGGTTAGGCATCGTGAGGGTCGGTTAGGGTTAGTGATAGGGTTAGTGCAGCCATTCATTAACATAGGTTAGGCATCGTGAGGGTCGGTTAGGTTCAGGTTAGGCATCGTGAGGGTCGGTTAGGGTTAGTGATAGGGTTAGTGCAGTCATTCATTAACGTCTATAGGGACCCTTATGGGGGGGAATGTCCTAGGTCGGGGGGGGGGAAACGTCCGGGGGGGTAAATGTCCGGGGGGAATATGTCCGGGGGGGAATATGTCCAGGGGGAAATGTCCTACATCCTATTATTCCATATTTTGACGATGATACTGATGAAAAAGATGATGATGAAGATAAATGTTATGATGATCAATTGATCACGTTAAAAGCTCACGATGGTGATGATGATGGTGATGGTGATGATGATGATGATGATGATGATGATGATGAGTCTGGTGGTGGTGATGGTGATGGTGATGATGATGGTGATGGTGATGGTGATGATGATGATGATGATGATGATGATGATGATGATGATGATGATGATGATGATGATGATGAGTCTGGTGGTGGTGATGGTGATGGTGATGATGATGATGATGATGATGATGATGATGATGATGATGGCGGTGGTGGTGATGATGATGATGACGATGGTGGTGATGATGATGATGATGATGATGAGTCTGGAGGTGGTGGTGATGACGATGATGATTATGACGATGACGACGACGATGACGACGATGATGATGGTGATAATGATGATGATTCTGGTGGTGGTGATGATGATGATGATGATGATGACGATGATGACGATGATGACGATGATGACGATGATGATGACGATGATGACGATGATGATGATGCTTATGGTATGACAATGAAGGTGAAGATAACCTATACGAAGACGATGATAATTATTATGGTGATGATGGTGATGACGATGATGATATTGTTGTTGCTGTTAATGTTGTTGTTTTTGTTGTTGTTGTTGTTGTTGTTGTATGGTGGTGGTGGTGGATGTGGTGGTAATGACGATAATGATGATTTTGATGATGATGATGATGATGAAGAAGATGATGATGATGATGATGATGATGATGATGATGATGATGATTATGATGATGATGATGATGATGATGATGATGATGATGATGATGATGATGATTACAACGACATCCATACAGACACTCTTCTCTGCTCGGCGGTACATGCCTTGGCGATAGTCGTCAGTCGCTCTTTGGTTCTTTCCAGAAACCTCGGTTTCTAGAAGACGGGGCAATTCGATTAAACATTTTGACTGGGTCACTGGGAGCCTACTACGAGAAGATCGAAGAAAGAAATTTGATTGTAAAAGGATTAACAGACCGTTTTGGTAATTAGGAGCGGATGACTATTTGACTAAGTCAGAAAGAAACCTCTAGACTAGTTGCATCTGAAATTGCATAATAATTAGGCATTAAATTTTTCATTGCCTATACGACAAATTATTATTAGCATTATTGTCATAGCAGATTATAATGGCACAGATGCGCAAAAGTAAAATGCCGTACCAAACGATAGTCTACATTGTATTTAGAATAGAATAACATTAGCAAAGTTGCTTATAACAGGTTGCATGAAGTGCTGGGTAATATTAACGGTCATTCTCTTGCACCGTGATGCTGCTGGGCAACGTAAGCTTATACGTTGATTTCAGAGTAGGAATCGCGGAATTTAGTATCGTATACTATTATAGGCCTACATCGGATTAAAAGATAGGCCTGTGTGTGCGAGACTCCATGCATAAACTACAGTCTATCAGCACCCACCACGCTGGCTCTCTGCCCTGTCTTGGCCGGTCAAACAGTCCATTGTTGACGATCGGCTATAATAGGTCATGCAGCGTCGCCGAAAGCCCGAAAGGTCATTAGCGTCATAGCGAGCAACTGTGTGCTGACCCACTGTAACAGTTAGCCAAGAAGCATACAGCCGATCTACATGTAAACGATCTGTATATAATTACGAGCGTCGTTATGTCTTTGGTCTGTCTCTTGGTTTGTGCCTTTGTGCCTATGTGCATGCCTTTCGCTCCGTTTCGATGATGGTCCGCATTTACGACTCTACGTATATCTACATGTAAATGTATGTTCGTAGCCTACACCTGGACCTGGCCGTTGGCATGTATGAATGTGTGTATGTGCTTCTGGCTATCTGCTTTTCCGTCTATCCGTCTGAAGACAAATCCACCTGTGGCTGTTGGTCTCGCTGTCTGTACGTCTGTCCCTCTGTCTAGCTATCAGTCTAAAATCTTTCCGTCGTCCTTATTGTGTGTCTATCTATATGCCTGTATGTTTGTTCGTCTGCGTGTGCCTGTGTGTCTCGCGTATAGACCGTACAGAGACGACAATGAGCAGAGACCTAAGTGTAAAACCACGAGGGGGCTATCAATAGAATGAGACGAAACTTCGACTTTGAA
>OX243819.1:3556536-3569036 GCA_945859605.1 Lumbricus rubellus
TCTTCTTATCCTTATGGAAGGAAGCACCACGAAAAATGCCGATACGGTTCATTTTTCCGCAGGATTAATCGAGGTTGACGGGAGACGACTTAGTAGCTGTACAGTCTGACATATGAAGAGCCGCGTCTCTTCAAGTAAAAGCTTGGCTGCAGTGATCCTATAATCTCTCCACGCAGTCAGTCAGACTTAATCATATAAGATGGACCATAAGTGGATTTTCTGCAGGATGCTCTTGCAACAATTAGCCAGATGTTTTTCTTTTAGTTCCGATGGACAAATTGCATTCGATGGCTTTCAAAAATGACATTTGAAGGTCAGGGAAAACAGAAGGCGAAGAAAGGTGAACTAAAAACGTTGGACAGATGCATGGATGACAACGGTGGATGTCTGTAGAAATATAATTAGCGCCTGCAGTAAATGCTATTCGATGCCTCAGATAATATGGTATAGCCTATAAATTCTACACATTCAAGGCAAAGCAATCGAAGGCGCACAGAAGCTGTTAGTAAGTAATTGTAATATGCTTTAAGATACTTTACCAATCACTAACCGCAATTTGGTTTACATAATTATAGCCTATAATATGTCGGCCTTTAATCTCCAATGATCCGTTCTGATTTCTAGCATATAATTATACGGACTTCAACTTGGAGTGGAAAGCTAATGGGGTGACAAAGTTATGAGATAAAACTTTGTGATGGTAGGTGCATGAGTGGTGGGATCGATGGAAGGGGTGGCGAGAACATAGGCGGAAACCTGGGCGGAGATTTGGGGGGGGGGCAAACGAGTGGCCGAAGAAAAGAATTTTTTTGAGTCATCCAGCCAAAAAGCCCTGAAAAAGTTAAAAATTTCTATTTTCAAGGCCAAAAAAGTTGATGACCTTTTTGTGGTCGTCCGGCCAAAAAACCCATGAATTTTTTTAATTTTCACCGCCAAAAAAGTTGATGACCTTTTTTTCAGTCATCCGGCCAAAAAACCCATGAAAAATTACTATTTTCACCGCCCACAAAATTGCCAATACTTTTTTTAGTCTTGACGCCCAACTATTGGGGTGACCAATTCATGGGCCGTCCTCCCACCAATTTTATTGGGGGGACCGTCCCCTCTGTCCCCCCTAGGTTTCCGCCTATGGGCGAGAATTTCTGGTGATTTCACTTTGTGAAGAGCAGCTGATAAGGAACGACGTGACGTCATGCATTCAAGCATTTATAAAGCGGCCTTAGTTCGGTGAACCGTTCAGAGGTGCTCCCATGTAGTGCGAAAAACCCCGCGAGAAGCAAATGTTGAGAAGAGAGAAGGATGGAGAGAGACTGCCAGACAGAAGTGTAGATTGAACAGAAGGAGAAAGAGCATAGACTATAGATCTATACGAAAGAAAAGGACCAATTGGAGCATATGATCAGGACTGAGCCATAGCCATAGGCGTACGAGGCGGGGGTCCAGGGGGATGCCCCCCCCAACTTTTGGGCAAGTCTGGTTTTTCGGGCAAACACAGACCCGAACGACTGAAAAAGGTCGTCAACTTTTTTGACGGATAGACTATATTTTTCGGGCAGAAGTTCAATCTTTGCCCCCCCCCTACTGCTGAAATCTCCCGTACGCCTATGGCCATAGCAGTTCTATAGAGAGAAACCAAGAGTCAAATCTGCTGGATAGATGAAGTGGACTGTGGAAGGAATCTGAGTGAGGCCGCAGTAGGTTATATTCGTCAGCCGGATATTTCGGACAAGACAACGCTGAACCTTGAGGAATATAGAGTATAGGCTACATCTTAAATTGTAGCTTATGGGCTATATACGTGAGCATGCACGGGAGATGAAGCCAATGAAGTTCATCCTACAAAAAAAGATAGAGATGCGGAAGTCCTTGCATGGGAAGGCGGACAATCAATCTTGTGTCTCCGATAGATTAGATTTTTCAAAGTTTTTTCACTTTTCCGGAGATCAATACAAATTTTCATTATTTTGGTCGATGAGTAAATCGAAACGTTTGGTCTTTGCATTGTTGATTCAAACCTTTCTTGAAACCTCTTCTGCATTCTACATCATGTGACGTATCACGTCGTCTGCGATCCTGTTGCAGCAACCGCAAAGAATCTTAACAACCCACAGGTCAACGAATCCTTGCTGCTGCCATTTTTCATAATTTTTCATATACCTACTACTACAACGACCACGACCACACGCTAAAAATTGCACTCGTATGATTGACGCGATTTCCCCGACTGATAATATATGCGCTTGCCTATATATCTGCAACACATCAATCATGTAACGCCGAAATCTATAATATGCTATATATATATATATATATATATAGACTATACGTATATGATGTACCACACTGATATTTATGCATTGTATTAATACTGTAGCCATATATATCCAGATATATATACATGTACATTATTGTATATCGTGCTCCTCGTATATAAGTCGAGCTGCAGAAATATTAGATTTCTTGAAGCATTGTTGTTGTGTGGTCGATGTCATATGACGACTGGGTGCAAACAAATAGGACGAAAATATGCAGTCACGCGATTCACAGACCGCATTATGTATATGCATATATATATTATACATATCATATAAATATGTATATATATGTAGTTGGACAATATATACAGAGTGGGGTGCAGTGGTGTAGTGATGCTTTCGATGGCTTGAAACCGAAGGGTTCCAGGTTCGAATCCACCTCAAGCCACCATGTAGGGACCTTCAGCAAGTCCTTCACTCGCAATTGCTCGTGCGCTTCGGTGTGAAACTGAGATAGACCTACAGTGTCCACGCTGTAGTCGGGAGCGCCTCTGAGCAGGGAGCTTGAAGAAGCGCCATAGCAAATGCGAGAAATAAAACTGCATGTGCCATACTGAGGGACCATTGATGGTGTGGGGGTCGGAGTGTGGTTGGGTGGGTGTGTATGCACATTGCACGTGTGCATGTGAAATAATGAATATCAAAAGAATGAAATAATAGAGCGAGTGAACCTTGTGAATTGTACATGTAATTCACTCGAACATCAATATCGCTGCATATGGATCATTTGGCGTCGCTATAAAATCCGGCTGGCTTTCTATACTCCGGAATATGCAGCGTGAGTGAAAAGATGGAAAAAAGCGGATGGAAAACACGTAGAGCAAGCCAGCAGGACAAACTGGTTGAGGGAAACATATGCATGGCCAGACGCAAATCATAATAACGGCTAGAAAAATACTCATTGCGAGCCAGCAAGATAAAATATCTGGCGGTCAGAGCCGAGTGTAATGATACATGTAAAGCGTATAATGTATAAACAGCTCTCGGTCGCCTAGAAATAATAATGGTTCATTCCCCAGAGGTAGAGATTTGCTCGTACAGAAAGTTCTACATTGTTGATCCTTATGAATATAATCTCGTTCCATCAGAACGATATCCAATTCCCAAAGGATGAGTCGTTCTTTTAAGATTTTATTCTCATTTTCTTTCGTTTATTCGCGCAGCCTTCAACGTTGCGGAATTTGTTGCGTTGATAAGAAAACGTGGTTCATATCTATAGAAATCCCAGATTAATGTACTGTCGGAAAGCTGTCTCACTTGCAGTTTATTTAAGCATAGTCGTGCATTGTTGACTGATGGCCCTTTGACTTATGGCCCTGGCAAAGCTTGCGCCCACATCAGCCGCTCCTCTATGGATAGCCTCCAGACGACCCTGCATTCCTCAATTTTGTCTAATAGACAAGACTTTTGTGCCCAGTATCCAATTAATCCACTGTCTATGCTGTATAAAAAATTAACACCTTGCAACTTGACTGACCGCCAGTCCGCCACTCTACCATGCATGCTTTCTGGTGTTAGATATATTTGGCAGGTAGGGCCTATAATATATATACGTATCATGTATCTATTAACGCTCTATTTACACGTCAAAATAATCCTAACTAGAAGAAAACGTATGTTCATGCATAGTCTAGACATCACGATGCTAGGCTATACATGATATACAATAATATTCTGAGCTTTATAAAGCAAATTATCAAACCTTAATTATAAAACATTGAACCTAAACTAAGCGTGAAACATAAAACCTGACCAGGTAAGAAAATATTGTCGCTAACAATGATTTACATGTTCCATGCTGTTTGTTGAACTTTGTTCCATCCCATTGTTCCGTGCACTTACATGTATGACTTGCGCCCAAAGTCGCACAATTTTACACTCCCTCATCATAAAGATGACACTAAGCAATACCATTACACCTAGGCTACTTAAACTTACTTTACAGATCATAACTTCTGGCTAGCTTTCATTTTTATGTTTATTGTTCATCCATAATATGGACAATATTATTGTCACTGATGGCAAGTTGTTTGCTCAGGTTTTAATATGCAAAGCTATATAAGTATACATTATATTACTTATATAAAATAATAAAGATATATTTATTTAATAATATAATAAAATTATCGATTTGTCAAGATCTGTGTTGCTTACGTAGTTTCTCATGTAGCCTATAGAGTTTCTAGTATTGCTGTCCAGACTCGACTAAAAGCAAACTAATATAATATATTCAGCCAGCCTCATCCTTTCAACGCTACAATAGACATAATTGTAGCGAACGTCTTCTTAGTTGCCTGGGGCATAATATGGCCTTTTAGACTTTCAACCACAGGTGGTTGTAACGTGAATTGGCGATGCAACCCGACCTGAGAAACTACAGACGATTGACACGTAAGCAACCGTCTTTTTGTGGCCACGTCTTTCCCCCGTCTGAGACTGAGACCTAATTCACCCTGGACAGTACACTGGACAGTCTCGCGGATTATGATCACAGGTGTCTGGTCTATAAGCTACCATGGGCGTCCGCAGCGGGGCGCAAGGGGGCGCAAGTGCGCCCCTCTGGATTTTTCGCATAGTTTGCACGTAAATTTAGATTATTTGGTTGTCATTGTTATAACGCGATTTTCAATCTGATTATCGATTTCTTCTACAAGTTGAACCTATTTTAGGCTATTATTCTTTCTTTGGGCGCATAACGTATAATAGGTAGGCTATTAAATTTAGACCATGTGACGATAATTTAAAAGTTTGCGCCCCCCTAGAAAAATTCCTGCGGACGCCCATGTAAGCTACTGTGGCTGAGAAACATGTTTCGTCATTTATCAACTCTACGCAGACAATTGTTGTCTATTTAATAGACACTTATGACTTGCTCGATGATAAGTGTTACTCGTTCAGCAGTTACTTCTGCTCTGGTGACTTGGCCACGTAAATAAATGAGTGTTTTTTAGTCCAGATGGGTCACGTTGGTCGTCTGCGCATTGCCCCATGGATGCAGTCGGTGGATATTATAGTTATTTACGCTCGAATGTCGGTGAAACTGAGCTGTCAGTGGTCACAATGCATTCATAAATCATCGTTTAGAAGAAAGGTGATTCTTTTACGATGACTGTTGTCATCTTTATTCACTCAGGGCCTACTGAAGCGCTTCTCTCGGTACATGCAGTTAATAGTTCTGAACCATATTGTCGTAGGCACTGGTTAACAGTGGTTAATGGTTATACCATTCCTCAACTATCAATTTAGTTTCGCTTTTCAGATGCATGCAGTGGTTTATGACAAGGCCGTATACTATAGCTATGTAGCTATGGGAGTATTTTGGGAGTTTGAACACCTCTCACCGAAATGAACAATGCTATAATGAAATAATGCGTTCAGGCTACTAACCCAATCATGATGTAGGCTTAAGGACTAAGGGGGTTTAATTTTGAAGCTCCATATTTCTTTGTAACAATTTAGAATAGGATATTAAATCATGCTCCAAATCCATCAGTCTGTTGACTCGGTTGCTCGTCAGTTTGCTCAAGTCGAGTAAACACTAAACAGCGTAAACAGCCATGAAATAAAATCCTTAAGACCATAGGCGTACGGGAGATTTCAGCAGTGGGAGGGGGCAAAGATTGAACTTCTTCCCAAAAATATATATCCGGCAAAAAAGTTGACGACCTTTTTTTAGTCGTTCGAGACTGTGTTTACCCGAAAAATCAGACTTCCCCGAAAGTTGGGAGTCATTTACCCCTCTGGACCCCCGCCTCGTACGCCTGTGCTTAAGACTTGCACATCAGATACCGTTAACTCGACGTTCGATTCACGGAAAGCCGCTGCAAGGAATAAGTTCATGGACCTTTAAAATCGGACGAATTTTCTAACATGTACGAAATTAAGTGATACTTCTTTAATTCAACCCAGGCATTCAGTGTTGGCTTAACCGAGTAAACGTTTGAATTATGTTTCAATGTTTTGTGAGTCACGTACGAGTAACATTGTGCTAGAGCAGCTAGATAACCGTCATAGCACCATCGCTCAGCCGAGGCCGAAGAAGAAGTAGAGACACTGTAAGAGTCCATGAAAATCAGTGGCATAGCCAAGAATTTATGATGGGGGGGGGGTTATGACCTGGCTTGAAGGGGCGCAATAACAAGTGCACATACAAACAAAAAGCAGGGCTTTTAAAGTAAGTAAGTAAGTAGCCTTTATTTGCATCTGGCAAGCGCAGTGTGCAGTTATGCAAAACAATCTGTTCTAAATGCATTTGTGCAGTTGTAAAAGCAGTATTGTGCAGTTAAATTGCAATGGTTCAAAATATCCAGTGCCATGCACCAGATTTTGAATAATTTACCATGGAGGATATAAAATATTCGGCCTATAATTATGCCCAGAGAGAGAGAGAGAGAGAGAGAGAGAGAGAGAGAGAGACGGACAGACAGACAGAGAGAGACAGACAGACAGACAGACAGAGAGAGAGACAGACAGACAGACAGACAGAGAGAGAGAGAGAGACAGACAGACAGACAGAGAGAGAGAGAGACAGAGAGAGAGACAGAGAGAGAGAGAGAGACAGACAGACAGACAGACAGACAGAGAGAGACAGACAGACAGACAGAGAGAGAGAGAGAGAGAGAGAGAGAGAGAGAGAGAGAGAGAGAGAGAGAGAGAGAGAGAGAGGAAGGGTTGTGGTGTTGTGCTCAAAATTACTTAAAAGAAACCCTGTCAACGAACTTAATAATTAAATTATTGTCGATTTATATCGATTTATGTTTCCAATCGTCGTATGCTTAGCAATGTAGCATGACTCCCTTCCTTAATCCTTTCTTCCTTTCTTCCATCCCTGCTTCCTCTATGTTTCCCGTTTCCCATTTCCTTTTCTTCCCCTCAGTCTGGAGCCATTCCAACCCATCCCACAATAATCATTCCTTCGCCTTCAACCACGTGATCATGCATGCAGATGGCGTCTGCAGTGTCACGTGCTCTTCCAACTACCTGTTAATCCGCTGCGAATCCATTTCCACATTTCTCCAGCGCCATGTTTAATGACGTCCATTACTATTGAGTTACGACACCGTCGCCATAGATGCACTGCAGCAGCAGCTGCCTTCTGTTCCGTCTCTTCTTCCTCTAGTTCTCCGGAGCATGTACATGCCAGCTGTCTGCATTCCACGGACGCTGTTTCCCTGCCTCCCATGAACGACGAGAGACTGTCTCTCTGCCGTTTCAAGCGATATCAGCGCAAGCTATAACATATAAATCCCTGTCATTAATAATGTCGCTGTTTCACAATGACGTCGTTTATTTTCGCTTAGCCCTATAGGCTATTTATGTTTCACTCAACGACCTTATTATATTCTACTAGCCAGAGCTTCCTATGTTGAGCTGCCCACTGCCCAGTGAGGTTGAAACAACGGAAACAAGAGTATAATATTTAGTATCGTGGGGTATACGGTTAAAGGATTGGTCGGCGAAGCAATTAAAATAAGCCACGTCATCAAGCCATTTCTATGATTCGTAAACCATGATACCCCAAGATGTTTCAGCAGAAACCACGTGATCTCACCTGCCTGATTTCAAGTTTACGGTTTTAGTTGCGATTACAACTGGTTCTTGTTAAGACTTTAGCCGATTGGACATAGGCATATAATATAATGCATAGTATAGCCTACGACGTCCTACGTCTATATAGATATCTTCCAGATATACACAGGACGACAGGAATGAATCTTGAACAACTGAGGGGGATGCAACGCAGAACAGAACAGAGTGGAGAAGGCTGGTCATGACAGTCGCTAGAGTTCCTCGAACTGACAGCACAAGGTGACAAGGTGCACTGATGCTGATGAATATAATTGTGGAGTAACTGGAGTTTAAAGCAGCGCTGAGATTACTATTAGGGCCTATAGTATAGGCGCTTCGGTCAACTTCACAAAATGTGTCTTTCCCATCCAATCCTCTTGTATAAAATTATTATGTCCTTCTCTATGTCTCACTCTGTATCTGTCTACCTGTCTGTCTTTCTCTGTGTCTGTCTGTCTGCCTCTCTCTGTCTCTCTCTGTCTGTCTGTCTGTCTGCCTCTCTGTCTCGCTGTCTCTGTCTCTGTCTGCCTGTCTGTCTGTCTCTCTCTCTCGTATCCTGTAGTGTACTGGTTCCCTTGCGATGGCGTCTCTCGATCTTGTTCCCTACTCTGCAGAATTCGTCGTCGTCTTTCGTGGTAAGATTAATGTGATCTGTGTTGACCTCTAGCGGAACCAGAGGTCACGTCGCTCCAGTCGACGACGGTCCCATCGTCTCGATGTAACCAGTCGACCCAGAACAGACCCTGCTCCAATCCACCACCACCACCCTCACCTCTGTCTTCCTCTCTGCATCCAGGCCTACATTGCCATCATATATTATCTTCTCCTTCTACACTCCCTTCTCCTTCTTGTTTTCTTTCTTTTTATCCTCCTCCTTTTCCTTCTTCTCCTCCTTCATCTATTTCTCCTTCCACTTTTCCTTATTCTTCTCCTTCGTATACTCATTCACTTCTACCTTCTCTTACTAAGATACTCTTGCTCTTCCTTCTCATGCTTGTTTCCTTAGTATCCTCCTCCTTTTCCTTCTCTTCTTCCCTCTCCCACTTCTTCTCCTTCCCATCTTTCTTTTCCTTCTCCTCATTCACTTCTTTTACCCTTCCTTCTTATTCTTGATTTCCTCGTGTCCTCCTTCTTTTACTTCTCTTCTTCCCTCTCCCACTTCTTCTCCTTCTCATCTTCTTTCTTTTCCTTCTTTTTCTTCTATTCATCCACTTCTAACCTCTATCATTCCTCCTCTCGCTTCTCCTTGACCTCACGCAACAATTGACCCAACGCCGCAGTCGACTTCATGCGAAAATTGAACCCGTCTGAAATATTATTATATCCCATGCGACAGTCGATACCAGGAGAGAGCTACAGTATACTGACTGCAGAACGGACCTGATTTTTATGGACAAGCGACTGAAGTTTATCTGTTATCATCGCTTAAGATACGGCCTTCGATTGCTGCCAGAGGACTTCTTCGATGTTCGATCACGAAACAGAACACGATTGGAGATCTAGATGTGAGACAGCTTAAGCTTATAGCCACAAGGTCAGGGAGAAGGTTGGTTGGTTGGTATAAGAGCGAGTTCGATATTTCACTGAGGCGGTTATGTGATGGCAGGGACCTTGAATATTGAGTCACTTCGTGTAGCCTACAATGGATCCACCCAAAATGGGTAATTTCTTAATTTTTAAAAATAATTCCGTGAAGCCTAAGCCTATAGCCTACTTTATGTGTTTGACGACCATTGCTTAATTTCGAGACACTGAGCTGAGAGATGGGTTTGGGGAAGGTATACATACCTGTCATGTCATGTCATGTCGCCATCGTCGCATCGCGACGGTTGGCTACATGAATGGACCTTTAATGCCCAGAGTCTTCTGTTCCTTGTCGTGCTCATTAAGTCAGAGCCTACAAGTCCTGTCCAGTTCAGGACGTTGTCGATCCAAGATATCCTCGGCCTTCCTCGTCCTCGGTTCCCCTCCACAAAACCCGTCATGATGCTGCTTTCGATGCTACCGTTTTGTTGTCTCATGATATGACCAAAATATCGAAGTTTCCGAATTTTGGTGTGGGCCAATAGTTCTCTTGTGGCTCCCGCTGACACATACACCTGTTCATTGGTCATCATTTTAGTCCATGGAATTCTCAGCAGCTTTCTGATACACTTGTTTTCAAATGCTTGAATTCGCTTTTCTTCATCCTTTTTCAGAGTCCATGCTTCACATCCATACGTCGCTACTGGCCACACCAAAGCCTTCATCAGCCGCAATTTGGTGACGATGCTGATTGATTTATTCTTCCAAATTTTCGTCAATTTGGTCATGACGATCATTCCCATGGCTAGTCTTGATTTAACTTCATTCACACAATTCCCATCTTTTGATATCCTACTCCCTAAATATACAAAGGAATCTACTTGTTCTAGTCTTTCCGTACCCACCACCGTTTTGAGCACCTCCTCAGTAGTCGTCATAACTTTCGTCTTAGTTACGTTGATTGACATTCCATATTCTTCTGCAGCACTTGCGACTTGTTTCACGAGTTCTTGTAGTTCTTCTGGTGTTGTGGCCAGTAGGACAATATCGTCAGCATATCTCAGGTTATTGATGGTTCTTCCGGCAATCCTGAATCCACCGGCGAAACCTGTTAGTGCCTTTCGCATAATTTGCTCTGCTAAAATGTTAAACAGACATGGGGAGAGGTTACAGCCCTGTCGAACACCTTTTCTAACCTTGAACCATGCTGAAGTGTGGTCGTTTGTTCTTACATTTGCCTGTTGTTGTCTGTACAAATTTCTTATCAGCTGGACTAGATGAGGTGGAAAGCCCATTTCAAGCATGGTTAGCCATAGCTGATCGTGTCGGACCCTATACATACCTACCCATTATAAAATGTTTTAAATTTCCACGCTGCAAAGGTGGCATCTTAGACTCATTGTAGCCGAAATGCTCTTTATCCAGTACTGATAATTATTATACAGTAACTATTGATATAAGCTTACTTAACAGGAATGACGACTCCTCATCGACAGACGCCGTTTGTATTGACGCGGGATTGAAAGAACTTAGGCCCACTGGTATTGGAAATGTAATAATAGTATTATTGCAATTGATGTTATGATTTGGTGTTAAAGAAACTTTGGCATATCTTACATGTACATGAGTCGAAATCCTCCATAGACCTATGTTATTCGTTCTTGTTTTGTTTTGTTTATTAACTAACGAATGGCCCATTCTTCAATTCGTGGACACTGTTTATCTAGATCTATAAGTGAATAACATATACAGTTCAAGGTGATGAATTGAAAAGACTTAACCTATGGTCTAGTGTCTAGTGACTATATTGTAGATTAGGGGACCTTGTTTTGGATTTGCTCATGGTTACTGACTGCTTTTCTATCATGCTTGAACTGTTTTGGCGAACACTATTTATTTATTTATTTTTTATTCATTTATTCAGTCAGTCAGTCAGTCAGTCATTCACATATTCATTCATTCACTCATTCATCTATCCATTCATCCATCCATTCATTAATTCATTCAATCATTAATTCGATGATAATTATGTCAGGACTAAAACACAATAAATTGCCTTGCGTACAAATGCAATTTGTTTCAACTGATGGTTCCTGCATCCATGTTGTCTTTCAGGGTCACGTTGAAATTCGTGAATCGTCGGCTGAGGACAAATCCATAAAGATCCAGGTATCAACGGAAGCGGATTCCACGGAAGAGCTCGACGATATTTCCATCTCCAGTTATCTTTCCGACGGCGATGGTAGAGGTCCAGTCTTTGTCCTGCAAGTGGTAAGAAAACTCCTGCCACATTGACTTGTAATAAGATTATAGTATCGCTGGAAAGGTAGCTGTGCAGAGCGAGAGGTTGCTTGAAATAGCACCATGCAAGCAAGGTGACACGGAGACATAGGAATTAATTATTAATCTTAAGAAACCGAAAGGAAGATAATGGCGATAATTCTTCTTCAGTGCAAAAGTTAAAGACTTGTGGAATGACTTGGACAAGGTGTAGGCTAAGATGTTTCAGTTGACTGCCGATTAGCGATTTTTAAGGAATCTATTAAATAATCGTCTAAGCTTATTAACACATTCCATCATAATAACTACCGTATCAATGGTTCTAACACAGTACACTGAGTCATTTAGCATACATACAAGGTACAAGACCTTATTATGTCTCTTTACTATGGCTGCCTACTTTCGTCCCTAAAATCCACAACCTGTTGCAGAGCCTGAAGTGTGTCTGGGGGATCCCGGGTCATGCATTGACGACGTCCATGCACTTATTTTCTAATCTGAACGCCACTTATTAGACTGCAACACATACAGTCTGACACGTCTTTTTTCTGCACTTTCAGCACTGCAGTCTGTCGGAAAGTTATGGCGCTACATAAAACACGTTCGTTTGCATTACATCACAATTTCTGCCATTACAAGATAATGTCTCCTCCTCTCGCGTCCGTATACATGTAATTCCTCCATATAATTTGTCACTCGCTGACTTTCACTTTCTTATGATTTTCACCAATACATCAATTTAAGTATCTCTAATGTGTTACTAAATTATCTTTTCATCAGTCGCCTCACGTAATCCATTATGCGCAATTGTGA